>JARFJB010002141.1:190000-492500 GCA_036346205.1 Vesta saturnalis
TTTTACTTGATATTGTTCACAAAAATGCTTATAAAGATTTTAATGTATTATTTTTATTGTCCTTACAGGAAGAGGACATCATAAACCAACTCTGCAATAACACCAACCGTTATTCTACTGGCTCAATCTCAACTCATTTGTTTAGTTCAGATAATCAGATAAAGGTGTGAGTATTACGCTATTTTTTAATTAATAACATTATGCGGGTACGTATTTGTGGGTTTTAAACTTTGTAGTTATTGATTCATATATAAAAATAAACCATTAAAACCTTTTATTTTTTTATTTCCGTTATAGCAATTTGACATTTTAAACTGTAGCTGATTTTTTTTTGAGCAAGTAAGGTGCAATTAATTAAACCAAACCAGTATTTTCGAACTGTAAGCTGGTTTTCGCAAACTGTAAGTTATGATCTGATTTTATTGAGATTGATTTGGTTGATTGATTGATTGAGATCGATCCGATTGATTGATTTGATCCAGCATGAACTTTTTAAGATTGATATGATTAATTAATTAATTTTATTTGATTTGATTAATTGACTTGTTTGTTTGAAAAAGAGCCGATAGAGAGAGAAACGGATAAACGAGACAGAGAAAGAGAGAGAGGCGTGCAACTTATATTACAGAAAACACTCGCTACTTTAAAAACCGCTAGATGACGGTACAAAAAATCCCTAATTAGACCTCGATTTGTACCACTAGGTGGCACCACCTTTATTACAGCAAATTAGTCCATACACCGCTAGATGACGCTACAAACAAATTCAAATTTCGTAACAAAACTACAACCCTCACGTGGGCGTGTATAAAAAGTAGAAGGGAGCAGTTGGCAGGACGTCACAAAAAAGTCAAAGTAGTGCCCCTACTCTACTGAGGTGCATGTTATCCTAAATAAATTATAATAAAAATGATTTCATTTCTTTTAATTTTTTTATCATTTTAGCATCTAGATGTCTATTATCCTCCGTCTGACAAGAAGTTTTAAACGTCTATTTGACATAGATTATTGTTTTTGTTTTTCCAATATTGCCTATTTTCGTAATAAACTTATTATAAAAGAAGTTGCATAATTATCCTAGGAATAATGTTACTAAAGTTATTCCATTTTTTTTATTTCCATTTTGTAGAGTGGAAGGTCATGTGGAGTTCCACACCAGATATTTAACTATAATTTTCATTTAAGTTAGATAGTAAAAAGTTTTATCGTCGAGGCATATTGACTAAGAGTAAATATCATTTGTTAATTTTTTATGAACTATAAAATTTATGACAGACTTAATGCATTTAAGGTATTTCTAAGTCTATGTTGCTAACGCTCGGACAACAACATTCACTCACTAGTTTAAAAGTTGTTTTTTATTCGCTTGGTGTATAATTATACTATTAATTTCTCTAAAAGAATTATAATTTCAATGTGAGATCTTTAGTACTGGTGGAACGCACATATTTAGTTTAAAATCTAATGCAGTGTTAAAATTTATACGAAAGTTATTTTATGGTTCTTTTGTAGACATTTTTACAGAAATTTTTGCATTCTCTGGTCTCGTGGACCCCCCCTCCCCCGAGTTTGTATGCGCCGAATCAGCGGTGTCGATCGACCTAAGCCATGAGTGGGATTCTGAATCGACGATACGAATAGACGATACGATAGCAGCCATTTATCGATATAACGTCGACGATTACGATATTACTGATTCGGTATAGCTATCGAAAAGAACATCGGTTAACGTCGGGTATTCATACCATTAGTTCTAATTTTAGGTATGATGGGAAGAACGGTAACAGGTACAGCATTCATTAATTTAAGGTTAATTGTTCTATTAACTGTTTCGTTTTATAACCGATCGGTTTTACATAAATATAAGTTGAATTAGATTGCATTTCTCAGAATGTTACCGTTGCATAATGAATTAATGAGACGCGCAATTGTTGACGAAGAAAGAAGAAATAATAATAGCAGATTTATAATTTATAGACGGCATATTAGAGACTCTTCCGATCCTTTTAATATACCTGAACGAAGATTTATCGCATTATTCGGCCTAACAAAGGATTGTGCCACGTCGTTGATAGGAAACCTAACGCCACATTTACCTCAAGATAGGACAGCAAGAGTAATTTCTCCGGAATGTAAAGTATTAAGTTGTTTGAGATTTTACGGTTCTGGAAGCTATCAGCGTTGTATTGGCCAAGACTTTAATTTTGGATTGAGTCAAACTAGTATTCATCGTTGCGTTCATGAAGTCACAGATGCTATCCTAAATTTAATCAAATTTCCAAGCGATGTGGAAAACAGAAATTTAATAAAAGCCGATTTCATGAGACGGTGGGGTTTTCCAGGTGTAATTGGAGAAATTTATTGTTCACATATAGCCATTTTAAAACCGATACATAATTTTTTAAACAGAATAAGTTTTCATTCTTTAAACGTTCAACTTATTTGCGACAGCAATTTGTTAATTTTAAATGTCAATGCTAATTATGGTGGATCTACCCACGACTCTTTTATTAGGAGGAACTCTAGAATACAAGATTATGTTATACACCTAAGGAATCAAGGAGAAACCAACATTTGGCTGATTGGAGATTCAGGTTACCCCCTTCAACCGTATCTAGGGGAGACCGGGGAAGCTTTATTTAACTTTTTTTGTTATTGTTTCCTCTAAATACCTTCAAAAATAAGGGAATCATTGAAATAGGTCATCTTTCACTTAATCTATATTCAAAAGTAAACAAAAAATAATAAAACTTGTTTTACAGGAAAAAAAAGAAAACCCTACATGGCCATCATTACCCCAACTAGTTGGGGTAATGGTGACATATGGCCACTATTACCCCAATGAACAGATTATAGTTTTCTAAGCACAATAATCGCATAGGTATAATTTTTTTTCGGTATCGGTACACGCCTTATGAGCCCAATTCCCACAAGAATTACACCTCAACCATACCTGCCCATTTCTACCGAATTCACCGCACACTAAACATATGTCAGTCCCATTCCCATCTTTGTCCTTGCATTCATCATTGTCCTCGTCTTCTGAACTTATTTCCCTGTAAGTTTTCTTATTCTTTCCTCTAGGTAACTTTACTCTCTTCTCAACTTCATTGTTTTCGTTGTGATCGTCAATAACGTCGGGGGAAAAAAACTTTTCTTTTATAGCTCTGTTTCGCACTAGGTTTCGCATGTTTTTGCTGTGGTAATAATTTTTTTTTATCAGACTTTTCTTGGAGAACGTCTTTATTTGGAGTGGACGTAATTATTTGGGAATGCTGTTTTGTGGTCGCCCTCCTACTCCCACTAGTTTTGGATTTTGATGGTCCCGGTAACGGTAAAATTTCGTGGAATGACTTTTCAATGTCTGAATATTGGGCTTTTGATAGTTCTACTATTTCCAAATGTTTCTCGCATGCTAGGGTTTGACCCGGCTGAGGAGCTGGAACTATCTGTGTTTCGGGAGTTTCCTGACGTTCATGAATAACAGGAACGTCGTTGATAAGACTACTCGCAAGACCATCACAACCATCAGTGCTATTGGTTCTTTGAAGTGCAGCTGGCTCAAAGTCTTCCTCGGTGAAAACGTCTGGATTATAGGGGCAGATCCCTGTAGCTTTAAATCCTGTTATAGCTTTTTCTGGAGTAGCTACCCTGATAAATGCATTATTAAACAGCTCTGCAGTTTCGAAAGGGGTTATTTTTTCATGCGGGTGATTCCTTAAATTTTTATTGCATTCTGAATTAAACGCTGTCTTCAGCGGGCCGTAAAAGTGACATCAAGTGGCTGGATCTTATGTGACGTGTGTGGAGGGATTAACAAGAGAATAATACTGTTGGCTTTGCAGAATTCATAAGCTTTTATAGTAGAGTGAGTCGAATGGTTATCCATTATGAGGAGAACCGGATCCTCCTGGCTCGCTTTCACAAATTTTTGGAAATGTTCTAAATATTGCAGGAACAGGTCTTCTGTGATCCACCCTTTGCCCGAACAAGTATAGAGAGCTCCTACTGGATCCCCTTTTTGGAGTTGCGGATTCATTCTTTTTCGCGCATAAATAAACATTGGTGGCACATAAATTCCAGTTGCGCTAAAAGCACACACCACTGTAATATTTCGCCCTCTTTCCCAGCTTGTAGCGCACCCACTTTGTTTCAGCCCCTTCTTGGCTAAAATTTTCCTGGCGTCTGAACTGTAGAAATTCGTGTTCCATCAGTGTTTAAAATTCGATGGGCCTTGAAATTATACTTTGCGTGCACTTGTTCTAAATTATTGAAAAATATGGCGACTTCTTCCTTACTAAAAGCGGTTATTCGATTTATTGATGTTGCTTCCGGCTTGCGGAGAGCAATTGAGGGATTTCTTTTCATAAATCCCCACAGCCAATCATCACCGGTACTTTTTGAAGCTTTATTAAAAGGGCAAGGCAGATGATTTTTTACAGCATATTCATAAGCACATTTTTTGATTTCCTGTCTGGAAATTCCGTAAAAAAGTTTTGCTAGATGAATAACATGCTGCGCTAAAAAATTTTCTTCATCTACTGAAAATACCGATTTGCGCCCTAGAGAAGGTCCAACATCGCTGTTTTGTTTCCATTTCTTTTGCAGGGTACTTCTGGGAATGTTGAAAGCTCTGGATACTTCCCTAACACTCCTACCGTTCCTAACCGCAGTGATGGCTGCCTTTAGCTGGTCACATTTCAAAGCCCCTTTTTCTGTTTGCCTGCGATAGGTCCTTGGCATCTGAAAAACGTATTAACTATCTCAACGTATCCTTAAACATGTTTGAAATAGTGACTCTTTTATTTTTCCAATGGAAAAATTGATGTTTTTAATACTGATGGGGTAATGGTGGCCGGCTCCCATTACCCCACAGTAGCCGGCCACGATAACCCCAAAAAACACATGTTATAATGACAACAATGAAAAAATTCTAAAATTAAAGAAATTGCTACTTACGATTGTTTTCTCCGAAGACTATTAATAACAAAAGAATAAACAACAAACAGTTTCAGAAAAATCTAAACAATAATCTGAATTTCGAACCTGTCAATTCAAACGTTCTTTACAGACTGCGATACCAAAACTGAAATGTCATGTTGGCTGCTTTAATTCAAGGAATCGCCGGCCTGTTCTTGGTTAACTAGTTGAGCTACCCTTAAGGAGATGGCGCAAATGTGTCCTGTTGTGAAATAAAAATTATACCGGCATATTTGGGGTGGCTCCTATTACCCCGGTGGCCATCATTCCCCCGGTTTCCCCTACTTACTCCTATAGGTAACTTCTTAACTATTTTCATTATATTATTTAAATACATACATACTTTATATAGTTTTGGTGTACCTAATTATTGTTTTATCTATTTTGCAGCAAATGCAATTGAAGGCACTCCAAATGCAAGGAATAATACAGCCCATATAGCTGCTAGGAATTGCATCGAGAGAAGTATTGGAACTTTAAAAATGCAATTTAGGTGCATTTTAAAAGAGAGAATAGTAAGATACTCTCCTGAAGTCGTTGCAAAATTGATTGTCGCATGTTCTGTTCTTCACAACATTTGTATAATGGCAACAGTACCAATATATGGTGAAGTACATTTACCACTTCCACAAGAAGACAATGTAGAAGTTCCTGTAGCACCTGCTGTAAATGTATTGAGGGAAGGTAGAAATGTGCAAAACACAGTTATAAATCAATGTTTGATATAATGTAATAAGTATAGAAATAATTATATAAAAAATATTTTTATAAATCACTTGTGTCCTTAATTGCCTTTGTTAAATTATTAATGGCCTCCATTAAGTTTATTAAATTACTATCTAACACAATTTTAATTTCTTTTAACTCTTTTAATGTCTCTTGTGACAATGTTATTAATTCCGAAGTTGATCCCATATCTTTTTTATGACGTTTACCATATTGTGGTATATTATAGGTGTGGTCAGCAGTAATTTCTACATTTTCATTTGTCTACAAAAAGAATGTTTAATTATTAGAAAGAATTTATTTTAATGCTTACAGTATTGTACGATTCTACATTACTAGTTGATGCCACTGCTTGATTATCTTCTAAGTTGAGTGTTATTTTGGTGCCAGGGGTATTACTCATGAAACTAAACTGAAATTAGCTGTTCGTTAGCAAGTCAATTCCATTAGTGAAGAATATCTTTCATAGTCATTAAATATTTACATATTGTAAGTAAAATATACAAACTTACACCACTTTTATTTATATTTAGCCCTTCATGAAATGTGGTTCCCAAAATAGCTAATAATTTTAACTCTAATTTGGTTAATTGGGGCACCTTACATGGACCTCCACCTATAGCCAGCATGTCTCGTTTTAGATTGCTTGCCTTCTTCTTCAAATTATATTTGTAATCTGCCCATGTCCATAAAATTAAACAATTTCTAAGTTAATTATTACAAACAACCATAAGTAATGATAATTATTACCTTTTGCCATTTCTCTACACTTCTTTCACCAAAACCAGCTGCATTTAACATTATTGTTAATTCTTTTCACAACTTTTTATAACTGTCTTTACTTGATGGCCCTACAAACTTCCCTGTTGCTACTTTTGTGTGCTCCTCCATAAAATTTCCAATAATTTCCAAGTGTTTATCGTACACTCGAAAAGACATACTAAAATTATCAACTTGTAACATTGTAATTAAACTAACCTCATTATTTACCTTTAATTTAAATGTTAGGTATATTCCGGAAGCCCGTAAGAAAATAACTAAAATCTTTTATCACTGTTCAATGTACAGTAATGAAAAAAGATAAAGCTATCGTAAACGCATAAACGATACCTATGGGAGTATTGTCTAAAATTACTCGATCGACGATACTGTTACTATCGTAACGTGTAACAAGAATATCGCAATAAAATGGCGATTTAGTATCGTATCGTCGATTCAGAATCCATCAGCATAGCAATCTTCTTTGACATTGAATTAGACAGGTTGATGATTCCAATCCTTTATTAAGGCTTAATTATTATTCTACAAAAAGCTTTAATAAAGGAATAAAAGGATGTTTTAGAAGCTCCTTTTGACGGCCTTTTTTACAGATCATATGTTTTCTTTGATATTTCTCATTTTTATTTCTTACCAATACATTTTATAATTACTTAATCCATTAAGAATGTGTTGTTACGCATTATTAAACTTTATGTACTTAGGTAACTTTACGTACGGTAAGTATTATGTGTTGCCTAAACACAAGTGGTCCTATAATTCATTCATATTACCAGATATTGGAATTCCTTTAAGAATATTGCTCTTTTTACTACTCATATTATTATTTTGGCAGAATATGCCAATCTACTTTATCGTTTTTCTTTACATATGATACTAGTAATAGGTTATACAATAGTTCAATTTAAAATTAATTACGAAAGCAATAATTCAGTCTTTGCTTCTGGAAATTCAAAATAAAAAAAAAGTGTATATATTTACTAAAATTATTTTGTAAATAAAATGTAAAACTGGACCATTTCATGGCCCATGGTTTTATGTTCGTAATATGTGTTCAAACAAACTTTCTTTTATCTAGTTGCACGCAAAATTTTAGTGTGTATTTCATCAGATTGTTTATACGAATTCCAATTTTAAAATATATTTGTGATAGTGTACAAGATTAAAAAAATTAAATATAGTTTCTTGCACATTTTAGCCATTATTCCCGTATATTCTGAAATAAACATGTTAGAAACATTTGATTATAGCTTAAGCTGCTTTATTATTAATTTTTTGTGGGTTTTTAAACAGTAAATTAAATTAATTGCAACTTGTGCGCAATTGAGATTATGATTAGCATTGTTATATCCTTGTTTATGTACATTCATATAAACAAGGGTTATATTAATAAATGACGTGGGAAAAACTACAAGGTTAAATGAAATTGAACAAAACAAACAACAAATTTTTACGAATATTAAGATTCAGGATCCCATACTCTAAATTTTTAGATTAGTTTTAAGAGTGTAAAAAATTTATAACTGTCTAATAGTCTTAATAGGTAAATGGATAAATCCGCTCATCACTTATTACATTAAATTTGTCCATTATTTTTAATCATACTAAAGTACCACCAAGCTTAGAAGCGACCCGAAAAATATGTCATCTAATTTCAATAACAAGTGCCAACAACCAATCAGCGGTTGTGGTTTATTTAGTGTACACTCTATAAAATAAATATTTTAAAAATTAGTTTGTCAGTTCGCGCTTTTTAGTTTTCCTTAATTTGTTTGTTTGTATTTCATTTTGCTTCCAGTTTCATCTCTTGCCTATTAAATCGTTTTTTAAAGACGCTTCTCATCTATTAGTGCGTAAATATTAATAAGTAAATATGTTGTCATTGTCACATAATTTATTAACATTTATGCTATTAAATAAGTTTACAAGTGTATGATGTTTATTTTATGGCAATTTAAGAAGGTCTAATTGTCTTTTATGTTGCTTTAGGTGTAGTAAAACATGAGTTCGCGAAGCACGTAATATCATTCGGAATGTCATCGAATTTTTTGATCAACAAAAGAGAACTGGTTGTTGGAGTAGATAGATCTTGTGCATAAACGTAAACGTTTGGAACGATTAAGTTCGTTATCTATAACATTTATTTCGAAACTTGCTTTAATTAATCTTTGTTGACATTATATTTTCAATTTGAATTGCTTTCCAATGTCTGTATGTGTAACAAATTATACAAATGCAATTATAAAAATGAATCCTGGTTCCTGTAATAACACATATACTGATAGTTAGGCAACCAATGTTACAAAATTTTGAAAAGACCGCCAAATGGACTTCTTTGTATTTGTGCATATGATTGTACATTGCAAACATACAGCTCCCTCGGTTACGCCTTCACGTGGCGGTATCTGTTAATGCTTAAGTACTTTTGTCTAGTTGAAGGCTGTTTTGCGTCATTATGTTTAGTACAATTTTAAAGCATCATTCTGAGTGTTTCAGGCATGATACTCAGTAGAACTTCAGCTCGCAAAGGCAAAGTGCATGATACCGACATAGCTCACTGGTGAGGTCGTAGTTTTTACTCATCAATTCAAGAGAGGTCACTCGATACACCTTAACAAAGTCAAAATTAGTAAAAATATGTCACTAAGGCGCCACCTGTTAAATAGATTTATAGCGGGGAACTAGATCTTAAAATAATGGACTAACAGGAAACCATAATGTTCACTTGAAGAGGAAACACTCACTTTTACCTGAAATTCTACTACAAATATACCTAAGCAAAGCTTACTTACACTTGAGTAAAGTTTTAAGCTTCTCTTAGAATCCGCAAAATGCAAAAACTTAATACTAAAACATTTACTATACAGCTGCGGTATAAAAACTCCTCGTAAAATTATTTACTCAAACAAAAAATATTAATTCACAAATACGGTAATTATATATTCAATTTAAAGTGAATATTTGTTACAACAAAATAAAAAGCAATCAAATTTTTAAAAGCGTTCTTTAATTAAACTCCACTTAATTTTCAACAAAGCTTGATTTAGATTTCTAAACGATAATAGCTTTAATTACGGTACCTTTTTAATTGGTCAAAATAAGCTTAACGGAATTTGGTAAAGTCAAATAAATGCTCACAATTAAACTACAAATAACTATATTAAGATTAAATGAACAGCATTAAGATATAAATACAGGGTGTTTCAGTGACATTGGGCCAACTTTAAAGGGGTAGATATTCTCTTAAATATAAGTTGAAAAAATAAATTTCAACTCAAAATGAGTTTTCGTTCAAAACATACAGGGTGTCTAAGTTTAAAGAAACAACAGTTTTTGATTATAACTCGTTTAAATTTAAACCGATTTTGATGAAACTTGGCATGAACAATAAGGAAACAAAAATATTTAATTTGGCCTTTTCAGGTTTTGTAGATGTATTCCAGTGGCGTAAATATTCATGCTTGGTCCAATTTTCCCTCCCTGTTTTTTACGCCACTGCATTTTTTCAAATATAAAAGTCTTGTTTAATTTACAATTTAATTTAGAAAAATAAATGGCCCTTGAAAATTTTTTATTAGAAGCTTATTTATTGAAATATTTAGAAGTATTTCGTGTTGTTAACGGTCCATGGACATTGCAGTCTAGAAAAAATTAACAGTTGTAATTTTTAATACAGATCAAAGATTAAAGATTAAACACAACAAGATAAGAACAATAACATTCTTTAAATAAGATTTTTTAATAATAAATTCAATATTGTATTCAAAACTAAATTTAGTATTTTTTATAACAATTGTTCAAATTGTCGCCCTTCCGCATCGATACAAGTTTAACATCATCTTAACATTGAATTGCGAACTCTGCCGCAGATACCTGGTATTTTTCGTAATTCATGGAAGGCGGCAAAAATTTTTTACCAAGCCATCGCAATCATCAACAGGAGTGTCATAAAACATAGATTTGACATATCCCCAAAGGAAAAAATTAATAGGAGTTAAATCGGGTGATCAAGGGGGCTAGGGGGAGGGACCACCTTGTCCTAGCCAACCATCTTGATATGTGCTATTTGACCGTAAGGTTGGGAGGTAAAATAAAAGATCCAATCAAAAAGATTTGAATGATCGCTCACCAGACATTAACTGAGAACCGTTATTGATGAGCACGTTATACGGCAGCGTGAGGGTTCCTGGGACTCCACATATGGCTGTTGTGTGTGCTGAACATACCATCCATTGTGAAACACGCCTCATCCGATAACATCACATTCGAAGCAAAAGAAGGCACAACTGCAGATCTCTCCAAAAACCAGCGACAAAATTATGTTCTACGCACAAAGTCTGCTTGATCCAAGGACTGAATTTTCTGTTTTTTAAACGAATGTTGTCGGTTTTCATGTAAAACTCTCTAAACCGTGAGTGAGTCGCGGTACGAGTGCTTGTGAATGGATTTTCTGCTACACGCTGTAAAACTCCTCTTCAAAACGCGATGTCCACCTGAGCTCGTTTGTCCAGGGGGTGTAGGACGCTAGAGAACTCCAGTCTCCCTTAAACATGCATGATTGCGTTGGAAAACTTTACGGTTTGGATGCGCCGATCAGTAAAACGTTGGCTATACAAAAGACCGGCTTCTCTACTGATCCCATTTGCAACACCATAAATAAAATGCATATCTGTTAATTAGGTAAGTGTGCAGTTTTCTATAATAATAGAAACACGAACCTAATGCACAGCAAGCCAAAATGTCTTAACAACCATAAATAATCATGGCAATAAAAAACTAAATACATTATTTTAAGTAACTCAAATGTAAGACAGTAACGTACCTAAAATATCTCTGTAAATAAGCTTCTAATCAGAATTGTTCAAGACCCATTTCTTTTTCTAAAATAAATTTAAAATTAAAAAAACTTGTAAATTTTAAGGAAATGCAGTGGCGTAAACGATAGGGAGGGAAAAATTGTTTGTTTATTGCCAAGTTTCATCATATATATACACACACACACACAGGGTGTCTAGAATCTACCCACGTTCTGTGGCTTTGTTATTATAAGAGATACAGTGTCGGTTAAATTAGCAAAGTTGGACAGAATTACATGATAATTCAAATACCGATAAGAACATTCAACATTGTTGCCAACTTTCTAAGATATCTGAAAATAACTAAAAATCGTCCAAATTTTCAATAGACTATACCTTTTTTAATATTCAAAATACGAAAAAGTTATAAGAGAGACTTCTGGTAGCTATTTTTACGCAAAATGGGAAAATGCGAATAATTTTTTTAGTTGTTATTTTTCGAGCTACAACTCAAACATACATTTTTTTAAATGGCAACTGTAGGTGTTTATGGACTCATTTGATGGCTTATTTTTTTATGATTTAAAAATGTATGGCTTTGTATGTTTAGTATTATTAGTTAACTCACATTTTAAAAAAATTGTAATTATAGTATTTACTAAACAAATGCAATGCTTGCCGTGGTGTGCTGTGACAACTAAAAACAAAACTATTCATTGATTGACTGTCACATAGTAGATATTGAATTATTTGTCGTACTTAAATAATGGATATTAATTTATTAATGGCTTATTCTCCTGAAGAAAGAAATGATATGCTTTACTACTATTACGTGTCTAACAGAGATGCTAATGCTGCTTCTGAATTATATCTTCAAACATATATGGAAAGAAGACAACCCGATGTGAGATTATTTGCCAAACGCGAATCGAATTTAAAAAATATGGGGCTTTTACTAAACCTCAAAATTTTAAAATTAATGTTAATCCAGAAACAGAAGAACGTGTTTTAGATTACGTTGAATTTAAACCTACTACATTTCTTCGTGAAATTGCAACACTTCCTACGATGAAGCCCACGTTATTTTGAAACAAAACAATTTTAAGCCATATCATTTTCATATAGGAAATACATTGTATGTTGAAGGTTATCAGAAAAGATTACGTTTTCCTACATGGTTGATTAAGAAGGTCGAGAAAACAATAAATTCTCCAATACCATTCTTTTTACCGATGAAGCAAAATTTACAAACAACGATCTTCAATAGAAAAAATCATACCCAATGGTCCCAAGAAAATCCTTATATTACTGTTGAGAGGAGAGATCAATATGCTCTTTCGGTAAACGTTTGGTGCGGTACCAAAATCCTTGGGCCGTTTTTTTATGAATACAATTTAAATTCCGAAAGACATCTAACTTTTTTACGAAACGAATTTGAAGAAATTTTGAACGACCTTTCGTTGAACGTAATTCAAAATTTGAATTATTTTCAACACGACGGGGCACCAGCACACAATGGATTACTTGTGTGTAACTATTTACAGGAATGTTTTAATAATTGGATAGGAAATCGAAGTCCAATAGCTTGGTCGCCGCGATCTCCAGACTTAACCCCCCTGGACTTTTTCTTGTGGGGTACAATTAAAGACAAACTGTACTGTGTAAAACCTGGTAATCTAGACGATTTAAAAAATAAAATTCGTGTTGCTATACAACAAATTAGAACCCAAAGTTTATTAAAAGTTCAAAACAAAATTTTAAAACGTTGTCAAATGTGTGTTCAAAATAATGGAAGGCATCTTGAAGCACTTCTATGATTGTGTTATCTGTTTATATTCTTTGCTGCTACTTTTCGTTGTAAGTTAAATTTACTTAGAACCTTTTTATTTTGATAATTTTATTATTAACTAATAATATTAAACATACAAAGCTACACATTTTTGAAATCAGAAAAAAAATAAGCCATCGATTGGGCCCATAGCCACCTATAGTTGCTATTTAAAAAAATGTATGTTTGGGTTGTAGCTCGAAAAATAATTACTAAAAAAATGTTTTATTCGCATTTTATAATGAAGTGGTGAAAATGGTA
Source organism: Vesta saturnalis (assembly GCA_036346205.1). NCBI lineage: Eukaryota > Metazoa > Arthropoda > Insecta > Coleoptera > Lampyridae > Vesta > Vesta saturnalis. The sequence continues at coordinate 203,369 of JARFJB010002141.1, forward strand.
ATCGTATAAATTTTAAATAATATTATTATGAACTAAGAGTAAAAGTTCTTCAAAAACAAATCGTTAAAATAACTGGAGATATAAACCATTCACCACAAATAATGCCTTTATCCCAGTCGGTAAATTAAAGTAGGGTGGTTCAATCTTTTGATTTGCTTAATTACCACAATTTCTGCTAGATTACTTCCAGTGAACATCAATATAAAAAAAATTGCAATGTAACACTAATAAAATGATCTTGGACGCCAAGTTATTTTGTAATAACGCTCGTAATAACCAAACCGAGGTTGTTTACAACAATATAAATTTATCAAAATGTAAAAAAAATAAAAAATATACAGACTATGTTTATTAACATGTAAAATGAAAGGGTTAAATAAAATATATCTTAAAAATAGCCTTAAATTACTAACAAATCATTAAACATTAAATACCTGTTACAAAATATAATACATCTTCTTGAGAACCCCTGGTATTATAAAAAATAATGCAGAAATGCAAAGTAAGATGACGTAATCCTTGTGTCAATGTTGCGCAATATATTGCAATAACAATGCTTTTATGTTGTCAACCACACCCAAACTGGAATTTTATTTCTTATAAATTTGTTTTCTTAAAAGTGAATAATCCGTTTAATGCCTTCTCTTGAAATTTTGAATGCAAAACTTGCAATCATAAAATGAAAGCGTACGTCAAAGTAAAATTAAATCCGTACGTAAACGTAATTAAAGTATAAAAGTAATTGTAATAAAAATGTAAATCAAAGTAAAAATAAAAGAAAGAAAGTGCCTGCAAAAGAGCAAATGTTTTAATTTTTAATATTACGAGTTAATTTATCTTACCATCAAATCAATGGCACATTCACAAAATTTAGGTGGAAACCCCAACTCAACGTAAGGTTCATTAAGTACTAAAATGGCCGCCTAGAATATCAGACGACGTAATCGTGCGCGAAAATATTTACGCAATGAATTAAGTCAACGATGACGTATTGTGCGAAAATATTTGAGCAAAAAAATAATTTAAAGTGGGAGTATAAACCTTTAAGAAGTATATACGCTTAAGAAGATATGCACTTAAGTTACACCAAAATGCAAATTATGTTGGCTACCTCATAGCTATAATGCAAAAATAATTAAAATTTTTCTTAAATTTACAACTAAACGAATGAAGAACCTAAATTACGATATATTTTAATACAACTCAAAATGGGTTGTTACAATTTTCCTCTTATAACTTTTTCGTATATTGCATATTAAAAAAGATATAGCCGATTGAAAATTTGGAAGGTTTTTAGTTGTTTACAGATATCTTAGAAAGTTGGTACAATGTTAATTTTTGTTTATCTGTATTTGAATTATCATGTAATTGTGCCCAACTTTGCCAATTTAACCGACTCTGTGTGTCTTATAATAACAAAAAACATAGCTATATATATATATAAAAGGTGATCCATTGGTAAAGGAAAATACGTTAACTGTGGATAGGGGTCACCTAGCTGACTCTAAAGAAAACCCATATTATGGGTCTTACGCTCTTTGTATCTGAGATACAGGGCGTTTTATGAATTTTTACCATTTCTTTTCTTACTTATAACTTACGAACTGTCCTGTACATTTTTTTTTTATTTGGTATACATGTTCCTCATGTCTCGTGGGATAGATGTAACAAAAATTTTGATAATCCAGGTCCGGCTTTACTAAAAATTCACAAATTCTTTCATCCTCCAAATAACACATTGTATAGTTGATTTTTTTAGTTTAATCACCATATTTGAAAAGAGCGTAAAAAACTGAATTTAATCGTGTGGTTGTATTTTTGGGGCAGACAACTTTACTACGAAAATTTTAATTTCATATTTAGTTTTTTTAGGATTTTGCAGTGAAGAAATGAAATTTATTGCGTTTTTTATTCATAACTGGGGAACCACCCTGTATAATAATTTTTTATTTAATATAGGGGTTCTTGGTTATTAGTGGAATATATCGATGCATTAAGAAATGATAATGCAGGTCCGGCTTTACGAAAGATATACTTATTTGCCAATCCTTCATACAAAACCCTGTAGATAAAATTTTTTGAAATTCGTATCAAAATTTACAAAGTGCGCAAAAATGTGGAATTTGGGAATTGTCTTCTTGTTTTTGGGCATATGATTTTACTACATAATTTATATTTCACAAATATTACACTTCGCGGTAGGAAGACAAATGATTAAATAAATAAATTTAAATTTCAAATTACAATTTACAATAATTTTATTAGTTGTTTTGGAATAAATATTATGTGTAAAACACGTTGAGCAACAGGTAACAAGAAATAACAACATTAACAAAAGTACTTAATTAAAGAAAACATAAATAATAAAACTAGAGCAAATGCTCAAAGTGACCATTTTGATTGATATATTTCCTTGCTCTCGTTAACATGCGTCTTATCGATTTTCTAATAATGTCTGGAATATTTCTTATTTCCGCACATGTGTTTTATATTCTCTGTAGGAGTTCTTCTCTACTGTTTATTTCGGAACTGTATACCTTTGATTTTAAGAATCCCCAAACATCATAATCAACGGGATTACAGTCAGGTGACCTTGAAGGCCAGTTATTTCGACCATTTCTTCCAATCCATGTGTTCGGAAAGTTGTCGTTTAAAAAATTTCTTACGATGAGCCGCTGATGAGAAGGAGCACCATCGTGTTGGAAATACATACCGGCGGCATCGACATTATGGTCCGCTAACAGCACTGGTAAAATATTTTCACGGAAATCTAAATAGACTTCACCATTCAGCCGGTTAGGCAAAACATAAGGCCCGATTAAATTGTTGTCAATGACGCCGCACCAAACATTGACTGAAAATTTGTGCTGTGAATGAGTCTGTGTAATATCTTGAGGATTTTGGACAGCCCAAATATGAGAGTTCCTTAAATTGTATACTCCATCCCGTATAAATTGGGCTTCATCTGTAAATAGGCATCTCCTTGTAATTCTTGGGTTTCGGATGATCCATCGACTAAAGCTCAGTCGTGCAATTTCATCACCCGCTACTAACTGACTTTTGCGGCATATCCACTACCATTACAAAAACCATAAACGTAGATCATATCGGTATATTCTTGATTGGAAAACTGATTAGGCATTTTATGAATTATTAAAGATAAGTAGATCACAATTCGCAAGATTCAAACTCAACAAGTCAGCGTCAACAATCATGTTCTGTCATTTGTCAAAACCTACTAGATACGAATACCTGGATATGTAAAGCTATGTATAACATGCTTTCTGCAATCAGTTAAACTAAATAGAGTATTATTTACAAAATAAGGAACTACAATTACATTTTTTTGTGTCCAATAATATGTATATGCAAATACAAATGTGATGTAGCTATTCACAGATAACTGAATAGAGTTTAGAAAGTGGTTCCTAAGTTATAGGAAAAAACGCAATTTATTCAATTTCTTTAACATATCGCAAAAATTAAATTTAATTTTAAGTAATAAAATCATTTGCCCAAAAACAAGCAGACAATTCCCGAATTCCACTTTTTTGTGCACTTTGTAAATTATGATACGAATTTCAAAAAATTTTATCTACACGGTTTTGTATGAAGGATTGGCAAATAAATATATCTTTCGTAAAGCCGGACCTGCATTATAATTTCTTAATGCATCAATATATCCCAATAAAAACCAAGAACCTGTATATTAAATTAAAAATTATTATACAAGGTGGTTCCCCAGTTATGCATAAAAAACGCAATAAATTTCATTTCTTCACTGCAAAATCCTAAAAAAACTAAATATGAAATTAAAATTTTCGTAGTAAAGTCGTCTACCCCAAAAATACAACCACACGATTAAATTCAGTTTTTCACGCTCTTTTCAAATAAGCCGATTAAATTAAAAAAATCAACTATATAGGGTGTTATTTGGAGGATGGAAGAATTTGTGAATTTTTCGTAAGGCCGGACCTAGATTATCAATATTTTTCTTACATCGGTATATCCCAGGAAATATGAGGAACATCTATACCAAATATAAAAAAAATCTACATGGCGGTTCGTAAGTTATGAGTAAGAAAAGAAATGGTAAAAAGTCATAAAACAACCTGTATCTCAGGTACAAAGGGCGTAAGACCCATAATATGGGTTTTTTAGAGTCAGCTAGGTGACCCCTATCCACATATATCCAATATATATATATATATATATATATATATATATATATATATATATACATATTGTTAGAAATTTTATAATTAAAAGTAACACAAAAAAAAAACATAAAATTCAAATACTACACGTGCGATTTATTTGAGTGCAAATCAAATGAGAGAGCGGCAATATATCCAAGCACCGGAAAATCTTGCGATTGACTGACTATCATCCTCTTTTATTTCTAATTATATGCCAAAATTAGGCGTAGTCAACCGCAACGTTTTCCTTGACCGGTAGCGGCCCTCATAAACCTACAAAGTCAGCATTTCCTAGTTACAATATTCTGACATATTTATGGAATTACAACTTCTACAAAGTAAGCATTTCCTAATTAATAACAATTTTCTGACATATTTATGGGCTTGGATTGACCCATAAAAAGAAATCGTAAAAAGTAAAACATCTAATTCGAACAAAAGTTAAGCGTTTCCTAGAATTAATCAGTATTCAATAAGAAAATACAATAAAAGTGCTTGTCCTAGTAAAAAGTGTGAAAGCAATAAACCATCTGATTTCTTGGACACATAAAATTAATTATTCTAGCTAACAGTAATTACATAATAACGAAAATACAATAATAGTGCCTGCCCTAGTAAAAATTGTTATATTGTTTATTTACTGTAAAGTCAATAAAACATCTGGTTTCTAACACGGCCAACCTGACTCTGGCGACGTTCTCGGAGCTTCTCATTCACGTACCTAAACAGAGAGACCGTCAGTCATAGTGGAGACCTTAGCCAACACTTGGCTCTACCACTGCCGGGGCACAGACTATCAAGCATATCGTGCATAGTGGGCACCGCAGCCACCACTTGGCTCTACCACTACCGGGACAGAGACCATCAAGCATATCGTGTATAGTGGGGACCGCAGCCACCACTTGGCTCTACCACTACCGAGACAGAGACCATCAAGCATATCGTGCATAGTGGGCACCGCAGCGACCACTTGGCTTTACCACTACCGGGACAGAGACCATCAAGCATCAGAAAGCACCTTACTTACTTAACATCATCGTTCTCCTTAAGAAACTCTAGGATCTCTTTCGTGTTGCACGTCAGAGACCACTGTGAGGGCCATGATCTTAGCTGTTCCTTGGCTGCTTTCGTAATTATACTGGTACCAACTTTCTTAAGTTCATACCGGCCATTTTCATGACATTTCACCACCTCGCACGGACCTAAAAACTCATAATCGCTTTCACTGATATGCATCTGTGAATCACGGTGCATCAAAACAAAATTTCCTGTAGTAAAATGTGTGAAATTTTTCCTTCTACGATTACTCTCTTCTACATTTGTTTGGGATAACTATTGTTAAACTCGCTGCCTGTCTATCTCCCGATTACGAACAGGCGTTAAATCTTCCGAAATATTTTGCAATAGAGCTTGTATCAGAGGGGTGGAGCCATTAACCCCTAACAAAAGTTGAAGAGGGGTCATACCCGTAGACTTTTGGACAGTACTATTTAATACCAGCTGTATCTTCCATAAGCCACTCGTTCATTCTGACTTAGTGATAGTTTCGATCCTAAGTAGGTTACGAATTGTTCGCATGTATCTTTCCACTTGTCCATTTCCCGTATGGATATCTGGTGTAACGTAATGGTATTCTATTTTCCAGGCGTCTAGATATTTGGGAAACGTTGTATTTTTAAAGGATGTCGCAGAATCCATAATAAGTTTTTTGGTAGTTCTGAAGAGGGCCAGCAAATTTTGTAGTTTCTCGCGAGCTTCAACAGTAGTAACTGATTTCATGGGCGTTAGAATGCAATACTTTGTGAATGCGTCGATGATAACAAGAATGTGATTGTAATTCTCGTTAGCCATGGGAAGAGGGCCCAAACAGTCCATATGCAAGGTGTGGAAGGGTTCTTTTGGCTTTTCCACAGATTTTATGGTGCCTTGCAGTTGCCCTGTTCTTGTTTTCTTGATCGCACATATTACACAATGTTTGATATAACATTTGACGAAGTTTCTCATATGTGGAAACTAAAAGTGCTCAGAAATAAATGCGTTCGTCTTTTCTGCGCCAATATGACATTGTTCGTCGTGAAATATACGAAGCAATCTTAACCGACTTTGTCTTGGGACATACCACTGCAGGTTCACAGTACCGTCTTCCTTAGAACGCTTTTGATGCAACATTCCGTCTCTTTCAGTATATTTATTAGAATCGACATCACCCTCGCTAAGCCGTCTGAGTAGGTCTTGGACCTCTTCGTTCCCTTTTTGTTCTATATATGCCCAGTCACGGTGTGCTACTCCTCGAACTATTCCAACAGGGTTCCTACTTAAGTAATCTACATGGGGTAAGTTACTTCCTTTTCTATACGATATTTCAAAATCAAAATCCTGCATGTACATCCACCATCGGGCTACACAAGGTATCAGATCCTTCTTGTTAGCTGTAGCCTTGATGGCGTTGCAATCCGTAACTAAGTTGAACTTAAGACCTAATAAATAAGTGCGAAAGTGTTTTAATGCCTGTATAATTGCCAGCGTTTCAAGCTCATATGAGTGATACGTACTTTCAATTCCGGTTGTTCTTTTACTAAAATGCGCTACTACCTTCGGTTGCGTTCCATGTAATTGGAACAAAATAGCTCCATACCCAATGCTACTTGCGTCGGTATGTAATTCGGTCGGCAGTTCTGGATTGTATACCGTAAGTAAGGGTTTGGAAGTCAAATGACCTATTACGTACTGTCTTGCTCCACGCACCATTCAAACGAGACATCATGCTTTGTTAATCTCGTTATACATGCGGTTCTGCTGGAAAACTCGGGTACAAACTTTCGGAAGTATCCCGCTAGTCCCATGAATTGCCTAACTTGTTTAACAGATGTGGGTATAGGCGAGTTGATCAAGACTTCAACTTTAGCTTTACCAGGCCTTATACCGTCACTCGATATTTCTCTTCCTAAATAGTCCACAGAAGGTTGCTGAAAACGGCACTTTTGAATGTTAAGCGAAAATCCATTCAAATCTAACGCTTCTTACACTTGTCTAGTGTATGCTAAGCCCTCTTCGGGCGTCAAACTAGGGATCAAGACATCGTCCAAATACACTAATGCGACGGTATCCTTCAACTGACCCAGTGCAAGATTGATGGCTCTTTGGAATACAGCGGGTACATTGGCTAGGCCAAAAGACATCCTCAGGTACTCAAAATGTCCGTCGGGAGTCACGAAAGCAGTTTTGCATATGGAATCCTCGTGGATGGATATTTGATGAAATCCTGACGCCATATCCAAGGATGTGAAAAACCTTGCCTTCCCTAGTCTATCTAATTGATCTTAAATCAAGGGGAGAGGGAATCGGTCTTTAATAGTAACACGATTAAGTTCTCGAAAGTCCACACACATGCGATATGCATCAGATTTCTTTTTTACGAAAAGGGCCGGGCTCGCAAAAGGAGATTCGCTGGGCCGAGTACTGTTATTTGCAAGCAAATCTTCAGTAATCTCACGCATAGCATTTCTTTCGCTAGCGGACAAACGGTATGGAGGACAGTTAACAATAACGTCTTTTTCTAATCTAATTTTTAAACTGGCATTTCTCACTGTTTGCACTTTATTTCCGCTGGTTAGACCCTGTGAATTCACGAAGTACCCTTTGGAGCGCATCGTGATGTTCGAAGGGTACATCGATGTTATATGGGTTGAAGGAAACACTGTCTGAAATTCTGTTTATTCCGGACAACTCTCTGGGCCGAATTACGAACGAGCCTTGGTGATTAGTAATTACTAACAATGTTGGGTCCGTAAAAATATCCCGCCCAATAATAACGTCATAGTCAATACACTCATCCGGGACGAAAAAATAGGTTACGTTAACGTCAACGTTTGAAATTGTCGTGCACTCATGGAATTTCCTAGTTGCGCTAATCGTCACATTAGAGAGCCCTTTCAGCGTAATATGACAAGTTCTCACCTTGCTTTCAAATAGCCACAAAAATTTCTCTTATGTTAGAGAAAGATCTGCGCCTGTATCCATTAAAGCCGAAAATCGATGTCCTTCAATAAAAATTTCCGTAGTGTCGGTAGACGTTCCCGTCAGGCAGATATTGACATGTCTACGACTTTCAATAGCTGCCTTTGTGAAGCAATTTGACACGTTATGACGCGCTTAGCACAGAAGGCGCAAGAGTCATTGTGAGAACTCGAACCAGTCACTTTCGAACGACAGCTTGTCTGAATATGCCCAGTCTTACCGCACTGAAAACATTTCTTTTGCGAAACTACCGAACAGCTTAAATTTCCACCATCGCCGAAGGGATATTTTCTTTCAGTAAAGGGAGCGTTGTTTCCAAACTTACGGACCTTTCGCGGGGGTTTTTGAAAACTTGAAAGGAAAACTAAGAGTGCGGATATAGTAGGACAGTTAGCATTCACTGCTGCATTTCGTACATCGGGTTCACTTATTCCATGGACAACAAGTTCCGTTAGATCACTTTGAGACCAATTCGCTCTAAGATTTCTTAACAAGGCTGATTGCTCATGACCATACGTTTCGTAAGTGTTAAGGACGGAACTGTTAAAAGCTGCCGCTTCCGATAATAAGCGACCCAAGTTCCTTTTTGGAGGAAAAGCCTCAATAAAATCTTGTCGAAAGGTAACCCAATCACTTCGGTCGGGATTACAACATTCATACCATCTTTTGGCACCGTTCAAAAGAAATCGACCCAGTCTAGCTAACGTTTCCACATCAGACCATGCTAATTCATGCTTTATTTCTTCAACGTGACTCACCCATTTGCTGGATTCGTTTACCTCTGGTCGAAAATATGGTACTTCAACATGTGATGCAGATTTTTGCGACTGCAGAGTTTTCACCAACGTTTGAGTAGTATCCTCACGATCCGACTTCCTTTCCATGTTAAAAATTATGTTTTTTTCACTCACGCACACTATCACAATTCACCAACAGACCGTGGATTTATCCCACTTCTGATGTTAGAAATTTTATAATTAAAGGTAACAAAAAAAAACAAAACATAAAATTCAAATACTACACGTGCGATTTATTTGAGTACAAATCAAATGAGAGAGCGGCAATATATCCGAGCATCGTAAAATCTTGCGATTGGCTGACTATCATCCTCTTTTATTTCTAAATATATGCCAAAATTAGGCGTAGTCAACCCCAACGTTTTCCTTGACCGGTAGAGGGCCTCATAAACCTACAAAGTCAGAATTTCCTAGTTACAATATTCTGACATATTTATGGAATTACATACTTCTACAAAGTAAGCATTTTCTAATTAATAACAATATTTCTGACATATTTATGGGGTTGCATTGACCCATTAAAAGAAATCGTAAAAAAAGCAAAACATCTAATTTGAACAAAAGTTAAGCGTTTCCTAGAATTAATTAGTATTCAATAAAAAAATACAATAAAAGTGCTTGTCCTAGTAAAAAGTGTGAAGGCAATAAACCATCTGATTTCCTGGACACATCAAATTAATTATTCTAGTTAACAGAAATTACATAATAACGAAAATACAATAATAGTGCTTGCCCTAGTAAAAATTGTTATATTGTTTATTTACTGTAAAGTCAATAAAACATCTGGTTTCTAACAATATATACATATACCTTTACCATGTTCCGTTAAGTTTATTTTGACAAATTAAAAAGTTATTATAATTAAAAGCATTGTAGTTCAGAAATCTAGATCAAGCTCTGTTGAAAATTAAATAGAGTTTAATTAAATGATGCTTTTGAAAATTCGTTGCTTTTTATTTTGTTGAAATGAATATTCACTTTAAATCGAACATATAATTACCGTATGTGTGAATTATTATTTTGTTGTTTGAGTAAATGATTTTACGTGGAGTTCTATACCGCATCTGTATAGCGTATTTTTGAGTAAGTATTAAGTTTTCTCAATTTTTGCAGATTTTAAGAGCTTAAAGTAAGCTTTGCGTTGGTATATTTGTAGAATCTACGTCAAAAGGACGCGGGAATTTGGACGCGCAACAAAAGGACGCGGGAATTTGGACTTGCGACAAAAGGACGTGTGCGACAAAAGGACGCGATGACAAAAGGACGCGCGACAAAAGGACGCGTGACAAATGTACGCGTAGGGAAATAATATGTCTTAGGTCTCAAGATTGTATTTAGTTAAAAAGCTGAATAAAAAGTAAGCTTTAGTACATTGGCATTACCCACAAATTACAAATGTTACAAATGGATCATTAGAAAGTATTGATAATTAAGATTCCGCAAGTGATAATAAACGTTCTCACAGCCAGTGCTTATTTTCTAGAAACTCCTTAACTGAATGCATTCAAAATATGACAAATAAGCCATTAACAGGAATTTGCATAATTTCCCAAAATTTATTTTAACTGGAATGCATTCAATATAGGACAATAAAAGCCATTAGCAGGTATTTACTTAATTACTATTTTCCAAGAAAGCAACATTAAGAAGTTATTAGAGAAAAGAATGTGGTTCTGGGGTAGTATATATGGCGCAATTCTAGGGTCATGTCCATTACGGAAACTGTTCTCGGTCTGTAAAGATGGTGTTAACTTTTGTGCAAAGTCAAAAAGGCAACAATATGTTGCTCTATAATGGATTTATTCATAAAAAGGAACGAGTCATTGGAGATAAAACTATTTGGAAATGTTCCGGTTACAATAAGTGCAAATGTTCCGGAAGAGTACATACAGTAGGAGATGAAGTTGTAAAGAGTGCAGCCCATAACCACGTTGCTGATGCTGGGAAGGTAAACGCAAAGATAGCTGTCAATGATATGAAACGAACAACTCAACAAGTTGGAGTAACCACCCAAGCTGTAGTGGCTAATATATCACAAGGACTTCCTTTGGCTGTATCAGGGCAACTACCTAGGGTCTCTTGTCTAAAACGAACGGTACAACGAGTACGTCGCCAGAACGAAGCTGTCCCGGCAAACCCTAACAGTTTGGCAGAGCTTGTTCTTCCTGCTAAATATACAGTAAACAGCGATGGTGAACCTTTCCTTTTATTTGATAGTGGTCCAGATGATCAACAACGAATTCTGTTATTTTCGACAGAAAGAAACTTAACATTTATGGAACAGTGTGAACACTAGTATGCAGATGGTACATTTCTCCCAACTCCTGTATTGTTCGGTCAACTGTATACTATTCACGGGGTACGGTACAGTAACGTTATCCCAACAGTTTATGCTCTTCTTCCAAACAAAACTCAGCAAACACACACTCGCCTGTTTCAACAGTTAAAAGTGTTAAAACCAGGATTGCGACTTTCAACAATTATGGTTGATTTCGAACGAGCTGCTATGAATGCCCTACAAGCAGAATTTCCTATTTCCAGAATCTGTGGCTGCTTTTTCCATTTCACGCAATGCCTCTGGAGACATGTTCAAGGTGCAGGACTACAAGCAAGGTATACCGAGGATGCTGACTTCCCCTTGCATTTGCGACAAATGGCTGCTCTTGCTTTCGTCCCAGATGAAAACGTTATTGCTGCATACGAGGATCTACTTGATAGCCAGTTTTATACGGAAAATGAGAATTTGCTGCTGCCATTGATTAATTACTTTGAGGATACATGGATAGGACGACTCGACAGAAGAGGGCTTCGAAGACAGCCATTGTTTTCTCGAAACCTGTGGATTTGCTATGATATGGTAGAACAGGATATACCACGCACGAATAATGCTGTTGAAGGATGGCACAACAGCTTCTCGTCTACACTTAATGCAGCACATCCTAATATTTGGAAATTTATAGACGGTCTGAAAAAAGAGGACAGTTTGAATATGGTAAAAATTGAACAGTATATCGCAGGAAATGTACCAGCGCGTAGAAAGGTATACCGGGTGGTCGTAAAGGAAGGAATAAATTCAATATCTCGTAAAGCACAATTTTTTTCAAAAATCGCTCGGACCCGTCGATTTTATATTTTTTCGGGGCATATTTTACGAAAAAAAAATTTTATACAGGGTGTCTCAAAAAAGATTTGCTAAAAAAATTTTTTTTTTCAAATTGCAACCCAATATGTTTATTGCATTTTTGGATTACCCTTAGAATTCTAAACATTTGTCATGTAGCATGTGCTATACCTAAGTCCAAGCGTTTTGGAGTTATTCGCATTCAAAATTAAAAAATTGAAAAAAGATCATGAAGAAAACGAAAAATAAAATAATTTTTATAACGTTTTATTATATCGAAAACAAAGATTCGTAAACTTAAAAATAATTTTATTTCAGCAAATGTTCGAAATGTCCTCCGTTAGTCAACTGACAATAGCCTAATCGATCTATAAATTCATGCTGCACATTTCAAACCATTTCGGGCGTTATTCGACGTATTTCTTGACGGATGCGTTGTTTTAAATCATCTAGATTTGCCGCTTGGCTTTTAAATACCTTGCCTTTAAGGTATCCCCATAAAAAAAGTCTAGTGGTGTTGGATCGGGTGATCTTGGTTTAAATTTTGAATGCGAATAACTCCAAAACGCTTGGACTTAGGTATAGCACATGCTACATGACAAATGTTTATAATTGTAAGGGTAATCCAAAAATGCAATAAAAAAATTGGGTTGCAATTTGAAAAAAAAAATTTTTTTTAGCAAATCTTTTTTGAGACACCCTGTATAAAATTTTTTTTTTCGCAAAATATGCCCCGAAAAAATATAAAATCGACGGGTCCGAGCGATTTTTGAAAAAAACTGTGCTTTACGAGATATTGAATTTATTCCTTCCTTTACGACCACCCGGTATAAAGACACCGCAGATCGAATAAAGGTCATCGTAGCAGATTATCAGAACAGGCCAACATTAGAATACTTGCGAGGGATTGCCCACAATTTCCAACTTCAAGTGTAATATCATACTTATAATAATAATAATACATATAGAAACAAGAAAAACTAAAAAAAGCCAAAAATTAGAAAAACTAAAAAAAATTAAAAATACAAAAAAATTTAATTTAAAAAGCTTTTAAACACGCCAGCAATGTGCTGCCAGTCCTAAGCCTGGATAAAGTGTGAAGGAAGGTTTTGATTCAACAGTTTATTTTTGCGCCTTAAAAATGATATTTAAAGAAATGCTTTTTGATGATCGATTGGTAGCATTTGTAATTTGTGGGTAATGCCAATGTACTAAAGCTTTCTTTTTATTCAGCTTTTTAACTAAATACAATCTTGAGACCTAAGACATATTATTTTCCTACGTGTACATTTGTCGGCGTCCTTTTGTCGCGCGTCCTCTTGTCGCGCGTCCTTTTCTCGCCGGCGTCCTTTTGTCGCGCGTCCAAATTTCCGCGTCCTTTTGTCGTGCGTCCAAATTCCCGCGTCCTTTTGACGCGACCCCATATTTGTAGTAGAATTTCAGGTAAAAGTGAGTGTTTCCTCTTCGAGTGAACATTATGGTTTCCTGTTAATCTATTATTTTAAGATCTAGTTCCCCGCTATAAATCTGTTTAACAAGTGGCATATTTTTACTAATTTTGACTTGACTGAGGTGTATCGAGTGCCTTCTTTTGCATTGATCAGTAAGAACTCCGACCTCTCCACGAACTATGTCGGTACCATACACTTTGCCTTTGCGGGTTAATGTTCTAGTGAGTGTCATTCCTGTAACGCTCAGAATGATGCTTTAGAATTGTATTAAACATAATGACCCAAAATATCTCTCAACTAGACAAAAGTACTCAAGCATTAACAGGCAGAATGACTAAAAATAATGGGCAAAAATGATTGTAACAATATGTTACCAAGTGAAGTCATTGAGGGGATCTATTTATAAAAAATTAATTTATCCTTTTCCTATTTAAATTTTCGACAAAGATTAGACAATTATAAGTTTTTTTACACTTTTAAAACTAATGCAAAAAATTGAGATTGCCGGTACCTGAATGTTAATATTCGTAAAAATTTGTAATTTGTTTTGCTTAATTTAGTTTAACCTTGTAGTTTTTCCCAAGTCATTTATTAATATAGCTCTTGTTTATATGAATCTATATCAACAAGGATATAGCTATGCTAATCATAATCTCATTGCCCACAAAAAATTAATAGTAAAGCAACCAAAACTATAATCAAGTTTCGGAATATAAAGGGATAATGGCTAAATATGCAAGAAACTATATTTAATTTTTTTAATCTTACACACAATCACAAAGATATTGTAAAATTGGAATACCTATAAACAATATGATGAAATACAAAATAAAATCTTGCATGCAACTAGATAAAAAACGTTGTTTGAACACATGTTACGAACATAAACCCATGGACCATGAAATGGTCCATTATATTTTATTCCTAAAACAATTTTAGTAAATATTTACATTGCTTTTATTTGGAATTTCCAGAAATAAAGACTGAATTATTGCTTCCGTAATTAAATTTAAATAGGACCAATAGATAACCTATTACTAGTATCCTATATAAAGAAAAATGATAAAGTAGATTGGCGTATTCTGCCAAAATAATAATATTGAGTGGTAAAAAAGCAATGTTTATATACGGATTCTAATATCTGGTTATATTAACACATAGACCGCGATGTGAAGCACGTGCGAGTCCCATGATTCCTGACTAGATAAGCCGCGCCACTCACACATGCTTCGCATGTATGCTTTTACATTAAGCCGCGCTGTTCACCTTTGCTTCGCGCTATAATAGTATTCTTATGGGTGATTAAAGGGACGGCCTGGAAGTCACAATGTTTGTGTTTGTCCGGCTCTAAATTAAATATAAACGCTGTTAGATTAGTATCATATTAAATAATATTAAACACAAGAATATTTGGCCCCACATACTTAAAAATATTTATTATTACGGCGGTCAACATTGTATGTATTATTGAACCACATGTGTTTAGGCCAGACAAAATACTTAAAGTACGTAAAGTTACCTAAGTACCTAAAGTTTAATAATGCGTAACAACACATTCATAATGGATGAAGTAATTAGAAAATGTATGGGTAAGAAATATCAGAGAAAACAAATGATCCGTAAAAAAGGCCGTCAAAGGGAGCTTCTAAAACATCTATTTTATTCCTTTATTAAAGTTTTTTGTAGAATAATAATTAAGCCTTAAAAACGAGTTGCTAATGTAAAATCTTTTGCTAATGTACTTATTGGAATCATCGACCCATCTAATTCAATGTCAAAGAAGATTGCTATGGTTTAGAACGTTCGACAACGCTGATTCGGCACCGCACTCACTATCAAGGACGATTTGTAGTGACGCATCCAAAGGCGGTGGGTCCATGAGACCAGAAAATGCAAGCTTTTCTGTAAAAATGTTTGCAAATGAATCATAAAATAATTTTCGTACACATTTTACATACATGTAAACGTAAAAAAAATTCCAAAGCCGCCCGCTTCTATAAAAATATCGATAAAACAGCTTCAACATTTTCATATATATTACCACTAGTCCGTCCAAAATTATCAATAATCCGGGAAAAAGCGGTGTTACCTGGAAACTGCATGAGTTGGTTTTCTCTGTTGGTTAAAAGCCAAAAGAATCCACTCCGAAGGAGGAGGGCTCTTCTTTTAACAAACGAATGCGGTTTCCTTAAGGAAACAACGCTTTTCCAGTATTATCTGATTAATATTGATACACGCGTGGTATTCGGTAGAGTATTGCCAGAATAGAATATATATATATATATATATATATATATATATATATATATATATATATATATATATATATATATATGTATAGGGTGATTCAAATTCGAGGCTAACCATGGGGATTTCGAAAACGGTAAGAGATAGAAGGGTGGTTTAAATTTGGCAAAGTTGCGAAATTTTGGGAACAATAACATGCTGCCGAGAAACCCAAAAAATTTTATCTCGTTTTCGAGATTTTTTAAAAAAACCAAAATCTCTCATTTTCGTTTTTATTTTTTCCTGACCTTATTTACAAAGATATTCAAAATTAAACAATACATTCTTAAGACAACTTTTTCTTGCCTACAAAATGGCGGCATCAAAATTTTAATATGACGTTTCGTCTTCTGCCGACCATCATTAACTTTTTTATTTCTTATGGCCGCCATCTTGAATTCTTAGACTACTAAATAGAGCTTTTTTTGTGATTTCAAAAATGTATAATTTGCTTACCTTACGTTGAACCGTTTAGCTAATATTATCAAAAAAGTAAAATTATTGTTGATTTTAAAAAACGATCTAGATACCATTGCACTGTAGATGCATGTACATATTGTTTTTTATTATCAAGATACCTAAATTTACAAAAAAAAAAATAATAAAATTACTATTAACACATAATGTACTTTTGACTTATAAAAAAAACTATGAGAAACAAGTAAACGAAAAGGAACAAGTAAAGCAAGAAAAATAACAATAAATTAAACTATTTTTAAACGTTTAGGATTACAATAGGTGTTAAAAAAGAAAACCAGTTTGTTGTACACACATATTAGCTCTTTTGATTACACTACGTATTGCTCGTTGAATACTTCTTCGGGGAATATTGTGGCAGGCAGTTATAATGCTATTTCGAAGTTCTTGGATGTTTTCGTAGCGCTGCTTATAAATAATATTTTTTAAGGTTCCCCATAAAAGAAAATCTAGCGGAGTAAGGTCCGGACTACGCGCTGTCCATTCGATAACACCTCTGTTACCTATCCATGCGTTTGGAAAAATTTCGTTTAGATAATTACGAACTAAAACAGCGTTATGTGGTGAGGCACCATCTTGCTGCCACCAAAGTTCTCTTAATTCGTTAAGTGGCATTTCTTTCAAATAACCCAGCATTGGTCCTCTTAAGAACCCTAAATATCTAACTGAATTTAACGTATCCTCATAAATAAAAGGGCCTAGTAACCTATTCTCAGTTAAACCGATCCAAACGTTAAACCCAAAGCGAATTTGATCTCGGACTTGCCTGTTCTCTCTAGGATTTTCAGTTGCCCAGAGGTGTTCATTATTGCGATTAAAAACGCCTAAATAGGAGAAGCGCCATTCATCAGTCCAAATTATTTTTTCAACAAAATTCGCATCGTGGTTTGCTTGGTCAAGTAACCAATAGTAGAAGGGAGACACCCTACCCTCCACTTTTTTTACGTCACAACCCCGCCCCCTTTCACTTTTTTATATGCCCACGTGGGAGACCGGATTTTCCACCCTTATTTTTACGCGCTTACGTGTAGGACGTGTTTTTTCACCCTTAATTTTTATGGTTTCTTTCCGGAGGCCTTTTTCAACCCTAATTTTACACACCCACGTGTGAGACCGTGTTTTCAATCCCTTATTATTTTTTACATACCTCCGTGTGAGACCGTGTTTTCAACCCTAATTATTTTTACTCGCTTACGTGAAGGACCGTATTTATTACCCTTATTTTGAGATGGTGATCTTTTAATTATTTTTATTAATATAAGATGATGGTCTTTAATTATTTTTATTAATTAATTATCCTAGGGGAAATTCTTAAGCTGATAGCTTTAAGATGATGATCTTTAATTATTTTTATTAATTAATTATTTTTTAACCCCTGGGAAATGATGTAAAAGATAGTTTATTTAATTTTGTGTTTTTACTATTAATATTTATTAGAACTTGTTTTATCAGATATTATTTGAAGAATTGATTAGATAATAATATCCACGTACACATTGACTGTATTTCCCCATTTTATTTTATTAGCGTATTTTTTACCAATGAGATTGTTATTACATTTATTTTAATGCCTATCTACAGGTTGTTTAACATACGAAATTTATTTATACACTGATTACATGTTAACACGTTTCGCCGAAGAGTGCAATTGTATGCGTGCCCCAACATAATGTAACTTATAAGATGATCTTAAAGCTGTAACCTGGTAGATTACAAGCTTTTATAATAATAATTTAAAAAAAATATTACTAGAGTTGATATGCCGTTTTATTTCAAGTAATTGTTTCAATATATATAAAATGTGTAAGTGGACCTGTATTATTTGTTGTAATATGTGTTATTACACTTTCTTTTTAATTACCGGTTGTAACATTCTACTTACATAACTTCAACTTATACACGAATTAATAACGCCCTCCACTAGTTTATAACACAATCGCTATGTAGCGTGTTTTTTATTTACACCCGTACTTCTATAAACTATTAACGCTCCATTTTAATGGGGCGATCAACTATCTGAAAAAGGTTAACTGTTAAAGTATACGATGAAGATCGTTTAAAGCAAACCTTGTATTATTCTTATATACGAATGATATTTCAAAAATACTAGTATAATTAACATGAAGGTTTATAAATCTACATCCAGAACAAGGAAACAGTTTTAAACACAAAGAATTTATCTGTAAGGGGCAGACAATGCTATTACATAAGACGTTTTTACAAAAACGTGGTTATTCCACATTGAGAAAATTGTTAGTCATGAGAAACAAGTTGGTCTTGAAGTTAGCCTTGAAGTTAGCTAGTCATAGGTTTCGAAGTTTACCTTGAAGTTAGCCTTGCGAGCAACTTTTATAAAAAATGTACACTTGAGTTTAAGCTGACGTATATTGGTTTATGTCTATTTTTATTATGCTAAGAAAAATGTTATTAAAAAATGTTTTCTATTAATTACCATTTGTAGACTATATGTTTTATCTATACATGAAATTTTATTTCACAACAGCATACTCATTCTACCTTGAGAAACAAGTAGGCTTGAAACTCAATAAACTCCCTGTTACCATTCTCGTCAATGTAGATAGAGGTCCAATGCTGGTCTGGTTTGTTTGCAGGATCCGTGTTTACGATAATCGCACACGGTCGAGGTGCGTGTCTGGGTAGTTGATTAGAAGCACATACAAGTCGAAAACACATTCTTCTTGTGGCTGGGGATCGATTTCAAGCATCTCAACACTTGTGCCGCATACATATTTGTGGATTTTTTATCAGATGGGATTAATAGCAACGTCAACTAAACGTTTTAAAATATTTCTAATCTGAAAATAAGAGTGACGTAATCTATTTTATTTTGAAATTTCATAGAGAGCATCACCATCATTGAGATTTTGAGATACTATCATCTCATCGTCTTCACCTTGAACGATTATATTGTAACAACCTATAAAAGTAGTTAATAATCCCTGACAGTTTTTATCAGACATTATTACATGGACATGAGGTTAGCCCTAATTTAAATGGTTTCAACGCTGCTCTTGGAATGCTGTACACACTTAAAACCTTTAAGTCTGCTCGCCGAAGTTGTACCGTATTCACTTTCTTCAATTTTTATCTGCACTCTGTTTCGAGGCTGTAGTACGTTTTTCTAATACATAAACAGAATCTTCAATACTGTGATACGTGTAGCAGCAAAACACATTAGCTAGTTACTTTCACCTCTATATTACTTTACATGCAAGCCTGATCTTATCTTAAATAAATACATCTGTCAAAAAAAGCTAATTAAGCATAACTCCACGGCCAGGGTATAGCAAGCAACGCTTCCAATTATAGCTCTTAGTCAACACAATAGGGCCTACAACTACATACAATCGACTAGAACTGCTTTAACACGAGAATCAAACGAAAAAACACGCACGCACGCACGCACGTACACACGTACGCACGCAAGCTCGCACGCTCGCACGCTCGCACGTACGCACGCACGTAAGCACACGTTCGCACGCACGCAAGCTCGCACGTACGCTCGCACGTACGCATGCACGTACGCACGCTCGTACGTACGCACGCACGCTCGCACGTACGCACGAACGTACGCACGCTCGCTCGTACGAGCGTTCGCACGCCCGTGCGGACGCTCGCACGCACGCACGTATGCGCGCATACACACACACACACACACACACACACACACACACACACACGAGAGAGCGGAAAACACGCTAAAGCGAAAAACTTGTAAACTTGCAAACATGAATCAAGACGGAGCACCGCTAGGAAAAAACAGGTTTATTAACAAAATCGAAGGAAAGCTTAACGTTTTGAAAATGTATTATTATTATTATTATTATTATAAACAACAATACATCATTATTATTTAATAACATGCTTTACCGGTATTCTTCTTCTTCTTGAACCGTGAGTGGTCCTCATCATCATCATCATGATTTTGAGATTTGCCCTTCCACCCATACCTCATCGCTCTTCTTTCTCTTCTGTGAACCATCACCATCATCTTGGATGTGAGATACACCCAGCTCAACCACGTCATCGCTTTCATCATTATCTTGAACGGTTATGTTGTAATAGTTTATTAACAAGTCAGTAAAATCTCTAATGTCCGCTGATGTTGGCTCATAAACAGGAGAATACATTATAGTAATGCTCACTCGATGACAGTTACACATTAAAGAGCGAAACACACGAGAAACGAGAACGCAGCTATTGTCTTGTGCAAGCGTGCTCGTCAATGTTAGTAGAATCGGACATCTTCGGGGATATCTGAAGTTTTGACCTAACCACACTCTAACAGCCGCGGGGGGGGGGAATGTTTATAAATCTAAACGCCTCTTTTATGGTCGAGGCGTTTAGATTTATAAACATATCACAGGGGCTATGTTAGAGCGTGATTAGGTCAATACTTCAGACATCCCCGAAGATATCCGATTCTACCCGAACATTGACGAGCACGCTTGCGCACAAGACCAAAGGCTAGCTGCGTTCTGGCGTCTTAGGAGAAAATACCTCGACCATAAAAGAGACGTTTTAGATTTATAAACATATCCCAGGGGCTATGTTAGAGCGTGATTAGGTCAATACTTCGGACATCCCCGAAGATATCCGATTCTACCCGAACGTTGACGAGCACGCTTGCGCACAAGACCAAAGGCTAGCTGCGTTCTGGCGTCTTAGGAGAAAATACCTATTTAATAGAAAATTAATAGAAAACATTTTTTAATAACATTTTTTCTTAGCATAATGAAAATAGACATAAACCAATATACGTCAGCTTAAACTCAAGTGTACATTTTTTTATAAAAGTTGCTCGCAAGGCTAACTTCAAGGTAAACTTCGAAA
Source organism: Vesta saturnalis (assembly GCA_036346205.1). Lineage (NCBI taxonomy): Eukaryota > Metazoa > Arthropoda > Insecta > Coleoptera > Lampyridae > Vesta > Vesta saturnalis. Next base: position 224,571 of record JARFJB010002141.1, read on the forward strand.
CCTATGACTAGCTAACTTCAAGGCTAACTTCAAGACCAACTTGTTTCTCATGACTAACAATTTTCTCAATGTGGAATAACCACGTTTTTGTAAAAACGTCTTATGTAATAGCATTGTCTGCCCCTTACAGATAAATTCTTTGTGTTTAAAACTGTTTCTTTGTTCTGGATGTAGATTTATAAACCTTCATGTTAATTATACTAGTATTTTTGAAATATCATTCGTATATAAGAATAATACAAGGTTTGCTGTAAACGATCTTCATCGTATACTTTAACAGTTAACCTTTTTCAGATAGTTGATCGCCCATTAAAATGGGGCGTTAATAGTTTATAGAAGTACGGTGTAAATAAAAAACACATACAGCGATTGTGTTATAAACTAGTGGAGGTCGTTATTAATTCGTGTATAAGTTGAAGTTATGTAAGTAGAATGTTACAACCGGTAATTAAAAGAAAGTGTAATAACACATATTACAACAAATAATACAGGTCCACTTACAATTTTATATATATTGAAACAATTACTTGAAATAAAACGGCATATCAACTCTAGTAATATTTTTTAAATTATTATAAAAGCTTGTAATCTACCAGGTTACAGCTTTAAGATCATCTATAAGTTACATTATGTTACGCATCTTTACATCATTTCAGGGTTAAAAATAATTAATTAATAAAAATAATTAAAGATCATCATCTTAAAGCTATCAGCTTAAGAATTTCCCCTAGGATAATTAATTAATAAAAATAATTAAAAGATCACCATCTCAAAATAAGGGTAATAAATACGGTCCTTCACGTAAGCGAGTAAAAATAATTAGGGTTGAAAACACGGTCTCACACGGAGGTATGTAAAAAATAATAAGGGGTTGAAAATACGGTCTCACACGTGGGTGTGTAAAATTAGGGTTGAAAAAGGCCTCCGAAAAGAAACCATAAAAATTAAGGGTGAAAAAACACGTCCTACACGTAAGCGCGTAAAAATAAGGGTGGAAAATCCGGTCTCCCACGTGGGCATATAAAAAAGTGAAAGGGGGCGGGGCTTGTGACGTAAAAAAAGTGGAGGGGAGGGTGTCTCCCTTCTACTACCAATTGAAAAATCTAAGCCGCCTCTGGTTATCACGGGGATGTAAAACTTGACTTGTATGTATTTTATAAGATTTGAAATTCGCCTCATTCTATGTTCTCCACGCTGTAGTTTGCGGGATATTTAAATTTACAGATATTTCTCTTGTAGAAATAGACGGGTATAGGTTTACCTAAAATTAAATCAAAACATAGATCTGTGACAAAACAAACATAAGAAAGACTTACTGTATCAAGAATTTCCTCTTTAACTGCGAAAGGAAGCCTACTCCCGTATTTCGGTCTTGATGCATTAAATTGCCCGTATTCTGACAAATTTCGGTGAGGTCTTAAGAAATAACTTTCATTTGGTTGATTTCTTTCAGGGTACATTTCAAAATAGGTGTGTAATGTATCCCTCGAGTTTCTGCCTTTGGCATAATAGACTTGCAACATGTCACGCTTTTCATTGTTTGAAAATGGCATTTGAAATACTAATACAATTACAACATTCACAAAAAAAAACACAAATACAATTACAGTACAGTAGCCATATTAAATACAATAAAGAGTAATCAAATTCAAAGGTATCTTGATAATAAAAAACAATATGTACACGCATCTACAGTGCAATGGTATCTAGATCGTTTTTTAAAATAAACAATAATTTTACTTTCTTGGTAATATTAGCTAAACGGTTCAACGTAAGGTAGGCAAATTATACATTTTTGAAATCACAAAAAAAAGCTCTACTTAGTAATCTAAGAATTCAAGATGGAGGTCATAAGAAATAAAAAAGTTGATGATGGTCGGCAGAAGACGAAACGTCGTATTAAAATTTTGATGCCGCCATTTTGTAGGCAAGAAAAAGTTGTCTCAAGAATATATTGTTTAATTTTGAATATCTTTGTAAATAAGGTCAGGAAAAAATAAAAACAAAAATGAGAGATTTTGTTTTTTTTTTAAAATCTCGAAAACTAAATAATTTTTTGGGTTTCTCGGCAGCATGTTGTTGTTCCCAAAATTTCGCAACTTTGCCAAATTTAAACTATCCCTCTATCTCTTACCGTTTTCGAAATCCCCATGGTTAGCTTCAATTTGAATCACCATGTGTGTGTATATATATACGATATATATATATATATATATATATATATATATATATATATATATATATATATATATATATATATATATAAACAGGTGTCCCAATAGTGCGTATTCGAGCCATTAAACTTAGAAGATAAGTTTAAATTCGAAAGTTTTCTATTTTTATAAGCTGCATAATTTAATAGTAGTTTGGTTTCTACAGGGTGTAATATAAAAGCGGTACAATATAGAGCTTTTGATTTTTAAATAGAACACCCTATATATTATATAATTTTGCGATTCGCCTTATAATTTTAAATCTTTTTTATAAGAATTACTTACAAGTTAAACTGACATTTTTATGTAGTAATTCAAGTAGGCGTATCTCAATTATTTTTAAAGATAAAACAATAATTTTTGGTATAGAATATATATTCATACATGAGCTTACTTTAATCTATTGTCAAAATTGGATTTCAATATACATGGTGATCACAAAAATTCATTCAATAACATAAATTTGAAAATGCTATATCTTCATTTGTTTAAATGGCACACCCTATATTTTTTTAACGCCTTGTCTTCGTCTATTAGTCGGCTTTAATTTCTATTAAATATGTTCTATACCTATTTCTAATAGTTTCGGAGATATTAGGTTTGTTCAATTTTTTTCGTTGATAACACTGAAGGAGAGTAACATTAGTCGGTCAAAGCAAGCTATGAATACATAAGAAACTAAAAAACATATTAACTGAAATACAAACACTTAAAATTATAATAAATATTCAATGTGACCACCATTTTGTTGCTGGCAAACATGAAGTCTTTGAATAAACGACAAATTTACATTTCGTAACGTGGAAACATTTATGTTTTGAATGACGTCTCTAATTCTTGCCTTCATATCATCCACAGTCGTTGGAGGAGTTTGATAGACTTTTTTTTAATCCAACCCCAAAGAAAAAAGTCCAGCTTTGTCAAGTCAGGCGATCTTGCAGACCAAGAGATCGGCCCTCCCCTTCCAATCCATTTGTTTTGAAACTGGATATTTAAATAATTTCTAACGTTTCTACTAAAATGCGGAGGAGCGCCATCTAATTGCAGCCACATTTCTCTAAGTTTCAAATTCGTTGCGCAAGAAGTTTAAAAATGAATCTCCATTGATTGTGTTTTCAAAAAAATATGGTCCTATAATTCTTTCCCCAATAATTCCGGCCCAAACATTAAGTGACTAGCGGTGTTGATGATCAACAGGAATTATAAATCTGGGATTCTCAGTATCGTAATAATGGAAATTATGTCTATTAACGTCCATTTTTGTGGAAAGTAGCTTCATCAGAAACTACAAAACTACAAAAGATAGGTTGGTAGGAGTCTTAATAAAAGTCATCACAAATATGCCATAGAATCCAAAAATGAAATAAAAAATAGGGCATTGCATTTAAAAAATTGAAGTGAGATAGCGCCACCTGGCGGTGATGGGCTTTGATTCAAATCTTTGTGCCAACAAATGTGCGCCCTTGGAAGATATTTACAAAAATATTTTCATAATTTAAAAATTTTCATCCGCTCTCGAGATATTGCACTGTCCCATTCCTCGCTGAACACGCTGTATATATATATATATATATATATATATATATATATATATATATATATATATATATATATATATATATATTTATTGGGCCAAACTTTAAGGGGAAGTTTCTCTCTTAAAAATATAAGTTGAAAAAATAAATTTCAACTCAAAATGGCTTTTCGTTTAAAAGATACAGGGTGTCAAAGTTTAAAGAAACATAACAGTTTTTGGTTATAACTAGTCTAAATTTAAACCGATTCTAATGAAACTTGACATGTCCAATAAACAAACTTTAACTTGGCTGTTTCAGGTTTTGTAGATGTATTCCAGTGGCGTAGATATTCAGGGTTAGTCCTTTTTATCCCTCCCTATCGTTCACGCCACTGCATTTTTTTCAAATTTACAAGTTTTTTTAATTTTAAATTTAATTTATAAAAAGAAATGGGTCCTGAACAATTTTGATTATAAGCTTATTTTCAGAGATATTTTAGATACTTTACAGTCTTACATATGAGTTATTTAAAATAATGTATTTTAATAGAATTGATAGGTAGTTTTTTTATAGCCATAATTATTTACGGTTGTCAACATTTTGGCTTGTTGTGCATCAGGTTCGTGTTTCTATTAATATAGAGAACTGCACACTTGCTCAATTAACAGATATGCATTTTATTTATGGTGTTGCAACTGGGAACAGTAGAGAAGCCGGTTGTTTGTATAGCCAACGTTTTACTGATCGGCGCCATCCAAACCGTAAAATTTTCCAATGCATTAATGATTGTTTAAGGGAGACTGGAGTTCTCATCCTCTGGACAAACGAGACTCAGGTGGACATCGCGTTTTGAAGAGGAGGTTTTAGAGCGTGTAGCCGAAAATCCATTCACAAGCACTCGTGCCGCGACTCACTCACGGTTTAGAGAGTTTTACATGAAGACAACATCTGTATAAAAAGCAGAAAATTCAGTCGCTGGAACAAGCAGACTTTTTGCGTAGAACAGAATTTTGTCGCTGGTTTTTGGAGAGGTCTGCATTTGTGCCCTCTTTTGCTTCGCATGTGATGTTATCTAAAGAGGCTTGTTTCACAATGGATGGTATGTTCAGCCCAAACAATAGCCATATCTGGAGTCACAGGAACCCTCACGCTGCTCTCTTACGTGGTCATCTACAACAGTTCTCAGTTAATGTCTGGTGAGCCATCATTCAAAACTTTTTGATTAGGCCTTTTATTTTACCTCCCGACCTCACCGGTCGGTTTCTCTTGAATTCATAAAGAATTCTCTTTTGGATTTTGCTGGAGGATATTCTCTTAGATATTTGGAATAGGATGATATTCCAATATGATGGAGCACCGCACCGACATACCTGGAAAAAACAACGAAGAAGAAAATTATGGATTCACGAATTGATGAAGAAACCCAGAAAGCACTCATACGGAGAGAAAAGTCGCCGAGTTGGCCGAAGATGTACGGACTGCCTAAAATACACAAGGACGGTGCCCGACTACGGCCGATTGTTAGTTGTATTGGATCACCGCTACAAGGGATAGCTAAGTACCTTACGAAGTCACTATAGCCACTCGCTAACAAGGCTACATCTTATGTGAAAAGCGCCGACCATTTCATTGAGATTCTGTAACAGCACACGATTAAACCAAAAGATCTCCCAGTCAGCTTCGATATGGTATCACTGTTAACAAATATACCTGCCGACGAGGCACTTGAGACCATTCAAAGGAGGCATAAACCGGCTGACCATATAATAAGCTTAGCTAGTCACTGTCTAACTAAATACATATTTTATGTACAATGGACACCGTTACAAGTAGAAAGCAGGAGCACCAATGGGGTCACTTTTATCTGCAGTCATTGCAAACCTATTCATGCAAGAGTTTGAAGAGAAAGCACTACACTCAGCAGCACATAAACCGACGCTGTGGTTGAGATACGTAGATGACACATTTGTCATCTGGAGCCGCGGACAGGAAAAAACATCACAACAACATGCACACAAATATCAAGTTCACGAAGGATATAGAACGAAATGATCAGTTACCGTTTCTGGACGTACTAGTTAAGAAGAATGAAGACGGATACCTAGGTCACACGGTCTACAGGAAACCTACGCTCATGGACAAATACCAACGCCAAATCGCATCATCATGCAAGTCAAGTCAAATCTGTCATCAAGACGCCGATCAATCGATCGCAGGAATTAGCACACGCCGACAAAATGAAAGAAGAGTTGACTAAAATTAGAGAGGCTTTGATTAGAAATGGAATTCCACCACCACGACATACAAAGGCCTTTGAGGCCTTCAAGTAGAGAAGACAAAGAAACAGCTGATCTTGCAATTGTCACGTCCGACAACGGACAAGATTAGCAGTATTCTTAAAAAAAATAAAATCGATAAAACTTTCACGGCGTATCGAAAAATTCATTCGATCTTAAGACATCCTAAGGACAAGGTCTCGTTGGAGAGTCAAGGAGTATACGAGACTCTACGTGTAGGCTGCGGGCTCTCGTATATTGGAGAGATCAACAGAAAAATCAGCGCAAGGATAGAAGAACACAAAAACGCCGTTAATAAAGTTCAAGCAACATCATCCTTGGTCTAACAAGTAACCGCAATAGAACACAAAATTGAATTTGAGGACGGAAGCATCGATAACTTTACAGCTAGAATTATCGGAGAAGCCATAGCGATTGAGAAATACCCACATAATCTCAACACAAGAGACGATGCTCTGAGACTACCATCAATATGGAAATATCATTAATCCCTAGACAACTAAAAACCACAACACCTAAAGCAGTGAAAGCAGTGAAATCGCTGAAAGCAGTGAAATCAGTGAAATCAGTAAAAGCAGTGAAAGCAGTGAAAGCAGTGAAAGCAGTGGAAGCAGTAAAAGCAGTGAAAGCAGTGAAAGCATTGAAATCAGTGAAATCAGTGAAAGCAGTGAAAGCAGCGAAATCAGTGAAGGCATTGAAATCAGTGAAAATAGTGAGTGAAAGCAAGAGGGTACATAAGCAGCTGCATACACTAAAGGAAATTAGTTCAGTTCGAGTAGCTCCTAGCAGGAGCAGACAGCAACCTGAGGATGGCAAATGAAACTTTGCCGAAACGACGTTAAACGAAATAACGATTGCGTGAACGTCAAACTCCATGTCATGTCAAAGATGTCATTTTACTAAACTCCAAAATGCCCAACTTTTCTCCCATATATATATATATATATATATATATATATATATATGTGTGTATATATATATATATATATATATATATATATGGTAAGGGAAAACCTCAGTGTATTTACCGCGTTAAGGTAAATAAATTTCCTTATAATAGTTAAAACCCACGTAGTATAAACCAAAAGTTCTGTTAGACCTAATTTAGTGTCCTGATCTGTTTTAATTAAGAACCGTAGTTTAACACTTGAGTGTCACCGATTAACGAGAAGTCTGTAATGCAATATTTGATTAAATTGCTATAGGTAACCTAGCAAGCATCATAAATATGTTATATTGAAACGCAGCTCCATTCGATCCGTTCAGTGAAAGTTGGTAGAGGTGTAAACTATGAATTATATTTATAAGTTGGAGAAAAGAAATTTTCGTTTAGAACTGTAAAAGAACATCAATCAGTAGTGAAGTATTGTACCTACCTTCATTACCGGGCCCGGACAATTTGGCGACGCTACTTCGGCGCGGCCAACTTGGCGCTGGTATAGTTTGGAGCCAGGACAGTTTGGCGCTAGGAAAGCTTGGCGTCAGGTCGATTCGGCGCTGAGACAATTTGGCGGGTTACTGCACCATTATAATAAGAACAACTTTACCTTACTTCATAAGTAACAAGAAAATGATTTCATTAGTGTTGTAATTAACATTATGGTACATTAAAAATGTATTAATTAAAATGTTAGTCAATAGATTACGGTTTAGGAAATGTTTAACATCATTTTGATATAGTGGAAATTTCAGATCTCATTATCTAGAATCTAGACGTTATCATTGATATATTTAACTACATCTGTTATAATCATTATTTGTATAGATTCCTCTTAGATGCGAAAGTTAAACGTTATAGTTGACCATATAAACATATAGGTATTTAATAGAAATTGTTAGTTACAGTTCATGTAACATTATCATGAAAGCAGAAATTTATTCCGAAGTAAGATGGGTAATATCAGAATACAAATACAAATACGCAAAAAAATATGTTGATAAGAACCATCCAAAACAGCTAGCTTTAAAGTGGCAGGTACATATTCATTGCCAATAATTGTATTTAATCCCAAACTACGGATACTCTAACAAATCAGTTGAGAAGATTAGTAAAAAAATAACGGAGATTTCGGAATTTCAACACTTGTTCAATAAACTGAAAGTTTTTAATTATTATCCTCGCCAGGAGAGTTTACCGCCACGTCATCATATACAATCATATGGTGTAATATCAAAAACAAGAGTCGAAACTATTTTGGTTATAATAAATTCTGATTAGAAAATATACCCCGAGATGTCAGCATTTAAAGATGCAGAATTCTAAAATACCATTACTTATTTATTGTGATTTATTTTGTATAAATTATAGAACGTTGATTATCGTAATGATAACGGTTGAAAAACAGTACCCTTAAAACCTAACAGGTGTTTGGTATTTTTGCAGTCTGCAGGTTATGTAGGTTATAACACATTGCTGCCCTATTACAAACAATGCAATTTTCAACAAAATGTAATCATTTAATAATTGCAGCGGAATTATAAAAACAGGAGTATGGTTGTGTTGTAAGTTGCTGTTAAACAATCGCACAATCGATAATTTGAAAATTAAATTTATAGGTTGAACAATTGCATGAAGCAACTTATCAAGCTGCACTATCTACACCTCGCAAGGATATTACGTTTTTTAATCATAATTTCTTATTGTTGTTACCAATTCAGTAGCAATGATGGTCCACAATAAGATGCTAACATTATTATACAAAATGGATGTTAAGTGCCTAAATAGAATTGAACCATTATTCGTACAAAGATGACATTTAATGTGGAACAAATTCTATGGGAAATGTGTGATTAACACCATGAAAAGGATTTTACAAATATATTGCACTTACATAATTGAAATACATTACTAATAGAAATTTATTGCGTTAAATATGAACTACCACACTTGTATTACTAATTGTAGGTTGTAGAAACATGGTTGTGAAAGTGTTAAACTTCTAATCGGAGTCACTATCTATATCCGAGCTTTCAGAATAGTTTCCGTTGTTAATAATCAGTTTGTCAACTGTGATGTTCAACATTTCTTCTCGTTTTTTTTTTTTTTTTTTTTTTATGATTGTGGACCTGAACAGGCTAAATAAGGCCTATCGTGCTAAAGCACTCAGGAACACTTAGAAGGATGGATAGAGGGATAATGAATTGCCAATAGATGCCTATGAACAGCTACCTTAAATTTTCTCATATCATAAGTGAGAGGAAAACAGGAACTAGGGAGATCATTCCAGAGTTTAGAAGCCGTGTAGAAAAATGTGGATTGCGCCCGTTTGGTACGACAAGTGGAGATTTGTACTGCATACTGATGATGTGATTGAGCGAACCGAGTGTTTCTCGCAAAGATAGCCGGAGATGGTATCAAAGAATGTAATTCACCAGCACAATAGCCGTTGTAATAACGATAATACAAAGAAAGAACTGAAACCATCCTTCTATGCTCAAGGGACTGTATGTGAGAAGTTAAAGACGGGTCATTTATAAGCCTAATCGCTCTCTTTTGAATACGATCAACGATATCGAGAGCGTATTGGGGAGCACTAACCCAAAGGTGAGAATTATATTCCAGATGAGGCCGAATTTGGGCCTTATACAGCAAAAGGAGTTGTCGAGAGGTAAAGTACTGCTTAGATCTGTACAAAAAGCCTATTTTACGAGCAGCTGTTTTGGTAGCTGACAGAAAAATGATCGATCTTTTTTGGCGGACATAAGGCAACACTGAGTTTTGTTAGCATTAAATTTAACTAGATTATTGCTTCCCCATTCGAGAATACGTTGAATGTCTTTGTTGATTGAATTTGCCATTTCAGCTTTAATTTCTTGATTTGACATAGAAGGCGGATTATCACTATGAGTAGACTGAGATGAACTACAGTGAAGAGTGCTATCGTCAGCAAAGCAATGGATGGGGTTAGTTGTTGAAGAAATAAGGTCGTTTATTTACAGCAGAAAAGTGTAGGCGCTATAACGGATCCCTGTGGTACGCCCGCGTTAATGCTAACTTCTTTTGAAAAAAGCCATCAACTACGACACGTATTCGTCTTTCATCAAGGAAACTAGAAACCCAGTTGATGAGCGCATCATTTAACCCAACGAGGTGAGTTTGGCAAGTAAACACTTATGCCAAACTTGGTCAAATGCCTTTGAGATATCTAAAGCGACTACAACTGTTTCACCGGACTGCTCTACTGTATTGTTCCAAACTTGGGTCACATATGAAAGAAGATCGCCTGTTGAACGACTTTGCCTAAACCCATATTGATGGTCACTAAGGAGTTTGTTAGTTTCAAGAAACGTGAGCAGTTGCTGATTGATGGCTTTTTCTATGATTTTAGACAAAATGGAAGTGATGGTAATTGGTCTGTAATTTGAGGGATCGGTCTTATCACCTTTTTTGGGAATAGGTTGAACATTTGCTAACTTCCATGTTGAAGGGAATTCCCCAGAAGATATAGAGATAGTATAGAGCTTAGATAGGACTGGTACTAGTTCGGGGGAACATTTCTTTAAGACAATAGCTGGGATACCGTCTGGGCCAGTCACCTTATTGAGATCAAGCCTACTGATGATCGATTCCAAGAGCTTGTACCGAAAATGAATTGGTTTCATAACGTATGAAGAAGGGTTGACTAGGGGCACGTCTTTTCCAGAATCATTGAGACACGAGTTTGATGCAAACAAATCCACAAAAACGTTGGCTTTGTCTACAGAATCAGCAACTACCGATCCGTCAATAGATGTCAGGGGGGGAAATGAAGATGTTCGAAAGTTTTTACTAATGGCTTTTGCTAAAGACCAAAATTTACGACTGCCTAAAGGAGATGTAGCTAGTTCATTGCATTTTCGTTGTTCGAACAACTTTTTAGTTTTAGTGATGACACTTTTGCAAATATTTCTAGTACCAACGTTCTCTACATGACTGTCAACCGATTTATTAGATTTCAATTTAATGTAACATTTATTTTTTAAAGATATTGCATCAGAACAAGCCTTGTTGAACCAGGGTTGGGAACGTGAATGACCTACACGGTACTGTTTTTTCGGAATGTATAACTCCATTCCCATGAGGATGACTTCAGATACTGAAAGAGCGATGTCCGAAGAAGAGGACGACTTAAAACAATATTCACGCCATGGAAATGTTGCAAAGAAATCCCGTGAATCACTCCATCGAGCTGACTTAAAACACCACAAGGTTCTATCGGTTTTGCGAACAACAGTGGAATTAGGTACAGTAGAAATGATTTTTATTAGACAATGGTCGGAAAGACCTAAAGGCGAAAGAACGGAAGTTTTATAAACAAGAGGGTTTGATGTAAGAAAGAGATCTAGAAGATGTGGAGTATGGTTAGGGTTATCAGGGATTCTTGTGGGTTCAGAAATCATTTGTGTGAGATCACATGAAATAGCAAATGTTTTTGCACTATGACCAGCGGGATTTGTAGTAGATGAAAATTGAAGCCAATTAGAGTTATGAACATTGAAATCGCCTACAAATGAGATATCGCAAGATGGAAACTGAGACAGGAGATAGTCAACTTTCGTACTAAGGTAATCGAAGAAGTCTTGAAAGTTGCTGTCATTAGGAGACCTATAAATGCAACAGTAGAATTTCACAAAATTAGGACCAGAATGTTTAAACCAAATCACGTCAAAATTTTTATTTTCTAATGAAGAAACCCTCTTGCAAGCAATTCTGTCCTTGATGTACGCACATACGCCTCCTTTATATCGAAAGTTAGAGTGAAGATGGTATTGAGGAAATTGCAAGTCGGGTGACTCGGAGTTTTCCGAGGAGACTTGTGTTTCAGATAGAAACAATATATCAGGTTGTAATTGTTCAAGATGTTGGTGAATAGCATTAAGATTAGACCTGATACCGCGGATGTTGCAGTAGTGAATCAGAAAGTTGATACTTTCGATGACCGAGGTCGCTTGGGTCCTGCCCTCCCGGACATCCGAATGGGGCAGGATTTTACGTCCGGAATTTATAACCCTAGAAATCACAGCCATCTTATTTTTTAATTTGGGACTTTTAATCCGATAGGAAGAAAGTGAGGGCGAGAAGGAAGAATAAGGATGAGAATAGATTGAGGATGATGGAAAAGGTAACCGGCAGCCCTTACCGAGCTCAGAAAATCGGAGACCCAATATACCATTGCTTTAATGTTTGTTCAGTATGCTGCACACGAGAGTTTACTTGCCGACGGTTAGATGAATTGATCTCTTTAATGTATTGTTTAAGAAATATAATTCGCATATCTGCGATGTAACTTTTTTCCAATAAAGAATTTGAATCCTAGCGACTGGATTGCGCGATGAAGATTTTTGTCACTTATTAATATGTAGCTTTTACGAATCTCTGCATTTAAACTTGCAACTGTAACATGTTTTTCTGTAAATAAATTGTCAAACGTGTGTTTGTGCATGCAAATTGTATAACGTATTCCTTACGCCCATTTTGGATGTTTCAGGTAGATCGTCAGATTTTGTTTTCTTGTGTGGTCGTATTCTATTTCTATTAATAATTCCATGAATTAGTTTTACTTAAGTTAAATAATCGTTATTAACACTAGCTTTAAGATATTCTCATTTATAATCAAAATTAGGTAGTAAATAAGGCTTGTTATTGTCAATTTTTTTAAATTTATTATATTTATGGTTTACTTGTTTTTCTATAAAACGAGTTGGCGCCCTTTTATTTAACAATTTAATTTCTGGTTGAAGCAACGTCAATTTGTTAAGTGAACATATATATATATATATATATATATATATATATATATATATATATATATATATATATATATATTAAAGCAACATCTGATAATATTTATGAATCCCGCCTATCTTAATTTCCGACTGAGCACAAAACCTACTATTTTTTCAAATTTTTTTTCAAAGTTAAAATTGATAAAGAATTATTTAAGAAGTACTACCTCCGAAGAAAAGCTATGTGATTTGTGGATTATAAGTATTGTTACGAATATTCAAATAACATTGTCTCATAAATTAAATAGGCTTAGAGTATATTTACTTTAGCTTTAAGTATTTGTCAATCTTACTTAGAAGTTCATAGATATTTTCACCCAGGATAATTCTTCCTGTCATAAAGGTTCAGCTTCCAGAACTCGTTAAATTATATTTGTACCAGTGCGTACCAGGAGATATTCGTTTAAGTAACAATACTAAACAAGTAAAAAATACTAAATATTCTATTGGTAGTTGTAGTATAAGAGAATAAACCGCCGACCAATAAAATATATAAAATCTTTGAAAACTGTTACCTGTTAAGGTTAAACATTTCTTGTAGTCAGTCAAATATCAGAGTTACACCAAGATATTTGCACAAATACACGCTTATACATAATGAAATATAATTTCTACTACACACCTGTAAAGAGTCAAATATCAATAATAAACATTTTATACATTTCATAATCATCATTCATATCAACATTTTGGTCCTTCGAGCCGGATACTGACAGAGAGAACGACACCAGCAACTTAAAGGATTATCAACCAATTCAACTGGGTAAGTGAGTTCACACGATTCCTATTTATATTTTACTTTATTGTCCTTTTCCTGCTAGATTTGTATAATAACTGTATTTTGTTTCAAGCATTGTCTAAATAATTAAGTATAAGATTTCAAACAATGATAGTAATATCGAATTATCAAACGAACAAAACGATTATACTCAGGTAACCGAACAACTATTGTTTAAAAGGGATACACTAAAGGCTAGACTAACTAGGTTTATAACGGCCGGAAATACTTTAAATAACTTACAGTACCAATTAACGAAATTTAAAGTTACTTGGAGTGAATATCAGGATACCCAATCCCAAATTGAAGCTTTAATCGGTATGCATCAAGACGATGAACGCGAGACCGCGTATGTTGAAGTAGGCGTAAAACCTCAAAACTATATTTCAAATCAAATCTATAGTATTTAAAACTAAACCTTCACAATGTATATATTTAATACTTAATAAAAAATACTAGTATTCAATTCAATTCAATTTAACACATTAACAATATATATATATTATATATATATATATATATATATATATATATATATATATATATATATATATATATATATATATATATATATATATATATATATATATATATTAATTTCATATATGGTGTTAAATTGTAATATTAGTTTAAGGTCTGAAGATGACACTGTGTCGAAACTAGTCACCCTTTTGTTATGTTTTATTAAGTATTTAAATATATACATTGTGGGGAAGGTTTACTGTTTTTAAGTATACCTTTATATTAACCCCCATTTTGAGTTAATCATGGAGTATAACGTTACCATTAAGTATTTCACCAAATTCAAACATAACATCAACAATTGAATCCAATGTTAAAGTTAGATTACCAACGTTACACTTGCCTTCCTTTAACGGTGACTATGATACCTTTAATTCACTCATACACGAAAATTCAACTTTCAGCGAAAGATTCCATTACCTAAAATTATGTTTAAAAGGCGATGCACTAAATGTAATTGAATCTTTAGGTGTTACTGCTAGTAACTATGAAACAACGTATCAATTATTACGAAAAATGTATGACAATAAACGATTAATTATTAAAAATCATATTACGACACTTTTTAATTTAACTACTGTTTACAGAGATTCCGCGCAAGCATTACGTCAATTATCAAGTCAAGTTAATACTCATGTAAGGGCACTCCAAGTTCTCGGTCTACCCGTGCAGTACTAGGATTTAATAATAATTCAATTACTAACGATGAGGTTTACTGTATAGTGCTTGTTTTTCGACTATTATACTATGATACATAAAAGCGTTTTTAGTAGTTTAGTTGTTTTAATTAAGAGTTCCGTAACAAGGGAGAGGCGTGCATGATCCACGTCTATTGCAGAAAAATTTTCGGTGAAAAAAAATCTGCAATCACAAGCATATTCTACTCTTTTTTATCGTGTTTATCTTTTAACATAAAGATAACCCTATTCGTTGTTGTCTTTTAAATATTTCCTACGAACACACACATAGTGCATTAACAATAATAATTTGATGCATATGTAATTTATGTCTAATTACCTGCTTACTAAATTGCCGCTCATTTATTTATTTTAAAGTAATTTGTGTGTGTGTGTGTGTGTGTGTGTGTGTGTGTGTTTGTGAGTAATTGAACATACAAATAAATCAGGTACGAGTTTTTTTCGAATGTATAGGTGCTGATCGCTTACATAGAGAATATGCCTGTATAAAAAAAGCACTATTGCATCAGGTAGAATCTAATATTTAATTTAGACTTAAATGTTTTTTGCAGCAGCAAATTTTTCAATTAATTGTAAACACATTAATTAACGCATGTTGACGGCTCATTACTACTTTCCAATTAATATAAATGAAGTTGTATAACTGTCTAATAATAACTACCTTCCATATATACAGTTTTATTATACAGGTGAAATCTTTTAAATGTATGTGGTAAATCACAAAACATCGTTTTATATAAATTCATATAAGGGGGCTCTAAGTAGTCTTCGAAAGGGAAAGCTATATACGAGTTGCAGTAAGGTGATAGAGAGAATTAGGTTGTTATATTTACATTTTACAAATTACTTAATGATGAGAGAAACCAATAGCCAGTTTTACATCAACTATTCATGCGTAAAAACACAAAACGGGTTTAGTAAACTGCATAAAATATTTCAATATTTAGTTTAGTACAAATAAATCAGGCACGAGTTTTTTTCGAATATATAGGTGGATAGAGAATCTGCGTCTATAAAAAAGCGCTACTGCATCAGACTAAAAATTATTATATCACCTAATATTTAATTTAGACCTTAATGTTTTTTTGCAGCAGCAAATTTTTAAAATATTTGTAAACACATTAACTAACGCAATGTCGACGAATGATAGCTACTTTCCATTTAATATAAATGAAGTTGTATAACTGTTTAGTAATAATAAACATATATTAGGAAGCCCGCGAACAGATTCCCTCTTACAAGACTACGGCCCCTTGCCCCAATGCATAAATTAATTAGGTCGCAATCAGTAGATGGGATTAAAGAAATGTAATAATAATTGTGCAATTTCCTTTGATCAAGACGGATCCTAATTAATAACAGATTAAACCTTTTTATTCTCGGGTGAAAAAAAATACGATCCCCACGTGGGCAAATATAAAAAAAAATGGCGACCAAAGGTGTCCCAAGGGTGACGTCACAAAAAAACAAAATGGCGGCGAAAGGTGTCTCCATTCTACTGATGTAGGTGCTCAATCGAACATTATTACACAACAGCTTTCCTCAAAGTTAAATTTAAGCGTAAATACAATCAATTCATTCATAACCGGAATTTCAAAATCAATAAACAAAGTTAGTAAATCGACAAACATAACAATCAAATCCAGGAATAATGACTTTTGAGAATCTTTCCTTTTTAGTACTAGACACAATTACGTCAAACTTACCAACATTTTCATTTAACATTAATAACATTATCATACCCGATAACATTAAGTTGGCGGATCCGGAATTCAATGTATCATCACCCGTAGATTTATTAATAGGTACCGAGTTATTTTGGCAAATAGTGTGTCAAGATAGTATCAAGGTAGGTGCAAATAATCCCACGTTACAGAGGCGCAATTTGGTTGGGTATTAGGTGGCAGTATTACAAACGTTAAACAAACCAACGTAATAGTATGTAACTTGTCAATACGCACACTAATAATAAACTTACAAAATTCTGGGAATTAAAGGAGGGCTTCAACAACAACAAATTAATCGATCCCTTAGAACGTGCGTACGAAAATTATTTTAAAGATAATTATATACGAAATGACACAGGGCGGTTTGTAGTTAAGTTGCCGTTTCAGGAAAATGCAGAAGCCTTAGGATTATCTCGCAGTTGTAAAAAATTCAGGTACCACCACAAAGGTCAGGGTGGTATTTGATGGTTCCGCAAAGTCGTCTTCAGGCGTATCACTTAATGACAATTTATTAGTAGAACCACCAATTCAGGGTGATCTTTTATTAATTATAATTAGATTTAGGACGTATAAATATGTATTAACAGGAGATATAAATAAGATGTTCCGTCAAATTAGGGTGCAGCCAGAGCATACCGATTATCAAAAGATACTTTGGCGAAATAACCCCAGTAACGACATACTAACATATCGATTAACCAGTCATCTACGGCAGGGCGTCAGCACTGTTTTTAGCAATTAGCTCCATTCATGAGTTAGCCGAGTTAGAAAAAATCAAATTCTCATTAGCATATCCAGTCATGTTACAAGATTTTTATGTAGATGACCTTTTAACCGGGGCAAATGATTTTCGAACTCTTGCTAAACTTCGCGATGAATTAATTAATGTACTTAGAATAGGTGGATTTGAGTTGCATAAATTCGCCTCAAATCATGAAGATCTACTTCTTCAATCGAACAATGTAGAAAAAACTAACGTGATTCATATATATATATATATATATATATATATATATATATATAAGGAAAATCAAACAAGAACCCTCGGATTACTGTGGAGCTCTATTTCAGATATACCTTTAAATACTTAGTTATGTTGTGAACATTAAAATTAGATTGGGATAAAGAAGTGTCCTCGGAGCTAGCGAACATGTTTACAGAATTCATTAGCCAACTAACAGCCATAAACAACTAAGAAATACCCAGATGGGTAATATCGAACCAAACGCCAACTACGTTAGAACTGCATGGCATTTGCACGCATCGGAATCAGCTTATGGCGATTGTTTGTAAGTTCGAATCATATCAAATTATAATAATTATACTGTCCATCTCTTATGTGCCAAATCGCGCGTGGCACCTTTAAAGAAACTAACTACACTCAGACTAGAACTTTTTGGTGCACTTACTATCACAGCTTGCTCACAAGATCAAACAAGGAATTAATTTGCAGTTTAGTAAAGAATATTATTTGACTGATTCAGCTATCGTACTGAATTGGCTCACAAATCCGACAACCTTAAAAACCTTCGTTGCAAACAGTATCATGGAAATATTATCCTTAACTCAATCTGATCAATGGCAACATATACGTAGTGACGATAATCCAGCCGACATAATCTCCCGTGGTATGCCACCCGCTCAATTAGTGAATTGCAACCGCTGGTTTACTGACCGCAATTGGTTACAAAACGGTCATTCTTTATGGCCCAAAGGTAAAGTAGATTTTACAAAGGTACAACACACTGAGCATATTGAGCGGAAAGAGTACAATAATGTGCTAATCCAAATTGACTCTAATCTCGTGCTAAAAACATACTCCAGTCACAATACAAATAATTCACATAACAAATTAACCGGGCATCTAAGTTGTGATGAATTAAATAATTTAAATAAAAAAATTCTTAGGTTAGTTCAACTGCCAGAGTTTAGTAAAGACTTAATGTATCTGGAAAAACATGGACACGTATCCAAAACCAGTAAACTATTGTCATTAAACCCATTTATCGATGAACATAAAATGTTAAGGGTAGGTGGCAGGCTTAAACATGCAAACATTGATTTCAACCAAAAACATCCAATAATATTACCTCTCAGGCACCAAATAACTGAGCTTCTAATAATCCTGGAGCACAAACGGATATTACATGCTGGCCCACAAGCTACGCTTGCAACTATCAGATTAAAATACTGACCCATTGCAGGTCCAAGCGTTATGAGAAAAATTGTGCATAAATGTATAACTTGTTTTCGAGCGCGTCCAACTAACATAAAACAAATAATGGGCGATTTACCGCAACATAGAGTCGATCCAGCACGTCCATTCATTCATTGTGGCACAGATATTACAGGTCCCATACTGCTTAGGTACGGTCATGGTCGTACTAAAAGAAGTATAAAGTCATACATCGTTCTTTTTGTATGCTTTGCCACTTAGGCAATTCACATTGAAATTATTTGTGACTTAACGTCAAAAACTTTCTTAAGCGCCTTTAAACTATTTATATCGCGTCGAGGTAGGATTTCGCATATTTACTCTGATAATTCAACTACTTTCATTGGCGCAAACAAAGAGTTAATTAGTGACTTGACCAACCTATTTAAGTCAAAATCGTTCGACTCAAATGTTATAGACATTCATTGGCATTTTATACCTCCCCAAGCACCACATTTTGGTGGGCTTTGGGAAGCAGTGGTAAAATCTATAAAGTGCCATCTAAAAAGAGTCATAGGTAATGCGTCACTGACGTACGACGAAATTTATACCGCATTGACATAGATTGAAGCATGTTTAAATTCGAGACCATGTTCATCATACACGAAGATAATCTACTCTCGCTGCAGTGGAAATTCAGGAAGAATCAACAGCCACACGTACATCACAGGTTCAAAGATACGGTGATTAGAATACGAACAGATGGTGTAATCAATTCAAACCACCGGTGGAGTAGTAAAGCGTGCAAATCCAAAGGTCAGTGAAATCCATGTTTGCAAGGTAACGTTTTTGAAAATTATTTCAGTTGGTGGGGATCGGATTGAGCGAAGTATGGAAAATGTTATTTTAAAAGGACAAATGACAAAAGAAGATAGAGGAGGTGATCGCGTTCCTAATAAGAACGTTAACAAAAAATTGTCAATGAACAACAATGTGTTGAAAGCCATCACTGTCGGAGTAAGACTAGTTACTCGTGTTTATCTGCCATGCGAACTTAATTTTACAAAATTGTGGAATATCAATCTACTGTTCAAAGCGAGACATTATGTGTTAGATTAGGATTTTTCAGGACACACATAAATACCCATTACAATATCGGATTTGGCACCCCAAAACGGATGTATGCTCAACGTGTTCCAGGAAAAGATCAAAAATAAGGACATTTCTGCATCTGAAAAACAAAAAATGATAACCGAGCAACGAATCCATGAATAGAAAGCTAAAGGATTTTTTACCTTGTTGGAAAACCCACCTGAAAATGTAACTGTGTTTCCTTTGACTGTCAAAAGAACTTGCCATTGCCAAAACTTCCGGATCAAGCCAGTTATTTTAGTCAATATATTAACTACTGCAATTTTGCAGTTGCAATGGGTCCTCGGTATCATCTCTGGTTCCCAGAAACGTCTACTATTATGTATGGATTATACAAAAAATTCCAACTCAATTGCTTTCGCCGTGTGGGACGTATTAAATAAGTTTGATTGAGAGAAGGAAATTGATACTGTTCCTTTATTTGCCGATGGATGTGGGGGGCAAAATAAAAACAATATAATGATGACGATGGTTTCTACTTGGCTCATGAAAAAAGCTCCTTACAATATGAGGTCTGTTAGCTTAACATATCCGGTGGTAGGACATTCGTTTTTACCGCCCGATAGGGTTTTCGGGATTATTGGAAGGGAGGTGAAAACGTAATTGTGAACCCTTCCGAGTATGAAGATATTATAGCACATAAGTCAACAATTCGCATATTAGTAGTAGACTGCAAGGTGTATGACTGGAAAAGCCAAGCAAGTGTAAACACTAAAACACTGTGGCATTTTCAGTTCAATAAAGCCAAGAGGTATATTTTCATTAAAGGGAAAACAAATATTTTAATACGGGGTAAACCCAATTACTATGTCGATGGGTGAAGCAAAGCGGGTTCTCAAGAAGACTTCCTCTATTAATCCTGAGGAGCTTATAACGTTCTGTCGTTGTTATAACTTTTGAATGGGGTATTATACAGTTCATGTAATTAACTAGTAAGGATAAACAATATTGTATGGAAATGGTGCATACACTAAATTGACTCATATCCCATTCGCTCGCGGCTGGATCGTAGAGCATGTAATTATCACAGGGCACCAGGGTGCCACGTGTCTAACCATCAAATGGCATAAAAAGAATGAGTGAGCTCGACTAAACTCAAGCGTACGGTCGGAAGACCGCAGAGCACTCGGATGCGTGGTTGTTGTGGAGGTGTAGCTTAAATTGATAGTAGTCTGGTTAGATAGGAACCGGATATGAGTAGGCGCCACAGGCTTTAATAACGAAGTACTTAACTAGTGTTGAAAGGAGAGTAAACCCTGTAAAGCCTGAAACAGGACTTACCAAAAAAAAAGAAAAAGAAAAAAGAGCGAAATAAGAATGAAAGGAAGTAGAAATGAGTCGACAAATCCCACGATAAAGTAATTTTTAATGTCGGTATTTTGACACAAGAATAAAATAAAAAATATATATATATATATATATATATATATATATATATATATATATATATATATATATATATATATATATATATATATATATATTATATTATATTAACAGTCCACCAAAGCCCTCGATGGCAAGCAGTGAGCCTCACTCAGCTTATGCCCACGACAAATAATTTAAATTTCAATTAAATTAAAAATAAAAGTTAAATTATTATATGCCCCTTCCAGCCGTTGTAAGATCTTACTATTCGTACTCGGAATTGGCTAATTTCACACATAATCCCATTGTGTTGTTCAGTAAGGAAAAAAAAAAATAAAGAATTTAATTAAGGAACGTGCTTGCCTTACGCTTCACACTGTATGCAATAAATAGAAAAGCTTGTTCGGTCCACAGTAAATAACTACAATAGTCAACAAAGTAGTCAAAAAATTTATAGGAAGTAAATGGGCCCGAACAGCCTTGTCCACAAGAAAAGTAATGTACATAACACATAAAGATTATCAGATAAAAATTACAAATTCATACAAAATTAAATGTTTAACATTTGCAGTAGTTCACGTAATACAGATACTCGTTACACTCAGTATATTGCAATTAAAATAGGAGTTAAATCGTTGGTTGAATGTAGCCACAGAAGCTAGAATTAATTAGTCAAAATCGAAGCTAAAAATGTTTAGGTTTGGTATCTATTTTAATGATTTAAGTGAAACATTAATTATGATTGAGTACAAAAATATTCAGAACTGAATTAGTGAATATATATATATATATATATATATATATATATATATATATATATATATATATATACATATATACATATATACCGTTTTAGTTAAAAGGAATTTTGTGAAAGTGAACTGCTGGAAGTACCATAAATATATAAATGTAAATAAGAGGTAACAATTTTCGGTTATTTGATTACAAAAGTAATAATATCAGTCCATTTATTTTCATTATAGGAATTCACTAAGAACCTCCTCGGTGTAAATGAAATTTTGAAGCACAATCATGTAACCAGATGATACAGAAAGAAAAAAATATCTGACCTTTATTGTTGAATATATTACTTATTTGATCCTGAAAATTTCGGGTATCATTGCAATGATGTAGCAGCCTTCACGTATATGGTCATGAATGTCAGCAAGGATCTTATGCCTTTCAGCGGTAACCATATATTTTGGATGTAACGTAACAGTAAAATGTGAGCAGAAAAATAGGCAGTAGAGAGATGCGCATACGTATGTAGTACAGAGATGTACGTACGTAGGTAGTGCAGAGATGCTAAACACAGGTAGCACGGAGATGCTAAAAGCAGGTAGCACAGAAATGCTAAAATAAGGTAAATATAAGCACGATGTTTAAGTAATTATGATGGTTCATATCTCTTACAGTTGACAAACGAGGCGATAGCGAACATTCAACGTAATTTCGATTGAAGTGTCTGTACATGCATAGAATTAGTACTGAATGCTTTTATATTCGAAAGCCTGAAAACAATTTTAATTACCATGAGGTTATCGAAACATGTGCCACTTACAGAAGATGTGGACGAATGACTAATTTCAATTATATCCGCCTTTTAAAAGCGTTAGTAATACTTGTGCTTAATCAAGTATTACTTTAAGTGAGAATTTACCAAAAAATGATGCTTCAGCATCCAGAACCAGAGACGAAAAATTCTCTAGAAACTCAACATCCACCATCAATGGCGTTCTTAAAAGGAGGAAAGAAAAATTGGCCAACAACTTAAAAATCAATTTTACAAAATTGTTGTTTAATCATTGTTGCCAAAAGCTAAATTGTGTAGAAAATGTTTATTTATTATATGTGTTTGTATTATTTGACCTTAAAAAAGATCCCAGGTTTCTATTTAACTGTTTTATATTAAATGATCCGAAATCTCAGAGATGTCGCTGAAGGTATTAAATTTGACTTATATTTGAACTAAGGAAAAGATGTGTACGAAAGTTACATACGTTAATTTAAGTGCAATTAGAGATGCGTAAAAATTTGCGAAATAGTGATTTGGAAGCATTTAACCGAAAAGTAAATTGCTATATTTAGTAAGTAAATTTGACAAAATGACGAACGTTATCAAAAAGAAACGTTTTCCGATTAAGCACGTAACAAGAGCTTACTTAAAGTGATTACTGGGGTCACGGAATAATAGTAGCCCAGTCCGAAGAAAGTTACATGAACCAATAAACATAACAATTATAAATCTAACACACTTAGTTTCTAAGATAAATCTGGTACCAATCAATTAATGAGTAGCTTAACATCTGTAGTTAAATAAATAGGTACTTAGTTGGTAAAAGAATGAGTGGGTGAATGAGTGGGTATGAATGGGTGAGTGTTGATTCCTTACACTTAATGTATTTTCAGTTTTTGTTATTTCAGTTTCTTTACAATTACAATAGTTATGAATTGTGTGATGTTTATGTATGTACGAGAAATAAATAATAAGTGTAATTTCCATTATATACTTATATAAATAAATGGTTTATGGATTAGCTCTTTTTTTTTCTTTTTCCCCAACGTTTTAAACACTAAAATTAGGCATACTAGTAATTACATGCATTGGCAAATAACAATGCCTTGCCAATTAAATTAATTGGGTTTATGTAAACTTTAAAATTTGGAATTTGGACTGATTGTGACTGATTTTCACATGTGTATGATAATCCTAAAATGTAATGATAATTGTTGTCATTGGCTATTTCAAATAAGATTTAGTATAACTACTTTTGGTACGAATTTTAAATTATAAGGAATTATGAACTCTAAGAACTTTTTTTCTAATTGTCATCTAATTAAGCCGTTACACTCCACCATTACCTCTATAAAAATTGAATGATACTTCATTCAACTTTTTTTTATAGATAAGCTACTCAAAAACTTTTTTTTACAATTGCATTACTTTGCGCATGGAAAACATTAACTTATTCAAGTTTGTTTATAATTTTATTACTTATACTTTACAATTACTTGTAGCTCTTCAAAAGGAGATCCAAATACGAAATTTGAGTGGAATATAGCTTAAGTAATAATATATGAACTAACCTGAAATTTATGTACAGATTCTACAACTAATACAACATTGAAAAATATTCGAATCGAAGCTGAGAAACATTCCCAAATAAACCTTTCTCATATTATCAGTGGCACCTCCACCAAACCTTAACCTCGACTAAAATTAATCTTGAACTCAAATTTTAACTGAGAAGCGATATCCCATAAAGAAACTGAATACAACCCATGGACTGATCCATGGAAATATTTAGTTTGACATATGCAAACTATTAAAATAGGGGTGATATTTCAAAATTATTTGTACTGAGAAACATGATACTATATCCCAAAATCCTCTTCTCAAATTCACGCGGGCTAGACCATGACTCCTTAACTTATTTTGAATTTTCTATTCTAACTACTTACATAAATTACCAAGCTGATACATCCAACTCTATTAGAATTAAGAAATTATGACTCTATAAGAATGATATATTCTTACCTTAAAAATGATAATAACGTAAAATGGATACGAGCTAGTAGTGCTAGAATTTGTATAATGATTTCAAGATCTTAAAAATTGACAACAAGCTACTGATGGATGTAGCTGAGAAAGTGTCTTTCGGATTCCTACCGAAGTGACATTAAAGTTTAACACGAGGAGCTATTTTGGCATTGCAATATTAGTTACTGTAGGAAGAAATCCCCGACTCCTCACGGTCAAGAGACTGTACTACACTTAATACAAACAAAATCTTTTTTTAACATAATTACTTTATTCAGCAGGATTAGGTTTGAGATCCTTTATATGCCATCAACCTAAGTTTGTACCTTCGTCATTTTGGAGTTCATAGATAAGAGGTAAAATTTTTTTTATTACAAGGCAGCGGAAGAACGTAAGAGCTAATTTTGCAGAATAGTAATTTGCTGCGTTTGATTGACTATAGTTTTTCTTCCAGACAATGTCACCTTCACCAAATTGTAATTTTCGGCGACGTAAATTATAGGAATGTGAATTTATGTTGTAGGCTTTCAGTAGCCTATTTTTTATATCGTCACACAACTCCGAAAATTAATGTAATTGGTCTGCATATTGCTCCCTACTATTAATTAAGAAATTTGCATTAAAATTATTTCCATAATAGTCTCCCGAAACCGGAACATATCTGCCAAAATTTATAAATGCAGGGGAAAAATGTGTTACTTCATGTACTGAAGTACGTATTGCTTGTGAGACTCTATGCATTTCAACATCCCATTTTCTTTGATTGTCTTTAATATATGATTTTAATGCAGTTTTAATTACCCTGTTTACCCTCTCTATATGATTTACTTGAGGATGATATAGAGCGTTATACCATATTTTTTGGACCTTGTATCTTTCAGTTAAGGTTTTAAATTCCTTAAATTGTACTCCATTATCACAAACAATAATTTGTGGAACACCGAACACAAGAAAAACATGATTTTCTACTAATTCAGAAATTTTTGGTGCTGAGGCTTGTAAAGGGAAAACCAATCAGGTATAACCAAGAAATATTGATTTCCTGTAAGATTTCTGGGTAAAGGTCTTATAATGTCAATAGAGATGACCTGGAGAGGAACTGAAATGTTTTTGTAATTACCCATTAAACCAGCAAGAGCAGTGTTAGGTGACTTATGCCCTAAGCATATTGTACACCTTTTTACATATTTGGTGATATCTCATTTCGTACGGGGCCAATAATATAATTGACAAATTCTCTTAAAGGTTTTGAATATTCCTAGATGAGCCGCTAGAGTCTTTTAAGACGTTCATTAGAAGTTTATTATCTTCTATCCTCCACAAAGGATAATTTTTAGGATCTGATTTAGCTTTTTCAATCATAGAATTATACCACTCATCATTATGTCTGCAGCGGAACATGTTACTGAATTAATTTGATTATCAATATCGCGCGACAAAACATCCGGGACAACGTTTAATTTGTCTTTTCTATGCTCTAAATCAAACGGGCCAACCTGCCAGTAGGATTTTTCAATATATTGAGCCACAGTAACGAATAATGACTTTAAAATAAGTCCCTTCTACATAAGCACGAAATTTTTCAACATAAAATATAACAGCTAAACACTCTCGTTCGGTTTTGGTTAATGACCGGCTCGCATATGCGATAATATTTTGTTCTCCGTCAATGGTTTGTGTGAGTACACCACCTAATCCGCGATCAGAACTGTCACACTGAATTTCAAACCGTTTGGTGAAATCCGGAGGTATTAAAATAGGGGATGACACCAACAACTTTTTTATTTTATTAAACGATTTTTCAGTATCGTCGTTCCCTGCAATACCTTGCACTTTTTTTCGACCCTTCAATAAATTAGGGGGGCTACAACATCGAAAAAATTTTTAATAAATCTACGGTACCGCGATGAAATACCTAGAAACCTTTGAGTAGTACTGGTAGGTCGGATGAAACGTTTAATTGCAGATGTCTTGTCAGGATCAGTGCGGAGACCACATTGATCCCAGATATTTTAAGCTAGATTTACAAAACTGACATTTGTCAAAACGGACTGTAAGACCAGCATTTAGTAAAACCTGATATACCTTTTCTAGTAAATTTAAATGAACATCTGGATCGGAATTGGTTAACAATAAGTCATCGAAATAAGTGAAAACATGTCCTACATATTTAGGACCAAACAATTTATTCATTAAACGTTATTGGGTTAAGGCTGCATTTTTTAAACCAAATGCATAACTTTAAAGTGGAATAAGCCTCGTCCTATAACTGGAAATGCCGTGTATTCACGGCTTCGATAAAGGAATTTGCCAGAACGCATTACGCAGGTCAATTGACGAAATTTATTTTACTTTGTTTATACTATCTAGTATTTGACGTACTGAACATAATGGATAACTATCCGATTTAGTAACTGCATTAAGGAGTCGACCATCGAAACATGCACGATACTCGCCATTGGGTTTTTTAACTAACATCATAGGCGATGGTGTGCTTCAGTGAGGTTCATTACTTAAATCTAGAGATTTTTGTTGGATATCATGCAATCTTTGATTTTGACAGTGCTAATTGTTTTTGAAAACTGGGTCTTAAGTTCCTTCTAATTTGTTCTATTGAACAAAAACCTTCCATAATTGAAATAAAAAAAACTACCCGCTCGTTTAATCCTTGAGTTCTATTCCGTATTTCGTCCCATAACGAATTTAAATAATCGGGAGGCAAAAACAAGTTCTTCCCAATTGTGAAAAGAATTTCTGTTAGCACGATACCAAATAAGAACGTCTTCGGTAAACAATTCTACAGCGGGTTCGTATAATTGATTTTTTGAAATATTGCGAGCGCCCTTTCCGTTAAAAGTTATTCTCCAGGAAGAAATGTAATGTCTAGCAAAAGGATAATTATAAGTATCGATTTGAACTTGTGGTTGTATTGGAGAATTATTACTAAGTCGTTCACTTAAAAGTGGAGCAGCTCTTGAATGGTTAGGCTCAACATCTGTTAAAAATGGCAATAATGAAATATTATTAAATTGAGATTAATTTAAAACGGACTTTTCATTATTCTTCGCTGCTAATGAACAATTGTTTTCTATAGCTACCAGTGGTTCGACATTTTATTAGGAATTCTGAATTGTAGGCGCTTCAAAATGACGTCTAGAGGTAAGTAGATAGGACTCTTGAGTCGATACTGAAGGAACATTTTGTATTAAATTGCGGACGCGCATTGTTTGCTAAAATTTGTAGATAAGATACGTTAACATTTTCTACACCTATTCACAAGCTTCGATTAAAATCAGCTAGTTTAGTATTAGTTAAATTAAGTTCATCATCTTGCACTACGTTTACTGGTTCTGTCTATTAAACTAATTTCTCGTTCTTCTTGGGATGGATTTTAATTCTCATTTAAAATAATCAACGCGGAATCAATGACCGACGATGTGTTTTAAATTTTAAATTTTCTAAATTAATAAATGGTATTAACTTGATGCTACCTAGTAGATGCGTCAAACGAGACCAAGTTTTGTTGTGCTCATTTTCAGCGTTACACTTATTAAAATTTACTGTATGATCCACCAAATCGTTAAGTTTGGACCGACAAATATTTAATTCAGAATATGGATGTACATCCTTTAGGAGTAGTACCCCGATACTTTAACTTTTTACGTCACTAGCCCGGCCCCCTGGGACACTTTTACCTTTTTTTTATATGTCCACGTGGGGTCGTATTTTTTCACCCCTATGGCTTCTTTTCGGAGGCCATTTTCAACCCTTGATGGAATTTTCACACTAATTAGAGCCGTTTTGGTTGTGTTAAGAACCTTATTGTCAGTTCATTCCTTTTTATGGCTTCTTTTCGGGGGCCATTTTCAGTCCCTTGATGGAATTTTCGCCCTAATTTGGTTGTATTAAGAGCCTTTTTGGCAGTTCAGCCCCTGGAAGGTAGGCAAATGCGTGCGCATACAGTGTTCTGAATAAAGGTCCTAAAGGCATCCCCTTTCACCTGATTGGAAGCTTAAGGCTCTGCAGTGGTTACAGTGGAAAATTTGAAATTTTCTAATAAGGAGCTCTAATGCTAACTTGTAAGACAGCTATAAGAACCTGTGTTAGGTCTGCGCCCTATTGTCGTGACCCCCTTGTAGCGAAACTTGAATTTGCTTGTAGGGACATCTAGTGGTGTATGGGCCAATGAATATTTTTTGTGTAGTAAAGGTAGCATCACTTAGGGGTAGGACTAATTAGGATTTGTTTGTGGCGCCATCTAGTGGTGTATAGTAGTAGTCGTATAGTAATGAACATTTTCTGCAATAGAAGTTGATCATGCACGTTTCTCTCTCGGCTCTATCTAAAACAAACAAATCAATCAATCAGATCAATCAATCAATCAATCAACTAAATCAATCTCAATAAAACTCAGATCATACCTTACAGTTTTCGAAAACGAACTTACAGCTCAAAAATACTGATTTGGTTTAATTCATTATAGCTTGCTTGCTCAAAATCAGCCACTGTTCAAAATACCAAATTGCTATAACGGAAATCAGAGACAAAAGGTTTTAATGGTTTATTATTAAATGCGAATCAATAACTACGAAGTTTAAAACCAATAAATACATGCCGCTTAATGCTATTAATTAATTTATTAAAAAATAGCGTAACACTCACACCTTTATCTAATTAACCAAACAAATGAGTAGAGATCGAGTAGAAAAGAACTGATGCAGAGTTGGTTGGTTTATGACAGCCTCCTCCCATAATAACACATTAAAATCTTTATTGGCATTTTTCTGAACAATATCAAGTAAAATATATTTAAAAATAAAACGCATACCTTCAGATGTGCTTTTCTTTCGACACCTCTGATATCAACTGGGTTGGAGAACTAAACTAAATATTGAAATAATTTATACAGTTTACTTAACCCGTTTTGTGTTTTTATTTATGAATAGTTAATATAAAACTGGCTATTGGTTTCTCCCATGATTACTCAATTTGTAGAATGTAAATGTACAAAGCTAATTATCTCTATCACCTTACTGCAACTCATATATACCTTTCCCTTTCGAAAACGACTTAGAACCACCTTATATGAATTTATATAAAACAATGTCTTGTTATTTACAATATACATTTAAAAGACTTCATCTATATGATAAAACTGTTTTTATGGAATGCAGTTATTATTATTAAACAGTTATACAAATTCATTTTATATGAACTGGAAAGTAGCAATGAGCCGTCAAAATCGAGTAAATTATTGTGTTTACAAATATTTTAAAATTTTGCTGCTGCAAAAAAAACATTAAGGTCTAAATATTAGATGAAATAATAATAATCATTTCTACCCTATAGCAATAGCGCTTTTTTTATACAGTCAGATTCTCTATCTAAACGGTCAGCACCTACACATTCGAAAAGATTATGCTTGATTTATTTGTATGTTCAATTACACACACGCACGCACGCACGCACGGCCGCTTCCCCGCCCGCCCGCCCCCACACATGCACACGCACACGCACAAGTACACGCACACGCACACGCACACGCACACGCACACGCACACGCACACGCACACGCACACGCACACGCACACGCACACGCACACGCACACGCACACGCACACGCACACACACACACACACGCACACACACACGACACGCACACACACACGCACACGCACAGCACACGCACACCACACACACCACACTCACACACACACACACACACACACACACACACACACACACACACACACACACACACACACACACACACACACACACACACACACACACACACACACACACACACACACACACACACACACACACACACACACACACACACACACACACACACACACACACACACACACACACACACAACACACACACACACACACACACACACACACACACACAGACACACACACACACACACACACACACACACATACACACACACACACACATACACACGCACGCACACACACACACACACACGCACATAAATTACTCTAAAATAAACAAATGAGCGGCAATTAAGTGAGCAGGTAATTAGAAATTATAAATTAGATATACATGAAACTATTTGTTAATGCACGATGCGCGTGTTGGTTTTAGTAAATATTTAAAAGACAACAACAAAATAGGATTATCTTGATGTAAAAGATAAGCACGATAAAACAGAGTAAAACATACTTGTGATTGCAGATTTATTAAACAGTTATACGTATAGCTGTCTTACAAGTTAGTATTAGAGCTCCTTATTAGAAAATTTCAAATTTCCCACTGTAACCATTGCAGAGCCTTAAGCTTCCAATCAGAGCTCAGAAGCTGGGTTGTGCTAAGAACCAATCAGAAACTAATCAGGTGAAATGGGCTGCCCTTAGGACATTCATTCAGAACATTGTATACACACGAATTTTCCTACCTTCCAGGGGCTGAACTGCCAAAAGGCTCTTAATACAACCAAATTAGGGCGAAAATTCCATCAAGGGGCTGAAAATGACCCCCGAAAAGAAGCCATAAAAAGAAGTGAAGTGACAAAAAGGTTCTTAACACAACCAAAAGGGCTCTAATTAGTGTGAAAATTCCATCAAGGGTTGAAAATGGCCACCAAAAAGAAGCCATAGGGGTGAAAAAATACGATCCCCACGTGGGTATGTAAAAAAAAGTGAAAGTTACTGTCCAGGGGGCGGGGCTTGTGACGTAAAAAAGGTAAAGTTAAAGTGTCGAGGTACTACTTTTAGGTTAAATTCAAGTGCCTTATTTGCTTTATATTTAGACAAAGCTTCTCTAAGTTTTTTCCGTTTACTATATCAACTGTGCCAATAATAAATGAATTGCGAACTTTTAATTCAAAATCGAGTTCTTCATTCCTAAGGCGATCGGTATTCATAATGATAGAGTAATCAAACTAAAAAACTACCAAGTTATTGATAACTGTTAATTTAAGCTTCCAAATTTCTAATTAATTAATTGCCAAATTAGTTTTATAAAATAAGATAATCAAGTAACTGTTTCTATAACACTATACTGGGTGTAACAGGATTATGGTACACCCCACTTTTCTCCTTTCGTTTTGAAGATAATTGATTAAAACTTGGGATATCCTATATACATAATAAGCGACACTTTTTGACGTAATAAGCGATTTTTTTTTCATTTCCGGTTTCGCCGGAAGTGACACTAACTTTCGATTTTTAAATGGATCACCCTGTATATTATCTCATTTTTGAATTCTGCATGATTTTCTGAATCCAATGATGCCAAATAAGTGACATTTCAAACGTCAATATTTTTTATAATATAATTTCTAATTTTCCATTTAAGAATGCCATGACGGTTCCGATTTATTCTAAATGACCCATGTAATGGTAGAAAAATCGAAATCCCGTCAAAAATACTAAATTACGTGATTTATGAGCAAATAATGTTCATCAAAATGGTTTTTGGGACAAAACTCATTTTTTTTCAAATGGAACCATATTTGGTACCGTGGTACCATTTATTAGTACTATTACTAAGAACTTATTCATATGTCTTATTGAAATGTGCGATAAATACAAACAAAATTACAGCTAAAAGAAAATAAGAAAATACAATTTATTTGTAATTATCTCGTTATACATAAGGTGACTTTGGAATACAAAAAATGAACACAAAACATTACGACAGTTGTTAGTAGTACACAGGCACCTCATATTTCACTTTTGTGACGTAATTTGACCTTGGGATTCCCAACGGTCGCCCACATGTGAGACCGTATTTTCCACCCTTATGGTTTCTTTTCGGAGGCCGTTTTCATCCCTAATTATTTTTGTTTTTACACACCCACGTGTAAAACCGTATTTTCCACCCCTATTTTATGGCCGTCCAAGTGTAGGACACGTTTTTTCTACCCCTATGGTTTCTTTTCGGGGTCAACCCTTGACCGAATTTCAATGTTGTATTAAGAGCCTTTTTTGACAGTAATTTTGTACTTGTTCACGTGAGGGGCAGATGTAGGCCTTGGGTTTGGTTTGGACATGGGTTAGGTCTTGGACTTGGGGTTGGTCCTGGAGCTTGGAGCTGGTCTTGGACTTGGGTTAGGTCTTAGACTTGGCCTAGTTTTGGGGCTGGGGGCAGATGTAGGGGTTGGACTTGGGCTGGGGCTGGACTTGGGCTAGGTCTTGGAGCTTGTCTTGGAGCTGGGGGTGGTACTGGTTTTGGTTAGGGTTATTTTTGATGGTCATCTTTAACCCTAATTAAGGTCCTTTTGGTTGTATTAAGAGCAGTACCCCTGGAGGTTATGCAAACGCACACGCATACAATGTTGGAAATTGCATAATTACCCTAATAAGATATTATTATTAAAATTATCGATCATATTGTTTTAAAATGATCATATGCTATTGGTTACGTTCGGATGATCTTTTACCTATACGAGAAATTTATTTATACATTGTATTTCTAATAAGAGGATTCTTGTAAGACGGCACTTGTTTTAGGGATTGATCACGCGAGGGGGAATTTGAATGACAATAAAATTTAATTATGGAAAACTTATTTTTATTGTAAATGTCATAATTAAAAAAAACCTGTCAGTTTTAAAAATTACTACTGACATTCAGGTTATTCTCTAATGAAACAAACATTTTTTATTAAGTTAATTAATTACATAACAGTTATTACAATATTGTTTTCTAAACAAATATTAAAAACTGGTTGCTTTACCTGTTGGTACTACTGTATTGAAATATGTTTTATACCTATCCGACCATTAAAATGTTTGTATATTGTACGCCTTAATATTTCTTTAAAGAAACCTGTTGTTACGTATAAATTAGATGCGTTTTATAACTGTAATTAAAAGTCTGTACAAGTAAATAAAATAAATAAAAGGTTAAAAGCACACTTACCAGCTCTGTACTTAAAGAACGTTTTGGAGAATTGGTTTACGAGTGATGGTCATTGCTTTGTGTTACTCCTCTAATCAAAATAAATCACTTTCTATGTTTTTTACTTATACATAGTTGATATATAACTGGTTCTCAATTAGTAAAAGTAATTTTTTCAAAGCGATTTGAAAAATATTCATATTGTACATACGGACACAAATTGTTTATTGAAACGCACTCATTGACAGTTATAAAAAAACCTCATTAAAAGTTTAGAATGTAATAATTACGTGTGCAACATACGGTTTAAGTTGACCGTGTATTTTCCTACATTATTTTTGTTAGAGTTTTTAAATTTTTATTACCATGATTGTTATTAAAATTATCACATCTCTATTAATGATCATTTTGATATAAAAAGGGGTGCCTAAAATTTACCATTGCATTTTCAATTTTGGTGAAACATAATTTCGTTTTGAGGAAACGACCTTCAAAACAATCAATCAATCAAACCAGATACATAAGAATGTTTTAATTATATCCGTTTAAATAGCGAAATAAATAAATTCAAGATGTATCTGAAAATGACTTCTATCAAAAAGAGGTTTTGTCTTTTTAAAAAACCTTAGATTTTTATAAAACAAGACCGAACGTCCTAGTCGTTATTGAAAATGCTCAACCACCTATGTACAGTATACAGTGCAATAACAAGTATAATTCAATTCATTACTTTAAAAATAAATGTGTAATTAAGAGCTGGTTGGTATACATCAGAATGTTATTTGTTAACATGCAATTTAAACACCCATTGAATAAGCGGTCTTGCTTGCTTATATGGTTTAATCACATAGACCTTTTGATAATTTTATGTCAAGGGTCCGCGACAAGGGGCGAAGACTCTCACGTCTGTAGTGTCCGCTTGGCTGGAAGTTTGAGCTTGTTTGTGGCGCCATCTAGTGGTGCATGAGCTAACAAGCGTTTTTCTGTAATAGAGATTGATCATGGCTCCACGTAGCTGTATATTTTCAAAACTACTTATAGTTCCTAGGAACTTGCGCTCGGGTCTTCGCCCTTTGTCGCGGACCCTTGATATAAAATTCCCAAAAGGTTTGTGTAAATAAAACATAAGCAAGCAAGGCCGCTTATTTAACCCGTGTTTAAATTGCATGTCAACAAATAACATTCTGATGTATACCAACCAGGTCTTAATTACACATTTATTTTTAAAGTAATGAGTTGAATCCAAGCCAAACATTGAAACCGAACCGTACTTGAAAGTTACCCTCCCGTAATACATTTTGATTTTCTTGTGACCAATATTTTGTATTTTGTAGGTTAAATAATCCCAAATTTGTAAACCTAGCCTCCGAAAATAAATCATTCCCAAAAAATCATTGTTTGGCTGCACGTTATTCTGCAAAATTCAATTGCAATACTCTATCCTATGTTCGTAATCATTTTCGTACAAGTGCTTGTGCAATTGCTTTTAAAAAGATTTATAGTGATATTTGTGCAGAATTCGGCTTACCGTTTGGTGACCGATTTCCAATTCAAACCCAATTTGCCTTAAAGAAACAGTCTTACCAACTTCTACTCGAGCCAAAACATTAATTTCCGTTCCTTCGTCAACAATGAAATTTTCTTCAGGATCATTGTTCGGATCTCTTCGAAATTGATTTTCAAGATGTTTAAAATAATTTCTCGCTGGACATTGTCTATTAGAGTATCGTTCGCCATAAAGATCTTTAGCTGCTACGGCATTGTTTCTACATTTCCGTAAATAATTAACATGTCACTTTTTCATCTCTGGTATAAATTGGCGGCATTTTGAAAACAATTAACAAAAATTCTAAATAATTTTTCAAGTCACAATAAAAACACTGATAAACCAACAAATGTTTGACAAGCTAAATTTTCATTGCTTTCAAAGCCACCTTAGTTACTTTTTGTCTTCCGTACAAAGAGTTGTAATATTTAATTATAAATAAATTGTATTTTATTATTTTCTTTTAGTTGTAATTTTGTTTGTATTTAATAAGCCATACCTATGAATAAGTTCCTTAGTAATAGTACTAATATACGTAGGAGGTACGTGTAAGACGCGCAATTAATAGCATAACGGCCCAGCAATTGGCGAACGTTCTTCCAGAAACGGCGATGCGGGTTCAGAAGTGCATTGATTTTAAGGGGCAGTATTTTTAACAACTGCTGTAATGTTTTGTGTTCATTTTTTGTATTCCAAAGCCACCTTATGTATAACAAGATAATTATAAATAAATTGTATTTTCTTATTTTCTTTTAGCTGTAATTTTGTATGTATTTATCGCACATTTTAATAAGGCATATGAATAAGTTCATAAGTACTAGTTCTAATAAATGGTATCACGGTAGCAATATGGTTCCATTTGAAAAAAATGAGTTTTGCCCCAAAAACCATTTTAATGAACATTATTTGCTTATAAATCGCGTAATTTATTATTTACACTTAAATGGAAAACTAAAAATTACATTATACAAAATATTGACGTTTGAAATGTCACTTGTAACGGTATAAACGGGTGGTAGAACGGGATTACAGATAAAATTGGCCTTTTTGCCCCGACTAGCCAGCGTATGGGTGTAGGTCAGATGTTGAAAAATTTTGCACAATCAGAATAGTAAATCGTACGTAAGTCACAATAGGGGATGGAGACAAAATCAGTTCGGTTTGGGCGCCAGAATGTTTGGTAGTCAAAATAAGGGTCGTCGTGCCAAAATTACGAGTACATAGCGTGTCTAAACATACAAAAAACATACACTTACCTATCCGCAATCAATCCCAGGTGTGCTGGACAGCAACTCAGCAAACCACCTGAAATAGGGCTTCAAAAACACTACACGCTTGTCAAACAAAAGCGTGATAAACACTCAATAATAATCAAAACAAACAAAAAAATCTATAGAATGAACTCTAAACTGAATTAATACTCAACTAAAAAAAAAAGTCAAAATACTAAATATTAAGAACGCTATTACTCAATAAAACAAAAAACTAACTTCGTTACGTTAAGACTAAATTACGGTAACTTGCAATTACTCAATAAATCTTAAGTTCGCAAAAAGAAACGGTTATGTAACACAAAAGAAGGGTGTTTACAGAATTAAACACATTTATGAAAACTAACAAAGCTATAATAAGATTAAAACAATAATATATAAAGAAAAAAATGGTATAAATATCAACATACGATAAGGCGCATAAGAAAACAACAAATACTTAATCGGCGACGAAAGACTGGCCAGCGATCGATGTACCGCCGGTCTAAATCACATCTTAACTATTTCGTGGAAAATATGACCACACTACCTCAGGGTCAATTGCCCTTTAATACAAAACAAAAGACTAGTATGAAGGCGAAGTGTCAATAATCTAATTACTTAAAATAATTAAATCTAAAGCAAAAAAAACTTAATTCAATAGGCAAAACAACTCCGCTTTCAAACTTTCGTATACAAGAGCATAATTTAAGGTACATACACAAAAAAAATATATACACAAGTTCTATTAAATTGTTCCAGAATTATTGAAAATACTCAATAAAAAAACTATATTATACTATCTTAATGATTAACTTGACCCCCACTTCTGTGTTACAACGATGGGGATGAACTAGGTGTTCAATTACTGCTATTCGGATGTGGGTTTCCCCAGGTCTGACAAGATGATGAGTGAAAATGTTGACGTTTATTCTTTTATTCACAACCAATTCCTTGAATGAATCTCGAAATATGTTACTGTCTTAGTTAAAAAAAAACTTTTAAATTAATAACTTCTTTTTTTTTAAAATGATTATAATTCGAGCGTTCAACTTTGCTTGAATAACTATTAGCTTTTAAATAATTTTCTTTATGTTACGAGTCCAAAAGGTTGATAACTTGTTTAAATAACTATAAATTTTAATATATGGCGAAAGTTTCTTTATCTTTACACACGCTTTGTACGGTAAATCGGTGGCACAGCAAGAACGTTAATGTTAAATAAATCCGCAAAAGCGAGAAAAACCAAAGAGGTCACTGAAGCACTATACAACACGACGATGTCCTCTAGGTAACTTTACGTAAAACCGAAATCGGCACTAGGTATAATCCTTTGGTGATGAACAATTTTAATAAAATCCCTGTTACAGGTTCTTCAGGAGTAGTTAAACTACCTTTACTACACCACAAGTACGTTCGTTAAACACTACAAGGTCCCAAAATTTCAACGTTCTAAACCACCCCTTAAAGCGTAACAATAAACGGCACCGTACTACTACTCGGTACCGCAGTCAATTTTAGAATCCCACAAATTATTCACAAAAATCCATCTTTGAATTTTGAATCCCACTACT
The DNA here is from genome assembly GCA_036346205.1 of Vesta saturnalis. Classification (NCBI taxonomy): domain Eukaryota; kingdom Metazoa; phylum Arthropoda; class Insecta; order Coleoptera; family Lampyridae; genus Vesta; species Vesta saturnalis. The sequence goes on from JARFJB010002141.1 coordinate 262,553, forward strand.
CACAAAAAATCTTATCTAAGTTAATTCCACCAATTAAAAAAACGGAAGGGGAAGATTTAGTACCCCAACCACACAAATTCGTTTCCGTCCGTAAGGACTCGGTAAATTTTCAAAAACTAAACGTCAGCAGACTTAACGCGAAAAAATATCCCTATGTTTTTATTCCAGTACAAACAATCAGTCCCACATTCTTCCTCTATGACTTAAAACCAACATATTCAATAATAATCTGAACAACTATACTTAAGCGTCTTTATGTCGCTAACATGACATCATACACAGATAAATCCACACTATTTATTTAAATTACTTAATTTTCTATTATATTTTACGGAAATCAAACGAAATAAACCTTAATTAAACTTATAGACAACTATTTACAAATAAGCGTTAATAAAACTTCTATAAACGAGGAATAATAAGGAAAAACAACCTAAATTACAAAAAAAATAATTCACAAACTATGAATCTAAAGCTCGCCATACACCTATCATCCCTAAAGGTCGCTACACATGTTAAACACAAATTTATCAAAAAACTCAATTTGACAACGAGAAAAAAATATGTATATACGGAATCTAACTAAGTAAATAAAACTACAAACAAAATTACGCACTACGTATACGGGGTGTTCAAAATACCCTGACACACTTATTTGGCACAGTCGGATACAGAAAATCATACAGAATTCAAAAATTCAATAATATACAGGGCGTTCCATTTAAAAATCGAAAGTTAGTGTCACCTCCGGCGAAACCGGAAATGAAAAAAAAATCGCTTAATATGTCAAAAAGTGCCGCCTTTTATGTATATCGGATATCCCAAGTTTCAATCAATCATCTTCAAAACGAAAGTAGAAAGGTGGGGGCACTATGATCCTGTTACACCCGGTATATTTATAGGGGATAGTCGCCTAAATCGTACCACTCTGCAGAAAAGTTTCAAAATTTACGACATTTTCAGACTGGGTGGTCGTTATTAATGCAGATATTTAGTTTGTACATTTTTACATCTTATGTATTTTTTTCAAATTCTAATTGATATGATTGCAAATTAAAAGTCAATTTCTAAAAAGCCTATCAAATGATACGATTCAGAAAATCGGTTGCCGAAGTCGTACCACTAGGATTCTGAAATCGTACCTATTTATACTTAACCATAATTTTTAGTGGTTTGGAAAAATAATGCTATGAAACAAATTTATTTGTGATATTTATATAAAAATATTCAGAATACTAGATAAACATATGAAAGTTTCCTATTATACCACACCATATATACCATACTCTCCACACAGGAAACATAACCATTCCTCTTCATTTATTTCTATTACTGGAGAATGATCTCGTTTCTTGTTCTTCATGTTCATCTCTTCTGTTCGTCCTATCTTTCTTTTGACTTGGCGTCTCCGGTTCTCGTCAACCCCAGATTTCTTTTATTCCAACTCTTCTTTATAAGGCGTTGTAGTTAATACTTTTGGAGTTTGGGGTTGCTGTCCAGTTCTATAACTTTGTTGCCGCTAAGGTCAACAAGTGGCAAAATATCATTAAGAGAAACGTCCTGTGAGGTCGAGGATGTGGCCTTTGTATTTTGTTGCCGTATATAAGCAGCCAGAGGAATGTCGTTTTCATTTCCCAAACCATCATTTTCATCTCCTTTTTCGAGTAATACTGTCAGTTCAGTTTGCAGGTCAGTTTGTCCTACGAAATCAGCACCTGTGTAAACATTTCTGTCTACGGGCTACATGCCATATCTCCGAAATCCATTTGTGGCGTTTTCTATACTTGCCGCTCTACGGTAAGCTTCCCCTATTAAGCATGTTACTTGAAATTGTAGACCGCTCTTCCAGAGTGTTCCCTCAACCATTTTTCAACCGCCTGATCATAATAAACTTTGCAACGGTTTAAATATCGACACATCCAGTTGTTGCAAACGATGAGTAGTGTGACCTGGCAACTGTAAAAGGATAATTCCATTCTCCCGGGCAAGTTATATGGCTGCTAAATTTTTTGAATGGATTGTGTGGCGATCTAGAATTAAAATCACTTTATTTTCCGTTGTTGGTTTGACTCAGCAATAAAGTGCTTTAACTAGGTTACAAATAAGTCAGCGTTTATGTATCCAGTATCTAATATCTCAACAATAGAACGAGGAAGAGCCCTTTTGGATCGATTCGGTGCCATTCTCTTCCTTTTGAAAATTAGCGTCGGTGCCACATATTGACCTGACGCGCTTGAACAGCATACGAAAGTTGTGTTAACTTCTATTTCGCTGCTAGCCACAACCCCAATTTAAGATTTTCCTTTCTTTGCTAACACTTTCTGACATCTTTTTTGTACAACTTGAAAACCTTGTTTCGCCAACGTTGAGTACCTTGAGAGCCATCAAATCATTTTCATCCACTACTTTCTCCAAGATGTCAAAAAAATTAGCAACATTGGCTCTATTAAAGCCTCTGCATCGTGCGATTGAAGTTGACTGTGGTTGTCTAAGTGCGAGTTGGGGATGCGTCGCATAGATCCGTAGAACCAGTTTTTAGCAGCCATTTTCTGATTGGTATTATAGTTGTGCGTTAGTCATTTGCGTTCGACAAACTCGAAGGAAGCTTTTCGTACCTCTGTGATAGTTATACCAAAGAAAATTGACTCAAATTTCAGAATATGTTTTTCTAATTCTGTCTCCATTTCTTCACTAAGACCGTCCAATTAATTTTTTTTCTTCATTGGCACGAACATTGAAAGATTTTAGACGTCTCCTGAAAGTTGGTTTTGTAATTTGATACTGGCGACGAACCTCATTATAACTTATTTTCCGCCTCGAAAGGCTTTTAGTGCTGTTTGCGTGTCTGCTTCACTCCACTGACCATATTTTCGTTTTTAATTTCCAGTATTCATTTGCTGTAAACGAACAATTAATAGTTTACATATTAAAGAGCATCGAGTTTCCTGAATCGTAACGGCACGAATTAACCAACCATATAGAGGTACGATTTAGGCAACTTCATTCATAATTATAAAATAAACGATTTAGCGGGATTTTTAGATGTGAGGTTATGTTTAACGATGTGGCATGTACGGTAACATCTCTAATTTTAGAAACAAATACATAGTTTCAATTACATTCTCTCAAACCGTACAAAATTACTTACCATAAGTCAACGAAGTATTACAGGACATGTATAGAAAATCTTTGATATGTATTATTTCTCCAAGCACACGTACGACTTGAACACGACTTTAAGTATTACTGGCTGCCTAGTTAAGCTTAGTAAATATACCGCAAGGTGTCTCGCTAATACAATGGTGAGCTAGATATTGAAGAGGTACGATTAAGGAACCGGTACGATACAGGCAACTTTCCACTACAATGACCACAATTATATGAAATTAAACAAACACATCTTAAATTTCAATAGGTTAATATGCTTATTAGAATAGTAAACAATTTTCACCCACACCACCTTTAAGTTGTCTAATTAGTAAACTATTCTTGAAGTTGAAGTAACATTCTAAACTTTTATTCAACTTTCCGTAATACTTAATGATTATTTCATTGAATCAAATTAAAAACTAGTAAAAAATGTCAGTAAGTAATATGATTAATCGACACTGTGCATAAAATTAAGCAAACATTTTTTTTTGAGGGAATCGAGCTGAACGTTGGTCCCCATTTGTTATAACGTTCTGTCATTGTTGTAACCTTTGAATGGGGTATTATACAGGGCTTTTCACGATGAGCGTTAATTAGACGTTTCTGGCAAACCAGACAACGGATCAACCTGAAAATTTGACAGTATGCATAAATTAATATGATCTACACGCCTAAAATACTTTAGATGTTGCGGCGTTGCCGCTTCTACTATAAAGTAGCGACTACTTTGATTTTTCAAATAGAACACCCTGTATATAATATCATATTATGATTTCCTATTACTTTGTCAACAACTTCATGTACTATTTCCCTATATCTATCTATTATCGTTTAAGAGATATAAATTAATTTCGATTTTTTTTACAAAACATGTACTGTTATAAACGCTGATAATCTTGAACTCTCTGGTACTAAGACGGTCAAATTCGAAATGGAGTGGAGTGATACCATGAGGATCTTCACTTCGAGTCATATTTTTATTTGCCTCATACAGGGTCTTTAAAAATGCAGATACTTTGTTCACATGAAAAAAAGGAGTGGAAGTCAATTTTGTCAAATGGAACACCCTGTATATTTACAATTTTAGAGCTCATCATCCAATTTTAGATTGACTTTAATCAGATAATTTTATTTTGATTTCGAACCGTTTTCGAGATAAACTGTTTCAAACAGAAACTGGTGTGGTTTCCTTGTATTCATCAGTTATTTTTGAAATTTAACAGAATCCGTTTGATGTTCCTTCATCAGTCACAGATAATACAATGAATAAATAATTATTAAAATACTCTTCAACCATCAAATGAAACTTCTCTTCAAACAATAGTTTTATTAACACTGACACACGAACTGAAAATAATTGCATGAATTAGTAAGTTAATTCAATTTTCAGTGTATTTCAGAATATGTTCGAACACATGTCCACCTCTACTTAAACAAACATGTAATCTCTTCAAAAGATTTTCATGTGTAGCGCTTCTGGTTAAGTCTGGAGTTAAACTATTGAAAGCAGTTCTAGCTCTCGATTTTCTGGCGCCCAATAATGACTGTTATGTCTGTTGAAAATTCCATTTTTTGTAAACTTGGTCTCATCTGTCCATATGATATTGTCAATGAAATGTTCATCCTCTTGAGTCTTGACAAGTAACCATTCAAAGAATTCCACTCTACGAGGCAAATCAGTCTCTTTCAAATGTTGGACACAGTAGAATTTATAGGGATGCCATTTGTGCTTATTAAGAATGCGATAAATTGTCACGTAGGGTATACTTATTTCCCTTTCAGCCTCGTGTAGAGAAGCATTTGGAAATGAATTAAAAAATCCCAAAACTGTTATGCCATTGTCATTATCATCCATTAAACCTACAGTTTTGTAGTAGTCAATTTATCACATTATTATTAGGCTTCGGAACTTGTGGGTATCTTTCATGAAATAATCGGCATGTTCTACTTGCAATTCTATTGCACTCACCATGAATAATTAATAAATTCAAGAAATCTTCATTACTGTAACCTAATCTTGACATTTTTCTATTATAATTAGTATCACAATCAGTCAAAACCACCAACGAAAGTTTGATGTTTCAAAATTGGATCATTTATTTTTCCAAAGCACACTATTAAAAAATATTAATTTGCAATGTTGTACGGTAGAGACACCCAATACCTCAATGCATACAAATTGTAACTTTTTCTAAGGTACATATCAATTCCGAATTGACCGATTTGAGACTGTTGAAAAACTAAATCGAAAAGAAATTGTATTACGTAGTACAAAATAGATGTCAAATCTCAAAAAAGTGATGAATACAAGGAAACCACGTCAGTTTCTGTTTGAAACAGTTTATCTCGAAAACGGTTCGAAATCGAAATAGCATTATCTGATTAAAGTCAGTCTAAAATTGGATGTAGAGCTCAAAAATGTGTAAATATACAGGGTGTTCCATTTGAAAAAATTGACTTCCACTCCTTTTTTCATGTGAACAAAGTATCTACATTTTTTAAAGACCCTGTTTGAGGCAAATAAAAATATGACTCGAAGTGAAGATCCTCATGGTATCACTCCACTCCATTTGGAATTTGATCGTTTTAGTACCAGAGAGTTCAAGATTATCAGCGTTTATAAAAGTACATGTTTTGTAAAAAAAAAAATCGAAATTAATTTATATCTCTTAAACAGTAATAGATAGGTATAGGGAAATAGTACATAAAGTTGTTGACAAAGTAATAGGAAATCATAATATATTATATACACGGTGTTCCATTTGAAAAATCAAAGTAGTCGCTACTTTATAGTAAAAGCGGCAACGTCGCATCATCTAAAATATTTTAGGCGTGTAATTAACGCTCATCGTGAAAAGCCCTGTATAGGTCATGCAATTAAGTAGTAATGATAAATAATATTATATGGAAATGGTGCATACACTAAATTAACTCATACCCCATTCGCTCGCGGCTGTATCGTAGAGCATGAAATTATCACAGAGCGCCATGGGCTACTTAAAGTGATTACTGGGGTCATGAAATAATAGCCCAGACCGAAGAAAGTTGCATGAACCAATAAACATAACATAAATCTAACATACTTTAATTTCTAAGATAAATCTGGTATCAATCAATCAATGAGTAGCTTAACATCTGTAGTTAAATAAATAGGTACTTAGTTGGTAAATGAATGAGTGGGTGAATGGTGAATGAGTGAGTATGAATGGGTGAGTGTTGATTCCTTACACTTGGTGTATTTTCAGTTTTTTTTTTATTTTAGTTTCTTTACAATTACAATAGTTCCGACTGGTGAGATGTTTATGTGTGTATGTGCGACAGATAAATAAGTGTAAATATCTGACCTTCACTACTGATAATTCTAATTTCGATTATATATTTATATAAATAAATGATTCATGGATTAGCTCCTTGTTTTTTCTTTTTTTTTTCTAACGTATTAAACCCTAAAATTAGGAATACTAGTAATTACATGCACAGGCAAATAATAATGCCTTACTAATTAAATTAATTGGGTTTATGTAAACTTTAAAATTTGGAATTAGGACTGATTTTCACATATGTATGATAATCCTAAAATGTAACGATAATTATGTTAAAAATGTATTCAAATAGAATATATCAAAATATCGCTTACGTAGGAAAGGTTATCTTTTAAATTATAATTAATAGGTAATTATAATTTTCTTAAAGAAAATTCTAAACGATTTGAAGCAAAACCAATTCAATAATGCTAGCCCCTTAAAAATTTCTAATCAACGACCTTGTAATAAATACTTGTTTAATGTTAAATATTAACAATGTTTGTCATTGGCTATTTCAAATCAAATTTAGTACAATTATTTTTGGTACTTATTTTCTAATTAAACCGTTACAAGCTCTCTATTGGCTGTAAACTGAAGGGTGATAAATCAACAATAATTTCCTTTTTTTCTTGATTTAATGAAAACCCCAACTTCTTTTTTTAAAACCTTTAAGAATAATATAGACATATTTGTACTAAAATTACCTAAAAAGTAGTAATGTGTGGCAAATTTGTATTAAAAAAACATTTTTTCAATTTTCTTAAAATGATGTTTCACGCATTAAGCGAGTTTTGCATCCCGGGCACTCAATTATAATTAATAAGTTTAGACATAATATTCGTGGCTGTAATAATCTGACAAATTGTTTTACTTTCAATCTATGTAAAAACCTCATCTTTCATCTTAGGAGGAAGGTACCTACCTTCTATGTAAAATAAACTGTAATAATTATTATGATCAGTAATCTATATTACTTTTCATACCGAGAATTCAGTATCGAGTCTTACGGAGCGCACCGTTGCCGGTCAGGAATCAGATGTGGCCTCAACTAAACTGCGCCGCTGGATCTAACTTTATTTTAACGTTATTTATGAACAATAATCTTTTTACTGTTCTATTTAAAATGCATTTTATGTTTATTAAGGATAATTTATACAAAAATCAAAGGTGTTTTTTATCTTTATTTATTAATATTGCTTGCAAATATTCAAATATAATTTACAACGATTAAAGATTAAAGCATAATTCTTGTACGGCGCAGACAAAAAAGCAGAGATAAAAAAACTAATTATATATTTAAATTAATAATAAACTTTCCCACTTACAAATGAACGTTATTACAATTAATCTAACAATTGGAACAATTATATTAGACAGACCCGAAACCCATTCTTAATTACATGCAGAACTATGCAAAAGACAAACAAAATACTGTATTATAAGTGTTTTGTAACTGTGGTTTTAGAACTTATATGTATATATATATATATATATATATATATATATATATATATATATATATATATATAAAACTTTTTCGTAGTTGCGCAGAAGTTTATTGCGCATGTTGCGCCGTAACTTCTTGCGCAGGCGTACTGCGCTTAAGCTCTTTGCGCATTATTGGAATACATATAGGTTTCATTTCTAAACTAGCTTGGCTTAGACTAGTAAGTGAAAGGTACCAAGTTCGAATCTGAGAGTAGTCAAGTGCTTAGGAGAAAACAATTATATATAACATATGAATTCGACTCAAGTGCGAAAACAGTCCTTTTCAGGACTAAGCCTTATGACGGAAGCAGAGTCCACTTCCGAAACGTTGCGCTCAAAAAGCATAAACTGTGGAAATAGTCCGATCAACTCCACTAATAGGAAAGCACAGTTACAAAACACTTATAATACAGAATTAGTAACTCGGTACGGCCCCGAAGTTAAACAACTTTTCAGAAAGCTTGAAACATCAATGAACAAGCTAGCACTAGAGGAGAACCACCAAACCCTCCTCTGCAAAGCCCGTGACAACAACGTAATACCCACCGGGCTCAACATCAAAACTCCGATACACAGCCGGAAAATATCACTAATCGCAGAGTGCTAGCGAAGCGTTAGTCAAAGAACGAATGACATCACCGTTTCAGAAAGTACCAGCTCGAACACCAATCCAACGAGATTAGGGAAACCATTCGAAATCGAGTGAACGAACAAGACTTTGATAGGATAAATACGGCTACCAGAAGTAAATATTCGAAGACCAAGACAATGCACAACATCAATCGAAAAAACTCTGTTACAAACATCTCTGAACGACAGTTGAACGAAAACGACATGCAGGTTCTGGACAATAGCTTGAACTATACGACAACACCGAGGTATATTCCGAAAGTAGATTTAATAACCGTAGTCGAAGAAACAGCTATGAAATTAGATCCTGTAGAAGCCGCAGAATACAGAAGTAAGGGTATATCAGTCCTAGATTCATCTAGGCGAACTAAACCTAACCTCTTTAACCTAGAAAGGGGAGCGGTCATTTCGCTTAAGAATGACCCAACGATCAAAATTCTCCCGGCAGAGAAAGGAAACGCGACTGTGGTAATGGATATGGCCACTTACAACATTAAGATCCAAGAACTACTAGATGGGGGCGAGTACAAACAAATACCAAAAGACCGCACACCATCAATCGAAAGACGCTGGCAAAACATAAGGGGGAGTTCTCCGATTACCAGAGAACTAGACTTACCCCATTCTACAGCAAACCTCAGCATCTGTACGGCCTACCAAAGATTCACAAGGGAGGAATTCCTCTGAGACCAATTGTGAGTTCGAGAAAATCACCTTGTCACCCATTAGCACACTATCTGCTAGGAATTATAAAATCCTTATCGGGAAAAACCGCGTTTATGGTCAAGAATAAGCAGCACTTCGTGGGAAACATCAGAAACTTCCAACCAAACCACGAAGAAATTCTGGTAAGCTTCGACATTGTAAGTCTATGCACAAATGTGCCTACCGATAAGGCACTAACTGTCATATGGGACAAGCTTGAAAAGAATGAAACGTTAGACGAACGCACGCAACTCTCAGTAAACACAATAATGGAACTTTTGACAGTATGCATTAGAACTACACATTTCCCGGTAGAAGACAAATCCTACCAACAAGAGTTTAGGATGGCGATGGGTTCCCACTATCACCCATAGTGAGCAATATACACCTAATATATATATATATATATATATATATATATATATATATATATATATATATATCCAAATTCACAGAGAAACCAAGGATGTGGCTTAGATACGTGGACGATACCTTCGTAGTTTGGCAACACAGCAAGCATAAGCTAGATGATTTCCTAGGTCATCTAAATAGCCGCGCACCCTCCATCAAATTCACAATGGAGTTGGAGTCGGAACAAAAACTGCCATTCCTGGATGTACTTGTACACAGGAATGACAACACTTTCACGACATGTGTATACAGGAAACCTACCCACACGGGGAGGTACCTACACTAGAACTCCAATCACCAGAAAAACGTGTAGTTAGGCGTGGCAAAATGCTTGTACGATAGAGCAAAATCACCTGCCTGGTTGCTTAATGATATATTCCAGGATTTCGCTAATAGGTTCGCTTAATCGGATCCTTAGTTAGATCAATCACCCGTTTATAAACTTTAAACAAACCATTTCTTTCGTTTATTTACACCAATCCTTTAATCTTAGTTTCACAAACGAATTCAAAATTAACCACTCTAATGTATGTGTTAACCTGGAAACAATTGGTAAAGTTCTGTACCTATATGTACATGGTTACAACAATTATAAATAACATTTGCGGAGTATCCGTGTGCTCTTTAGAGCGAGCCGACCCTGTCACTAATATGGCAGTGACGGCTACGCTGTCCGGGTTTCTCCTACTTAAAATGCATTACCTATGCTAGTCATAATAAATTCTCGGTGAAAAGTACAGAAGAATTAAATAATTCTTCCACTGTGTGATTATTCTAAGAATATCTTAGTTATCAATTGTTGTTGCACATGAGTTTATTTAATATTCAAGGTACAACTAACAAATGTATTTAAAGTGCAATAAGATAAGAAACTAACATACAGGGCGGGTGTCTACTGCGTGGACGGAGGATTGCTCCTTAACTATTAAGCATATCAAAACCAATTTTGGTGTGGTAGTACATGATCATTGGATCTAAATTCTAAAGACATTTAAGTATATACAGGGTGATTGACAAAAATAGGCCAACCCAAACCTGTTTTTTTTTTAAATAGAACAACCTGTAGATTACTGCTTTTTTGGATTCACTGTTACATTTAGAATAAAAGTATAAAAATTTGTATTTGTATCATTAACCGTTCTGCGGATATGGTCACTTTAGTACCAAAATAGAGTTAACTTTGGAACCACGATGCGAGCGTCGTTACCATGATCTTGTAAATCTCTTTATACTACCGACTATTAATAATAGTCTACTAACAAACAAACTGGGAAATTTTTTGAAAGCATGTAAAACTATACAGAATGATTAACTTACGCGAAATATAATTTTTCTCAATTTTTTCAAATGCAACACCTTGTATATTTTTGCACATTTCGATTTCCCGTGAAAAGTAGATACTAATTGGTAATAGGTTTCATAGCCATAAGACGGACCCTTCTTGAGATATTGACGCTTCTATGTGAACATATTCTAAAATACAAATTTACTATAATGGAATTCAACAAAGCAAATCAGGTGTCTGTTGTTTTGACGTTTGTATAATCATTACAATCTTTTTCCATTAGTTTGTGTGTTTTTGGATTATCGTTTTGTCATTTTGATATAAAATGAATTTTTCCAAAGAAGAAATGATATTTATTTACGGCGAAGCTCAAAGAAATACTTTGCTGACTACCTGTTTGTACTGTGAACGATACCTAGAGATAAGACAGCCGTGGAAAGAATCGTTTATGAATGTAGCTAAGAGATTTATAAAATCTGGAAGTGTGTGTTATCCCAAGCGCGCAAAAACAAGTCTAAATGAAGAAATTGAGTTTCAAGCTGTGGCATTTCTCACAGAAAATCCGCAAATTAGTACCAGAGAGCTAAGTACATACCTAGACCTAAATAGAAATACAGTTCGCAGCTTTATTAGAAAAAAAAACAAAACAAATTGCATCCTTATCATATTGAGCAACATCAAGCTTTAAGTGAAATGGATTTTCTAAGTCGTGAATATTTCTATCGATGGGTATCTACTAAAGTCAATGAAGAACCCAATTTTGTTAATAACATTCTATTTACGGATGAGGCAACATTTCACAATAATGGCAATATTAATACACATAACTATCATCACTATTCAGATGCTGATCCACACATCTTAAAAGTTGTTGATCACCAGCATCGATGGTCAGTTAATGTGTGGGGTGGTGTAATCAATTTTAATGCGGTTGGCCCTTCTTTATTTGATGGGAGTCTTACTGGAGAAATATATTTACAGTTTTTGGAAAATGAGTTACCCGAGATTTTGGAAAACATCGAGGTATGTAATATTCGTACGAAGTGGTTCCAACTGGATGGCGCCCCTCCACACTATGCAATCAACGTTAGGCAATATCTACGATTAGGCGGATAGGACTAGGTGGTGTGCAAAACTGGCCAGCCAGATCACCTGATCTTACGCCCCTTTATTTCTTCCTTTGGGGCAACTGTAGGTAGCGGACCGCGAAAATTTTATTATTGTAATAAACGTTTGTCAAATCGCCATTGTTATCGCGATAGAAAAGATAATTGGTGGATTTTTAATATGTTGATAGTACGTCGTAATTTGCGAATGTTTTCAAAATACTTTATTTATATATTTTTATGTAAGGAATTTGGGATTGTTTATTAACTGTCTAGGGTTGTAAAACATGTTGGGGGTGAGGGGCAGGTGCACGCTTAAAAATGCTTCACTGAAGGGGAGTAACGAATCATTGTAATTTCTTATTCGCGCTCTTGTTGTAAAAATGTCATTGATCTAATGATTAATTGTGGCGTTACAGACCGCAATCAAACGATATCTTTGTTGCTGGAAAACTCCAGAGAGAAATGTAGGGTTTGTTACGAACAAATGCAGATTTTTAAAATTAAGATGTCGTGCAATTGTTAATATAAAACTGTTCCAACGCAAATTAATGTTTCTTGTTTTTTTGTTACTTTTGAAAAACGGGGGTGGTTTTTCAGGAGTAGATATAGTTAGTTTTGAAATTGAAGGAGGAGGGCAGTTACAGTTAGCGTGTCAATCTAGCTAGATCAATTTTTGGGTTAATTAAATACCTTCATTGTAAACAGTTTGTCTTTAAAATAATTCTTGCGTGTACATTTTTCTTTTGAATTCGCCAACACTAAGTTGTCTTTTCTTTCGGGGATAAACCGCGTATGTTAACGATCTGTGTCTGTGATCAAATAAGGGAATATTTATGTTAGTGTAAGTATGCATTTTTATATAACTGAAAGCTCGCACCGAATCATTCTACCAGCCTATGTAACGTATTAAAAGAATCAAACATTGCCTTGCAAAGCTATCTTATTCGTACGCGGACTCATTAAGCTGAAATCTGCTAAAATAAAAAGACAGTACAGGGCTCTCTCACACTGCTATTTGTGCGAATTAGCATTGTTGGTTGTTGGTTATACTTATATTTGGGTAGAGGTGGGCTGATGAACGGGTATATGGTACCGCTTTGGTTACTTCATTTTCTCCTAATGTTATAATTTTGTACGCACTTTAACCTGATTTAATGGTGTTTTGTTATATATTTAACCCTTTCATTTTTTTGTGTTATTTGATTTACTAATGTACTTGTGCAATTACTTATTTATGAATAAAGTGGGTTTTATTGGTGGTTCTTTCCCACAACGGTATATTAACGGGCTGAACCACCGCTGCGCAACGTCCGTTGATTTCTATTGGAGTAGTTTCTAGCCTACCTAATTTAGTCAGCACAACGTACCCACTACTAGACGGCCACTTTGTTTAATCAGATTTGAGGTTTGCGAGTAATTAAATATCTGACTTGTAAATAAATTCTAATGTTTGAATTATTGCCCGGAAAGTCAAAGTAAGGCAGGCAATAAAGTTGAGTAACAGCGACATTACTGTTGACTGTTAGTCAAGTCAAGATAAATCCCTTAGCGATTGTTTTGTTCTTGAATTTGCATTATTGCAAATCAGTTCAAATTACGCTTTTCAAGATAGGGTACGTGCGGGACACTACACTACGTTAAAGGAAAAGTTTACCAACATTGTCCTACCACAAACGAAGATATGGAAAATAGAATTAGAGCTGCGTTTCAATCCATTTCGCCTCTAATGTTGTTGTGAGTTAATCTTTCGTTTACCGAGCGAATTGCAAAGTGTTTAGCTAGGCGTGGTGAGCATTTTGAACATTTAATTTAAATTTATGGTTTTATTCGTTTATGTTTACTTGTTCAACTTATTTTTATGTGTAGAGAATTATTTTATTGTTTAATTATTAATTAAGTTTTCCTTTTAGTTAAAGCATTTATTTGCCATAGGTATTTTCTTATTTGCTCTGGATTTTGTTTTATTTGTTCTTCGGTATGTCAATATTTTCAAATAAAGCGTCAATATCTCAAAAAGAGCCCGTCTTATGGCTTTGAAACCTGTTATCAATTAGTATCAACTTTTCACGGGGAATGGAAATGTAAAAAAATATACAGGGTGTTGCATTTAAAAAAATTGAGAAAAGTTGTATTTCGCGTATGATAATCATTTTGTTTTACATGTTTTCGAAAAATTTCCCAGTTTGTTTGTTAGTAGACTATTATTAATAGTCGATGGTATAAACAGATTTACAAAATCGTGCTGGTAACGCTTGCATCGGGGTTATAAAGTTAACTCTGTTTTGGAACTAAAATGATGATATCTGCAGACTGGTTAGTGATACAAACACAAAGTTCTCTACATTTATTCTAAATGTAACAGTGAATCCAAAAATGCAAAAATATGTAGGGCATTCCATAAAAAAACACAGATTTGGGTTGGCATATTTTTGACAATCACCCTGTATATACCTAAATATTTTTAGAATGTAGGTCCATTGATCGTGTATTACCACACCAAAATTGGTTTTGATATCCCTAATAGTTAAGGAGAAATCCTCCGTCCACGCAGTAGATACCCACCCAGTATAAGACAACTTAACAAAAACAAGGGGACTTATTTTTATAACAATGTAAAAGTAGTGCATAACGCTCTGTCACTAAACAAGTAACGTAATAAACTAATTAGATCAAGGATTGTATCATATCACACACGAGTGAGACCTATACGGTCAATTAGTGTGACGTAGGAGCCGCCATTTGCTATGGTAGGCCAGTGCTGCTGTATCCAAACAAACGATGTATCTAGTGAGTGTTGACAATTAACAATTGTTTTTAAAGCGAATTTGTGCTTATAGTGAAAATTTTACTATGAAAACTAAGTAAATACCTCATTTACACTTATTAAAGTTCATACACAAGTATTTCAATTAGCAGTGCCAATATTTATCAAGTCCATTCAGTTCTAACCTCATTTTTTTGAAACCATTTAAATGTTTTTATAATTTCTGTTAATATTGCAATAACTAAAATACTTTGATTACAGAAATATATTCTTGCATTAGTAATTCTACATCTATTTAAACAATGGTAATGACTGCAAGTATTACAACCAGAGGGAAACCTGTAAATTCTTCAGATTTCCAAAGGATGAAAAAGAATTAAAGAAGTGGAATAAACTTATAAGGTGTGTTTAATAGTGTATATAACATACAACAAGCATTTTTAATTATTAAACATGCGGAAACTGCACCTGGAGCATTTTTATGCAGTTGGCATTTTCGAGACGGCAAAAAGGAAAATAGACCAAAGGGTATTTTTACAAAATTTAACAAAGACATTCACCTGGACTAGTCCTGAAAGACGAACCCGTAAACAAATCACAGAACCAAATCAAATTTGGGAGAATCAAGTTCCGCTATGTTGGATTTTCTAAAAAAGGAGTGTCAAGACTTGAAGGTAAAATTGGAAAATTTAAAACAAAGGTTTTCTTTTCAATATATTAAATAAAAAGATAATTTGATTTTGCTGTACACTGGACTGTCCAATTCAACAATATTTATGGCTCTGTTCAATTTAGTCAAAGATATAGAAGTTAATTATTATTTCAACTGGAAAGTGGATATAATTGATAAGATAGATCAGCTGCTTCTTTCCTTAATGAAGCTTAGAAGAATTTCCCCCATAGCTATATTGCGCAAAAATTTAATATTTCCCAAGTTACAGTAAGAGGCATAGTAATTACTTGGATACATGTTTCATATACTGTTATTTATAAACGGTTGATGGGTATTATTTCAAGCAGAAACAAAAATAATATTTGTTTGCCGACACGTTTTAGCTCATTTACAAACTGCCGCATAATATTAGATTGTACAGAAATGTTAACTGTATCTAGTAGGTCATCAATGAAGACGCAAAAAATGACTTACAGCAGTTATAAACATAATAATGCATAGAAGGCAGTAATAGGTGTTGCACGAAACGGTGTAGTTACATCTGTTAGTGACCTATATCCAGGGTCTACATCTGATAAAAAAGTTGTGCAAAACTGTGATTTTTTAAAACATTACAACCCGGTGATTTAATTTTAGCAGATAAAGGGTTTTCACTTAAAGATATTTTTCCTAATGAAGTATATATAAATATCCCTCCTTCTTTAACAACCCACAGCTTACACCCGAGCAAGTTCATCAGACAGAAATAATAGCATGAGCTAGGATTCATGTCGAAAGAGCTATTCAAAGAATTAAATTTTATAAAATATTAATATTTCTCCCCCATGAATTTATCCAACGTGTAAGTGTTATCGTACAAGTAATAGGAGCTTTAACCAACCTTCAATATCCGTTAATTAAAGAAAAATGTTATAAGTCTGATGGTAGTTAAATAAAGTATAAGTAGTGAATTCAACTAGTGTAAGTATAGTTTTTCAATGTTTCTGTGGAATGAATACCTATGTTAAATAAATTAATGAAAACAAATAAAGGTTTTTCATTTATTTTCCAAAATATAGGGTATACATTTCTGTGAATAAAATTTCTGTTGAATCTTGTAGGTAGCGCACCGCGAAAAATTTATTATTGTAATAAACGTTTGTCAAATCGCCATTGTTACCGCGATAGAAATGATCATTAGTGGATTTTTAATATCTTAATGATACGCTGTAATTTGCTAATGTTTTAGCAAGTAGAATGTAAGAAATGTGGGAATGTTTGTAATTGATATTTGAGTAAAGGTTGAACAGAAAAAGGAAACATATATTAGAGCAGACAAACAGTTGTTCCGCGGAAACTGGCGTGACGAATTGTTGAAAATTTCTATATGCGCGCTCTTGATGTAAAAATGTCACCAGTTAGTAATTAATTACTACCGGTACACTGCAATCAAAGAGGTCTTTGTTTGGTACTTGGAAATTCGAGACCTAAATGTAGGGTTTGTTACGAATGAATGCGTCTTTTTAAAATTAATATGTCTTGCAATAATTAATATGAAACTGTTCCAAAGTAAATTAACGTTTCTTGTTTTTTCGTCACTTTTCAAAGACGGGGGTTGATTTTCGGGAGTAGACATGGTTAGTGGAAATCAGAGGGGAAGGGAGTTGCTGATAAAATTTTCGAGCCGGACGCTTTGATTTGTTTTGAATAGAAACTCCCATTGTAAACAGTTTGTCTTTAAAATATTTCGTGCGTGTACATTTTCTTTTGAATTAGCCAACACTAATTTGTCTTTTCTTTCGGGTATTGGTTGTAATATGTTTTTCAAATATTAATCTATAAATAACATCCTTTTTGAAGTTAAACCGCATATGTTAAAGATTTGTGTCTGTGATCAATTAAAATAATGTATATTCAAGTGTAAGTAGGTATTTTTATATAAATTAAGACTGGCAGCAAATAATTCTACAAGCCTAGCTAACCTATTAAAAATCCAGCATTGCCTTGGAAATGTACCTTATTCGCATGCGGGCTCATTACGCTGAAATCTGCTAAAATAAAAGGCAGTACAGGGCCCCCTCACTCTTGTATTTGTGTGAATTAGTATTGTTGTTTATTGTTTATATTTATATTTGTATAGAGGTGTGCTGGAGAACGGCTACGTGATACCGCTTGGTTATTAATTGTAAAAGGCAATTGCATAGTGGGTACATATTCCCGGGTCCAGATAACCATTAAACATCTCGAATTTTATTTTTATTGTTTTTATTGTTGTATAAATGAATGTGTAACTTGAGGAAGGTGCACTGTATTTTCCTAACGCACTCAAACTTATACATATATACATATATACATATATATATATATATATATATATATATATATATATATATATATATATATATATATATATATATATATATATATATATATATATATATATATATATATATATATATATATATATATCGGTCACGATGTTATGACCTATATATAACTTACTCTGTAAGACTTTGTTTTAATGTCTTTTTTCAGTTTATTAAGTAGAATTGTTTGCCCGCGAACTAATTGCTCTTTATCTTTAATTTCTTGTAACGGTACCCATGTATATTATGGTTTAGTAGTCACTAAGCAATTGTGTACGTGTAAATTCCTTGTCAATTTTCCTTTTTCCTTCCCTTCACCTTATTATCACCTGTGTAATTTTATTGTTGTATTTTATATGTGCCGTAACTTGCTTTATTGTTTCATGTGCTTATTCACTTAAGACCGGCATGATTGGTTTGAAAGGGCCACATGTTTGGTAATACGGTTTGGATTCTGATTATTTATGACACAATTGTGGATGTGACTACAGGGTTTTTTTTCTTTATTATGTCAATGTCTAACTAAACTGCTTTTCATTTATTTTTCTCTTAAAGTTATAATCTTGTACGCGCTTTAACCTGATTTAATGGTGTTTTGTTACATATTTAACCATTTCATTGTTTTTTTTTGTTATTTGATTTATCAATGTACTTATGCAATTACTTATCTATGAATAAAGTGGGTTTGATTGGTGGTTCTTTCCCACAGTAATATATTAGCGGGATGAAACACCATTGCGCAAAGCTCTTTAATTTTAATTTGAGTAGTTTCATAGCTTATCTGCCCCTTATGATGCAACACTTACATCCAGCCTATCTAATTCAAATAGCATAGCGCACCTACCACTAGACGGCCACTTCGTTTGATCAGATTTGAGGTTTTTGAGTAATGAAATGTCAGACTTACAAATAAATTCTAATCTTTTAATTATTGTCAGGAAAGTCCGTGTAAGGCAAACAATTAATTTAAGTAATAGTAACATTATTGTCAGTAAGGTCAAGATAACTCACTTAGCGATTATTTTGTTCTTGAATTTGCATTCTGTCAAACAAGTTTGAATTACACTTTTGGAGATATGGTACCTTGGGGACGCTACAATCTGTATATTTGGTGTCCATTGATTGTCCTTGTCCACTTCAAAGTACTTGGTTTCCTGGGGAGTCCAAACAACTAAAAAAACATTATTCTTTTTCGTGATTATATGTAATTGTCCCTGAATTTGATGATAATAATCATGTTTTTTATTTATGACAGTCTCATTATTTTCGTTTTTGTGAATAATGTAAAGTTTGTCGTTCCTTAAAATATCTCTTAATTGTGCATTCCTATATTTAAATGGGCACTTCACTTCAATCAACTTATTATCCTGAACCAGTCCATCTGAAGAAGCTGCTAAATAGCCACAGGTATGCAGCCACAAATCTGTGCGTTGAACAGCTACACCTGTTGATACGGTAAAAGCCTCATGTTCTGCCCTCACTGAATAGTCTTTATTCCTGCCAAGTTATAGCCCTCTAGTAAATTCTTATAAAAAGAGCCAGAATATCTATTTTTGTGGCAGGCTGATAATACAGTGCCCAACTTACTGGCAATGAGTCGGTACTTCTTGGCTAAGTACCAGTTGGGTTTTGAGCCTGATCACTCGTAGCAGCAATAATAGAAACTCTTACTACCCCCATCAAGTCTAAATTTCTCTGTTATGTATACTACTCGGTCTTCTGCTGCGAGAAAGTCTGGTGACAGAAGTGTTTCTTCAATTTGGGGTATACTGAATACATCAGCGGTTGGTTCAGGTTGTAAAATCCAAGTAAAACCAACCACATTTCCTGTTAGTTCTTTCCTAAAACTGCCAATTTCCTCATCTGTAGCAAACCGTGCTACAGGCTAATAGTCTAGTTTACTTAGAGGAAAAATATCAGATAACTTTACGATCGTCTCTGTTGCTGGTGGTCCTTGAATTTTCCAGACACAAGCCGTACCTGTACTGCTTACATTATGGTATGCATATATACAGAATACGGCCATGTGGTTGGAAATGGCTTGCCCCCTAGGGCAACTACATTTAGCATCTGTGATTGTTCCGCATGGCCGCTATACGTCACCACTAATGACCGTATTACACTTATGTAATTTAGATTCAAGTAGTTGCGGTTTTGATCACAGCATGATATTTGTTATTAACAAATTGGATAAAATACACATCTGTAGAAGGTTTGTCCAATACTACATTAGTGAATCAATTGTTTAACTTTTTCGAATCTTATAAAAATTTTACTTTTATAAAACATCAATTAGAAAGAGACGCTAAGCGAAGGAAAA
The DNA here is from genome assembly GCA_036346205.1 of Vesta saturnalis. NCBI lineage: Eukaryota > Metazoa > Arthropoda > Insecta > Coleoptera > Lampyridae > Vesta > Vesta saturnalis. The sequence goes on from JARFJB010002141.1 coordinate 282,738, forward strand.
GACTAAAAATTACTTGCACACTTAATAATTCCAATGAAACCCATTAGATAAAATTCAATCAATTTAATGCAACATGCTTGGAAATATTTACGTATTTGTAATACTTCCGAAAGATATTTTAGCACATTGTTAAAATTTTTTAAACATGTTTCAATCGTTACAAGGACGTTCTACTAGTAACATTTTAAAAATATTTTTCAGGTGTTTACGAAACATCTTTTCAAACAATTCAAATATTCAAACATGTTAAAAAATGTTTCAAATTATTTTCATAGCCTTTGTAACAACCATTCAAAAACGTAATTAAAATGTTTACGACACGTTCTTGCAAATTATTCATAATCAAATGGTTGAAAAAATATCTTTTGAATTATTACTTATTATTTTTATTGCCAAAATAATATTGCGATGGCTTCCTTTATAATCGAACGCCTAATTTTATCTCTGACGGATTTTGCGACAGCTTAATCTCTCTAATAATGACACTGACAGGAAAAGCGGCGCCGTGCTAATATGCGATCTACATAACATGATCGCTGTAATGAATTGTAGTGTGCCCCAGGTACTTGAAAAAGTGTAATTTGAACGCAATAATGCAAATTCAAGAACAAGACAATCACTAAGTGATTTATTTTGACTTTACTGACAATAATGTTACTATTACTCAAATTAATTGCTTGCCTAACATTGACTTTCTTGGGAATAATTAAAAGATTACAATTTATTTACAAGTCTGATATTTGATTACTCGCAAACCTCAAGTCTGATCAAAATAATTGTCCGTCTAGTAGTAGGTACGTTGTCATATTTGAATTAGATAGGCTGGATGAGGTTAAGTGTTGCACAATGTGGGGCAGGTAAAAAATAAAACTGCTTAAATTAAAATTAACAAGCTTTGCGCAATGATGGTTCAATCCGTTAATGTACTATTGTGGAAAGGAACCACCAAAAAAACCCACTCTTCATAAATAAGTACTTGCACAAGTACATTAATAAATCAAATAACACAAAAAACAATAAAAGAGTTAAATGTATAACAAATTACCATTATGTCTGGTTAAAGTGCGTACAAAATTATAACATTTAAAATAAATAAATAACAAGCAGTTTAGTTATACATTAATACAATAAAAAAAATCCATGTAATCACGCCCACAACTGTATCATAAATACATCAGAATAAAAATTGTAATACCAAACATGTGCCCCCTAGAACGAATCATGTCGGTCTTTAAGAAATAAGCAAATAAAACAATAAAGCAAATTGCAGTACATATATTATATAACAACAGTAAAATTATACAGGTAAAATAAGGTAGAGGTAAGGACAAAAGAGAGTAGACAAGGAATTTACACGTACACAATTGTTTAGTGACTACTAAAGGACAAAATATATAGGTATAGTTACAATAAATTACATATAAAGAGAAATTAGTTAGCAGGCAAACAATTCTACTTAAATAAACTGACAAAAAAAACTCATTAAAAACAAAGCCTTACAAAGGTAAGTTGTAAAGAAGTCATAACGTCGTGACCGATATACAAGTTTGAGTGCGTTATAAAAATGCAACGTCCCTTTCTCAGGTTACACATTCCTCTATACAATATAACATCAGTAAAAATAAAATTCGAGGTGTTTAACCCGCGATCGGTACCGTTTCTAAATTTCACACAATTGGTACCGCGTCAGATTTTATCTAACATATTAATGTCGTACCTTTTTTAGTTTCTGTTGGTACCAATTAATATTTTTATTGGTGTTTATGATTTTTTTTTGTTTATTTCTATTTTTGACCTAAATCATGCACAGTGAGCGTAATAAACTTACCACATATTTTCTGGAAACGTTTTTATTGGACAACTTGCTAATTGGAAGGAAATAAAAAATACACTAGCTTATACTAACGATACTAATACTAACAATTTAACATTTCAGGATTCTTCTTCTTTGTTGTTGCACTCGGTGCAAGTCAAAAGAGTTTCGCCAGTATGTTCTTTACAGACGGGCTTCAAACATGCATGACATCGGTGCTGGGTAAATCTATTTTTCCTCTTCGGACAAAAGAAACATCTAGGCTTCGCCTCACTTGATGGCTCCACAGCTTCATGAGGCGTTCCTTCAGATCCCAAAACATTTCTAATTTTTTGTCGCAGTGGAATTGAGAATGACATTATACTTGATCGACGAATAATATGGGGCTTTGTCAGTTGCTTGGCAAGATCTGTTAGAAACGTTCTTCGCTGTAACTTTGTGTTTGTATTGCTGTAGCATATAATTTGTGAGTTTATTCCAGCAATATTGAGTAATGAGCAAAACACAGTTAACGGCCACCTGTTGCTAACTCTTGTAGTAGAATATTCTGCCTTCATTCTGTCTACGACATCAACAGCTGCTTGTGTGAGATTGTAGTTAGTGATAACCGAAGGTTTCAAGGCACCACCACTTTCTGGATCAATTTCATCGTCTTCAAGAAATGATGAAAGCATCAAGACATTTTTTATTAGGTTTTGGTACATATGAAGTTAGAAGGCATTTGTTGGAATCCATTCCCCAAGCAAACATGCTACTATGCGTTTTTCGTAATTTAGTGTCTAAAAATATTGGGGGAATCTCCCGTTTGCTCTTGCGTAATGTGCCCACTAATGTAATACGGTGATTATTTATCAAATCATTAGCTAAATGAACAGATGTGAAGTAGTTGTCAGTAGTTACATTTCGTCTAGTACCACTGTAGGGTCTCAAGAGTCTTGTTACAACACTATGGGCATCATTCTTCAGTTCATACGGACCAATGGGTTGTTTACCTGCATATATTTCTATGTTATGTGTATAAAACATTCTTGAGTCTACAACAGCGTAAATTTTAATCCCGTATTTTGCCGGTTTATTGGCAATGTACTGACGAAACTTACATCTGCCTCTAAAGCTCTCAAGCATCGCATCCACTGCTATGTAAGAACCAACTGAGTAATGTTTTAAGCACCTCTCAACAAAGTCATCTAATACATATCGCACAGGCGCCAGATGATCTTCTGGAGCTCTTTCTGCCCTAGTGTCTATATCATCAAACCTAATAGCCTGTAAGAGTGAGTGGAATCGACGTTCTGACATAGTAGTAGCAAAAAATTCCGGAGCTGTTCCGTCTGTACACCAAAGTTCTGCGGTATTTAAATGTTGAGCCCTTTTGACTCTGGCAAGGTATAAAAGTCCAATGAATGCGCACATTTCATCAAAATCTGTCGGTGTGTTATGTTTAAGGCTTTCAGTAAGTCTAATTTTTTGGAGTTTTTTATTGGTGCAACCCGTAATATGCTGAATGACTTCATCAGAGATATAAAGCTTCCAGCAGTCCAACAATGTTTTGGCTTCTTTGGCAACACCCTTTACACCTGACAACTGTGTAACTATATTTTGACGTCGGGTTTTTCCAACTGGCTTTTTATCTTTGTGCACTAACCACTTAGTACCGTTTTTGCCAGTATCATAAGGACGACTTCTGTCAATAACTTCCATAGATGCAGGGCTTTGTACAATCTGTTCATGTGCTTCGCCACCTGAAGTAGTGGATTTTGAGGTATCGGTGTCCGATTGATTTTTGCCAGTATAAATAGATGCAGGGTTTTGTACAGTCTGTTTATGTGCTTCGCCTCGCGAAGAAGTGGATTCCGTGTCAGATTGATTGGTTTCATCCTGCTGCAGATCATCTTCTTTTTGTATACTCTCCCAAACTGCTACTAAACGTTGCTGCTCCCTCTCATATGCCATCACAAATATCAAAAATAAGGAAAATCAGTTAAAATTAGAGTCAATTTTTAGTCTCATCTACAAAAAAAAACCGTCACGGAATGTACCGATATTAGATTTTATCTAACACACTTCAAAATTCGCATCTACGTCGTCCGAACCGCGTTAGAATCTTACTAACATCTCGACATGAACGAATATCATAGCAAACAAAACAACCTTCGGTTGACGCTCGTGCAAATTGATGGTGAGGGCGACTAGAAGAAAGAGTGAGAGAGGCATCACTTGCCAGGCGTTGAAATGCGAGGCGTAAACAAAAAGTTGTACAAAAAAATAGAAAAATGTTAGAAAAAATCTAACACCGGTACTGATCGCGGGTTAATGGTCATCTGGACCCCGGAATATGTAAACACTCGACAATTGCTTTTTTACAATTACAACTAAGCTTTATTCTGTACCCGTTCGTCCACTCCATCTCTTCACAAATATAAATACAAACAACAAACAACAATGCTAATTCACTCAAATACATGGGTGAGGGAGCCCCGTACTGTCTTTTATTTTAGCAGATTTCCGCTTAATGAGCCCACGTGCGAATGGGATACCTTAGCAAGGCAATGTTTGTTGTCTAATACACTACGTAGGCTTGTAGAATCGTTTGTTGCGAGCTTGAATTACATTAAAAATAACTACTTACACTTGAATATATAAATTTAGTTAAACACTTTACCACCAACACAATAAATTAAGATACGCGGTTTAAAACTTGGCGTCGCGGCGATTGATTATAGATTAATTTTTGGAAAAATTTACATTAAAACATGGACTCAAAGAAAAGAACGAATTACCGTTTCTAGTTTTCTCGCATGTGCACGACAAAAATATTTGTAGACGGAACGGTTTACAATGGGGGTTTTTAATTAAAAGAAATCAAAGCGACCCGGCTCAATCAAATTTTCAAACGCAACTGCCTTCCCCTCGGATTTCAAACTAACTATATTTACTCCAGAAAGCCAACCCCCGTTATTGCAAGTAATGAAAAAAAGAAACAAGAGATTATTTCATGGGAACATTTCTCACATTCCTAACAGAATGAAATCTTAATTTTAAAAATGTGCATTCGTCCGTAGCAAACCGTTCATTTAATATCAAATTTCCTAGTACCAAACAAAGACGTCTTTGACTGCAGTGTGTGTCGACGTAATTAATTATTAAACTAGTGACATTTTTACATCAAGAAGGTGCGTGTAGAACTAGTCAGCAATTCGGTACACATCTGTTTCTATCCTAACATTTGTTTTTTCAATTACGTAAAATATATAAAATAAAATATCCAGAAAACATTATCAAATTACGAGTTAAGATATAATAAAATACATCAAACCCCATTAACTCTTCTATCGCGGTAATAATTGCGATTTGAACATGTTTATTATAATAATAAAATTTTCGCGGTTCGCTACCTACAGAATGTAATGGGTTACTTCGCTAGATTTGTTGTTGATTGTACTATATTTTTAATATTTGTTTCACTACATATTACTAGCAAGTAAATTTTTGTTCGTTGATAACGAACTAATGGTTTATTATAGGGTTCCCTCCCTATTCAAGGAGCGCTTCAGAAAACACTTTTGGTTTAATGGAAGTGGTACTCAAATAGCATTTTCAATGTCAAACTTGCAGAGTACGTTTGGACTAGTGGTAGAATGGTCGCCTATATCGCCTTCGGTGCGGGTTCGATTTCCAATTAATGTAACCCTTTTTTAATTTAGGTTAGAGTAGTTTTTTAATCTAATCTAAACTAAATATGTATATATATATATATATATATATATATATATATATATATATATATATATATATATATATATATATATATATATATATATATATATATATATATATATATATATATCGAAAGTTTTAAGTACATGCACAGATCAAGGAACGAGTTCCTCTGCTTACTCTTCTCTAATAGTGATACCTTGTACGGCGATGGTACATTCAAAACAGCTCCTCAATTGTTGTCTCAAATTTATACCATCCTTGGTAAGCTTCACGGTGAAGTATACCCAACCGCTTATACGCTTTTTCCGAATAAACAAAGTGCTACGTATGAGAGGCTTTAATTCAATTGGAACCTAATTTCCAACCTAGATTGTGTTCCTGTGATTTTGAATTCGGCGACATATGTGCTTTCAAAGGATGTTTTCTCGGTGCAAACATCTTTGGTTGTTGTTATCCCTTAACCCACAACATAAAAAGGAAGTTATGCAGATTGGGATTAATCCAAAGTTGTAATAATGATCCACACTTTTGTTTACGAGCAAAAATGATACCAAATCAATGATTTGGAAAGATCATGTTCTTTCTCAAGAATTTCCAGAGACTTTGCAAACCTGTTCTTGATTGGTCGCAGGAACGTAAGGAGCATGAAAGGCTTCCTGCACTGTTCGGGGTTGATATGTGGAATTTACACAAAATAGTGCTAGATGGCGACGATCGCACCAAAAACTACGCCGAAGCAGTGCATCACCGGTTAGCAACCAACAGAACTAGGGATGGAACTCCCATAAATTTGGAAGTTTATTGGTACATTAAGAAAGGTATAGATTGCGAGAGATATTTTTATAAGCAGATCCTAGCTGGTCAACATCCACCTCAGAAAAAAAGGAAATACAAGGAAAGGGATGAGCGTATTTTAAGATTAATTTTGAATTATGACAATAGAAACTCGAATTCTTGTGTGGCATTGCACATAATTGTGAGCTTTATTAAGTTTTAGTTTATTTGTTTAACTAGGTTTATATAATAATAAAGGTAAACTCGCCTTCGGTGTAAATTTATTTCATACAATTCCTTTAAGAACAAGTGTTTTAGAGTAATCATGTTTGGCTTTCATTAATATTTTTCTTCGATCGGACGAAAATTCAGGATTTGCTTACTAACTGCATCCCGCAAAATGCATAATTCTAATGTTCCCATGCACCTACTTCATTGAAATAGGCCCGAAACATTTTGTTGTTCTTATTTTAATTACTGAGTGATTCTAAATCAAGTTTATATATTGAATTGTTTAAAAAATGGATTCCGTCACTTCCCACAATAATTCTGTTATAGATACTTACAATTAGTGGAGTTTATTGGCCTATTTCCACAGTTTATGCTTTTTGAGCATGTAGGCCGTACAGATGCGGAGCTTTGCTGTAGTGTGGGGTAAGTCTAGTTCTCTGGTAATCGGAAAACCCCCCTTATGTTTTGCCAGCGTCAGGTACATCCGTCTTTCGATTGATGGTGTGGGGTCTTTTGGTATTTGTTTGTACTCGCCCTCGTCTAGCATTGTTGGATCTTACTGCTGTAAGTGTCCATATCCATTACGACAGTCGCGTTTCCTTTGTCTGCCGGGAGAATTTTGATGGTTGGGTCATTCTTAATGACCGCTCTCCTTTCTAGGTTAGAGAGGTTAGGTTTAGTTGCCCTACATGAATCTAGGGCTGATTTAAACTTACTTCTGTATTCTTCGGCTTCTTCAGGATCTAATTTTATAGCTGTTTCTTCAACTGCTGTTATTAAATCTACTTTTGGAATATACCTCGGTGTTATCGCATAGTTCAAGCCTTTGTCCAGAACCTGCATTTCGTTTTCGTTCAACTCCTTCACTCGAAAAGCTAATGAAGGAGAAGAAATAATCATCCAACATCAATCGAAAAACACACTGTCATAAACATCTCTAAACGACAGTTTGGCATGGCGATGGGTTCCCCACTATCACCCATAGTGAGCAATATATATATATATATATATATATATATATATGGAAGACTTTGAAGACCAAGCGATATCCGAATTCACAGAGAAACCAAGGATGTGGCTTAGGTACGTGGACGATACCTTCGTAGTTTGGCAACACGGCAACCAGAACAGAGAAAAAGAAAATATCGCTAGAACACTCAAAGAAAATGGCTACCCCCACCTAATACCTAACCTAACCAGGGAGACGGTAACCGAAAAGGATGAACCTAAATATACAGCGATAATACCATATGTACAGGGTACATCAGACAAAATACGAAGGATAAGTAGCAAATACAAGATACGCACTGCCTTCAAATCGACCAGAACGCTCAGGAGAATACTAACCAAAACCAAACCATACAATGAAGATCAGAATTCCAAGAATTTTGTATATAACCTACCATGCGAATGCGGCAGAACATACATGGGAGAGCAGTAGACCACTCAAAGTGATAACGCAGGAACATAAGAACAACGTCCGCAAGGGCGAAACAGAAAGATCAGGAATCGCCGAACATGTCTGGGGCGAACACCACCGCATCCAATGGGATAACATACAGATAGTGACAAAGGACGAGCACACAACTCGTCAGAAACTCAAAGAAGCCACATACATTGCACTAGCAGAAAATCCAATAAGCCAAGCTAGTGTAGAAATGAAACCCATATGGATTCCAATAATGCGCGAAGAGCTTAACCGCAATACACCTGCGCAAGAGGTTACGGTGTAACATGCGCAATAAACTTTTGCGCAACCACGAAAAAAGTTTTATGTATATATATATATATATATATATATATATATATGTGTATTACTCCGTAGCTCAGTGGTAAATGTGTCAGACTAGTAAATGAAAGGTACCAAGTTCGAATCTGAGAGTAGTCAAGTGCTTGGAAAAAAATTATATATAACATATGAATTCGAAGTTTTTTTTTTAATGATTTTGAACCTGAACAGGCTAAATAAGGCCTATCGTGCTAAAGCACTCAGGAACACTTAGGAGGATGGATAGAGCGATAATGAATTGCCAATAGATGCCTATGAACAGCTACCTTAAATTTTCTCATATCATAAGTGAGAGGAAAACAGGAACTAGGGAGATCATTCCAGAGTTTAGAAGCCGCGTAGAAAAATGTGGATTGCGCCCGTTTGGTACGACAAGTGGAGATTTGTACTGCATACTGATGATGTGAATGAGCGAACCGAGTGTTTCTCGCAAAGATAACCGGAGATGGTATCAAAGAATGTAATTCACCAGCACAATAGGCGTTGTAATAAAGATAATACAAAGAAAGAACTGAAACCATCCTTCTATGCTCAAGGGACTGTATGTGAGAAGTTAAGGACGGGTCATTTATAAGCCTAATCGCTCTGTTTTGAATACGATCAACGATATCGAGAGCGTATTGGGAGCACTAACCCAAAGGTGAGAATTATATTCCAGATGAGGCCGAATTTGGGCCTTATACAGCAGAAGGAGTTGTCGAGAAGTAAAGTACTGCTTAGATCTGTACAAAAAGCCTATTTTACGAGCAGCTGTTTTGGTAGTTGACAGAAGATGGTCAACCCATGAGAGATTTGAAGATACAGTCATACCCAACAGAGTAATAGAGTCTGAAAACTTAAGAACTGAGCCATTCATACTTACAACAGGAAATGATCGATCTTTTTTGGCGGACATAAGGCAACACTGAGTTTTGTTAGCATTAAATTTAACTAGATTATTGATTCCCCATTCGAGAATACGTTGAATGTCTTTGTTGATTGAATTTGCCATTTCAGCTTTAATTTCTTGATTTGACATAGAAGGTAGATTATCACTATGAGTAGACTGAGATGAACTACAGTGAAGAGTGCTATCGTCAGCAAAGCAATAGATGGGGTTAGTTGTTGAAGAAATAAGGTCGTTTATGTACAGCAGAAAAAGTGTAGGCGCTATAACGGATCCCTGTGGTACGCCCGCGTTAATGCTAACTTCTTTTGAAAAAAAGCCATCAACTACGACACGTATTCGTCTTTTATCAAGGAAACTAGAAACCCAGTTGATGAGCGTATCATTTAACCCAAACGAGGTGAGTTTGGCAAGTAAACACTTATGCCAAACTTGGTCAAATGCCTTTGAGATATCTAAAGCGACTACAACTGTTTCACCGGACTGCTCTACTGTATTGTTCCAAACTTGGGTCACATATGAAAGAAGATCGCCTGTTGAACGACTTTGCCTAAACCCATATTGGTGGTCACTAAAGAGTTTGTTAATTTCAAGGAACGTGAGCAGTTGCTGATTGATGGCCTTTTCCATAATTTTAGACAAAATGGAAGTGATGGCAATTGGTCTGTAATTTGAGGGATCGGTCTTATCACCTTTTTTGGGAATAGGTTGAACATTTGCTAACTTCCATGATGAATGGAATTCTCCAGATAGAGATCGTATAGAGCTTAGATAGGACTGGTACTAGTTCGGGGGAACATTTCTTTAAGACAATAGCTGGGATACCGTCTGGGCCAGTCGCCTTATTGAGATCAAGCCTAATGATGATCGATTCCAAGAGCTTGTACCGAAAATGAATTGGTTTCATAACGTATGAAGAAGAGTTGACTAAGGGCACATCTTTTCCAGAATCATTGAGACACGCGTTTGATGCAAACAAATCCACAAAAACGTTGGCTTTGTCTACAGAATCAGCAACTACCGATCCGTCAATAGATGTCAGGGGGGGAAATGAAGATGTTCGAAAGCTTTTACTAATGGCTTTTGCTAAAGACCAAAATTTACGACTGGCTAAAGGAGATGTAGCTAGTTCATTGCATTTTCGTTGTTCGAACAACTTTTTAGTTTTAGTGATGACACTTTTGCAGATATTTCTAGCACCAACCTATTCTACATGACTGTCAACCGATTTATTAGATTTCCATTTAATGTAACATTTATTTTTTAAAGATTTTGCATCAGAACAAGCCTTATTGAACCAGGGTTGGGAACGTGAATAACCTACACGGTACTGTTTTTTCGGAATGTATAACTCCATTCCCATGAGGATAACTTCAGATACTGAAAGAGCGATGTCTGAAGAAGATGACGACTTAAAACAATATTCACGCCATGGAAAGGTTGCAAAGAAATCCCGTAAATCACTCCATCGAGCTGACTTAAAACACCACAAGGTTCTATCGGTTTTGCGAACAACAGTGGAATTAGGTACAGTAGAAATGATTTTTATTAGACAATGGTCGGAAAGACCTAAAGGCGAAAGAACGGAAGTTTTATAAACAAGAGGGTTTGATGTAAGAAAGAGATCTAGAAGATGTGGAGTATGGTTAGGGTTATCAGGGATTCTTGTGGGTTCAGAAATCATTTGTGTGAGATCACATGAAATAGCAAATGTTTCTGCACTATGACCAGCGGGATTTGTAGTAGATGAAAATTGAAGCCAATTAGAGTTATGAACATTGAAATCGCCTACAAATGAGATATCGCAAGATGGAAACTGAGACAGGAGATAGTCAACTTTCATACTAAGGTAATCGAAGAAGTCTTGAAAGTTGCTGTCATTAGGAGACCTAAGGAAGAAACCCTCTTGCAAGCAATTCTGTCATTGATGTACGCACATACGCCTCCTTTATATCGAAAGTTAGAGTGAAGATGGTATTGAGGAAATTGCAAGTCGGGAGACTTGTGTTTCAGATAGAAACAATATCAGGTTGTAATTGTTCAAGATTTTGGTGAATAGCATTAATATGAGACCTGATACCGCGGATGTTGTAGTAGTGAATCAGAAAGTTGATACTTTCGATGACCGAGGTCGCTTGGGCCCTGCCCTCCCTGACATCCGAATGGGGCAGGATTTTACGTCCGGAATTTATAACCCTAGAAACCACAGCCATCTTATTTTTTAATTTGGGACTTTTAATCCGATAGGAAGACAGTGTGGGCGAGAAGGAAGAATAAGGATGAAAATAGATTAAGGATGATGGAAAAGGTAATCGGCAGCCCTTACCGAGCTCAGAAAATCGGAGACCCAATATTAAGGAGCCCATGGTAGGGGTGGTGGTACCTCCCCGGCTGGCATGGAGTATACATGCCTACCACCTATTCGAAGTGCGAAAACAGCCCTTCTCAGGACTAAGCCTGATGACGGAAGCAGAGTCCGCTTCCGAATCGTCGCGCTCAAAGGCGTAAACTGTGGAAATAGGCCGATAAACTCCCCTAATAGGAAACCACAGTTACAACACACTTATAATACAGCAATACTTACAATTATTGTGTGGAAATGATAAAATTTTAAATTTTAAACTGCTCCACATAAGTTAGGGATATTATGGAAAATTTGATTTTTTAAAAGAAAAAAAAAATTTCAAAAACGTTTTTAATCTATTTAGTTTTTAAATGCTTGTTTTTTCTTATAAAAAGGTTTACAAATTAAAAAAAAAATTTTTAAACAAAAAGACAAGGAAATTAGGTGAAAGTTACTAATAACTTAATTTCAAAGTAATCAAAAAACAAAGAAAATGAATACATATTTACCCTTCAGCAATAACGGGTATGTCGTTTGTGGGCTTCAATGACAGTTTGGTAACGTCTTTGCATGCTGGTTATGAGATTATTAAAGTTTTCTTGCGGAAGCTGTTGCCAGAGTTGTGGAAGCAAATTTCTCAGTTGTTCCATTGTTTGTGGTTGGGTATTATAATGATACAAAGCTCTCTGCAACTGATCCTAATCATGATCTATCGGATTTAAATCAGGCGATAGAGCAGGTAAAGCTAAATGAGGAATTCCATTGCTTTCAATAGCATCCATAGCTGCCATGGATCGGTGTGGACGAGCGTTACCGTCCAAAAAAAAGAAACCAGGACCCACAGTAGTATGAAACTCCCGCACAATATTGTTGATCACATGATTCAAGTGTACTTCGGAATTCATGTTTCCCGGAATAACCAGCAAGTCGGTACGGCCATTATAACAAATGCCTCCCCATATACAAACAGTGCCTCCTGTGAAAGGGTGAACGTCTTGTACTGACCGCCGATGTCTTGGCACCAAAGGTTGTGTCCAAATACGCGTTCGACGACTGTCCTAAAAACGACCATATCACGATTCATGAGTGAACAGTACCAACTTCCACTCTTCTGTCCAATTGACACGCTTTCTTGCCCATTCTAATCTTTGGCGCCTATGTTCGTGAGTCAATGGTACTCCCCTAAAAAGTCGTCCAGAACGTAAATTGACATACCATAAACGTCTTCTGACAGTTTCAGCTGATATTCATGTTCCTGTGGCCTGTGACTTCTGCGAGCCTCAAACTCAACATTCGACTAGTGCTCAAAGGTTCTCGGCGTGCAGAAATACCAACATATCGCTCTTCAGCAGGGGTAGTTATTGATGGGCTAGGTCTTTCTTTAACAGATCCAGTTTCTTGGAAACGGTTAAAAAGTCTAGAAATGACACTTCGGCTAACTTGAAGAAAAGTTGCTACGTCACTTTGTCGTTGAGCACCCTGTAGCAAACCAATTGCTCTATTTGCTTCGTCAGATGTTAATTTACGTCTAGGCATTAGGAATTAGCAACGCACAAAATTTTGATACCAAATTTGCACAATAAGTCAACTAATGGACAAGTAAACCAAACAAACAATTGATTCGTTATAACGGGTTAGAAAGAGAAAAACTCTCCACAGCCCTCTACTTGCAATATAATGCTACATTTATCCGTATGGCATAGGTATGATAACTAGCAACTTTAATAAAGTGTGAAACATGACAAAAATTTTGAAATCAAAAAATTGTGCAGATTTTCACATATATCCTTAACTTATGTGAAGCAGTTTAATTGAGTTTGTTCCCACAAGAAAAAATAGACCAATTTATTAGATTGATATATTAAGATTAGGCAATTTTTAATTATTAAACTGATTTAATTAATTAATTTCTTCTTTTAACGTGTAATTCGTAGCCAAAGTGTATTTTCGGTCTTTCGGACAAGGTGAAAGCCTCAGCCAGTAACATTCACAGTCCTCCAAGAATGTTTCTACTAATTACACAATGTACTGTTATATTTTCAGTAACTCCAATGGTGTAAGATAAATTCCTGTATGCTCCAAATCAGTAATCGAAGCAGTGGTTAATGGCACACTAAAGTATACCATAGAAGTTCTATCAGGAAATAGGAGTTGTATTAAACATGAACTAAAACACTAATAATTTTTCAATGAAATTGGTATATAATTAGTGACTAACGCCTTAATATAATTTTGTTCCGTCAAATAGAGCCACCACCTTTAATTTTTCTTCTTCAAGATTATATTGATAAACACAGGTCATAAAACTTAGTACTCATCTATCGAGATAATACGTTTACTATTTTCTCCAACAAAATTGAAGTCATTGACTCGGGAAACTTTTCTACCTTATATTTATTTAGTTAGCTAAACGGTCCCTGCGCCAAATTTTGCCGGCGCCAAACCCTGTTATGAAGCCAAAGTGTCTCGGCGCCAAGACGGCCGCGCCTAGCTGGTCGCGCCAAATTGTCCTAGACCGCTTCATTACAGCTCAAAAACACAACGCGACTTATCGGATCTCGGCGCTAGTCATGAAGTATATTGTACACACTACTCTAACAATAAACAATAATATACTATTTAGCTTGCACAATACTACATTTCCTGTCTTTCGATCATCTTTCGTACAATCAAGTTGTTTACTTATGTTTAGCGTAATAGAAAACACCCTTTATAAATTGAGCTAACAATAACGATGTCTTTTTTCTAATGGGTTTGATCCGAAATATTAATATGAATAACATAACTTCCGATTTAACGATATTAAAATTACTAAAGACTAATAAGTATGTTTTTATGGTGATAACTCATGTACTGTTCACACGCCAAGTAGTTATTAAACATGCAGTAGAGGTGCGAACTTAACATTTAAATGATATCACAAATCACATAAATCATAAAACAACATCGTTAACTCTGATAGCTTTGATAAATTAATTCTTAACGGTTGTAATAGATTAAGATTCCACATAATTTATGATTAAGTGAAATACAGGAAAAAATACACATAAATTAAAACAGTTAATTTTTCCACTAATTTCACTAGTGTCTACCCCAATGAGTGTTACTTATGCTGATACAAATCTTTATGTAAGATCTAGAATGAATTAATGTAAATTACTGGATGTCATAAATTTAAGTTATTTGTTAATTGGCAAGTTACAGTGAAAGTTATTTCTGTAAATAATAATATATCAATTTTTATAGCAAAGCAATAGGAAATGCTTAGTTTCATAACTTTGCAATGATTTTACATGTTAACGGATACAATTAATAGTGAATAAGGATAAATTTGATTGTGCCGTACATTACCATATAAAATTCATCAATAGATAGTTGCGTTATACAAGACGATAAAGTTTCGTTAGCCACCAGTGAATTATCTACCACGAGATGTCAATTTCCCTTGATCATCGTTTATAATATTTTACTTTATTTGGTGCTAGTACGTAAATAATTAAGTATTAAGAATTGTTAAATTTATCGTAAATGAAAAGGTAACGTTAGTGTGCATGACACATACATAAAAGAATATACAGTGTGACTCATTTAGATTGGAAACACCCATGTAAAATTTGAAGTTATTAACCGATTTCAACCAATTTTTTTTTAAATGTCAAGTAATAAAAGATCTACGTCGCGACAAAATTTAAAATTTTTATGCCAATTTTCAGGGCATACTGCGATACTTTTTCGTAGTCGAAAATGGAGACTTTCATTAGCAATTTTTTCTACGCCACTGGATTGAGAGTACCTCTAAATAGCTGTCACCAAAATTTTATAAAAAGTATATTTATTAATAACAAAGTTATGACAACTTAAAATTCGAAAACTCACTAAGCTAACAGTTACAAAAGAACACTGCATCAATAGATGGCTATGAAAATTATTATTTATTTTTTAGTAATTGTTAGAATAAACCACCAATGGAGAAAAAAATGTTTCAAGTTACATCAGTATTTAATAAAAGTAACCGAATTACATTTAACACTACACGCAATTAAATAAATAATAAGACCTAACATTTCTATTTAAATCTTATTTGCCATGGAAATTATGTCACTGTTTGACATTTGTGAAAGATTTCGGTGACATTGTAAATTTATTCATAGTATAGGTAACATTATTTACTTACAGTTGTTATTTTATTTTGTATCATGCCTGAAATATTAAGTGGGGGAGAGAAAATTTAAATAATACGTCTTTTGGGGGACAATGATAGAAGTGTAAGAGGTATAATATTTAATGAAAGACCTGCAGATCGTCCTATTAGCTGCGGTATGGTGAATAAAGTAGACAAAATATACAAAGAAACTGCGTGCGGTATCAATACACCTTTTAGAAATTAATCCTATGCAAAGGAGAAACAGAAGTGATCAACTCATTTTAGATCATTTTAGAAATAATTACAATACCAGTTTAAGAAATGCCAGTATAAATTTGAATGTTCATCGAGAAACGATTTGGCGATGTCTCAAAAGAAACAATATTAAACCTCTTAAACCGAAGTTTTTGCAAACGTTGCAAGAAGTCGACGAGGCAATGCTTTTGGAAAATTTTTTAGGGGCCCAAGGAGAAGTCACGTTCACTACAAATCGAGTAGTATCGTCACAAAGTTGTCGCTATTGGGCAGCCGATAACCCCCACTGGGCAATAAACTGTAAAAGCTTGTATTCCCAAAAAATCAACGTCTGGTGTGGGATTCTAAATGAACGAATTGTTGGTACTTTCTTTTTTGGGCAAAACATTAATGCGTAGAGTTTTTAAGTACCGATTTGTGGAATGCCATTATAATAACAATAATAAAGTGGTGATGTAATTTGTACATTGATTAAACGCCAAATGTAATCTCTAACTACAAATGTTAAACAAATTGAAATACTAACCTTTCACCACTAATTATATGCCGTCTCATCCACAATCGGTAGATGAAATATAGGGTGGGTTCTACTATATTGACTTGTTAACACACCTGAAATGCGGCTTATTTCTCACCTGCTTAATTATTTTCCTTTCTCTAGTTAATAAAAAAACAATGTAAAAAATTATAAAAAAATATATAATTAAATGTATTCTCGAGCGCCATGTTATCTTTGTCAAGGAATAACAAAACCTAAATAATGAACAATAAAAACTTTCTATAAATATAAAAAATTAACAATGTGCAATTAAGTTTATTTACCCAATGTATGGATGGTTAAGGAAAGGAAAGAAAAGGTTTTAAAGCTAAGCTTAAAAAATATAAAATCACCACATAAATACCTCAGTATAATGATTTTCTTATAGACAGCTTCCAGTGTTTAATTATGGATGCGGAACGGTCAACCAGTATGAAAGCGTTTCTACATCTTCCTTGCGTATTCTTGTAACAACGCGATCAATTATGTATTTGAAGGGATTTTCGATCCACTAAACTTATTGTATTCTTGATGTTTTATTGTATTAAAATTGCATTTTAAGATGATATTATTTGAATGAAGAGAAACTTGCGTAAATAAGTAAATTAAGAGCCATTTCAAATATAAATATAAGTATGAGTAAGTAAGTAAGTAAATAAGTGCCTTAAGTGAGTACAAGGGAATAATCTAAGTACTATAATGAGTGTACTTGAGTGTACGTGAGTGTACGTGAGTGCCACCAAAATTCTGATGGCACCAAATATAAAAATTAAGTAAAAACCATTATAACAATGTCTTCTGCTTTAACATTCAGCAGCAAGTGAAGTAAAAAATAGAGGCTTTCAGAAACGCTTCTGTAAGTGCCCCCCCTCAAGAAGTGGTCACGCATTGCGCGAAATACAATGATCGGAGTCCAATTTTTAAAAGAAAGGGAACTATAACTATTTATGTAATATTACACCCAAAATATATGTTCTATGAAATGCAATTTTAGTTGCCTTTCTCAATTTTACATGTAAATAATTAAAAACTCCTCTAATTTTACGCCAAATAAATTAATGATCTTAGATTAACGTATTTTTTAACACAACCACAAAAAAAGGTTGTTACACCATACACGAGATTCCAATTAATGAACGATTAAATTTACTTTTCCAGTTAGATTTTTACAGAGTGTTTCCAAGCTAAATGAGTCACACGTATACGTATACTCCGTTCTGTCTTATTTGGCATTAGAGTAGGCCATGATATTTTGTTTCTGTTTGTTCCCATTTGTGAAAATGACAAAAAGTCAATTTGTCGTCGTCCTGTCATAAATAATCGTGCTGTGTTGCCTACTTAAGTAACGCATATGATGTTCAAGTATCATATTGAATTAATAATAACTTGTTAATAAAATGTCAAAAGTCATCGCAAAGAGTACAAAGTTACAAGGGGAAAATTTCAAGTGCGTAAGAACATGAATCACTTTTTCGTGTGCACATTAAAAACGTAGGTCGTTATAGGTTTCACAGTGAACTACCCAAGACGTCTTGTAACCATAGACCCTTAACCTACAATTTTAGCTAATAAAGGTATGGTTATAACCCAGTAGGTTTTGTGCCTTTTACTCAGTCGGAGATTAAGATAGGCGGAATTCATAAGTTTATATATATATATATATATATTATTTCGCTTTACAAATTAAAAATTGAGAATAACAAACTTTATTTACTACCTTAATTTTGGTTATAAATGAGAATATCATAGAGCTAATGTTAGTAACGATTTTACTACCTAAATTTTTACTATAAAGAAGAACATCTTAAAGCTAGTGTTAGTAACGATTATTTAACTTAAGTAAAACTAATTTATAAAATTATTAATAGAAATAAAATACCTTATTTTGATTATACTGTACTTCTATTAGTTCCGAAATGGCGGTTTGCTAAATCAGCGCTTGGAAAATTTCGTTGAGTAAATTTTACATGGGAGTTGAAATAAATCTGGATTCAGATGCATTAAAATTCTCCAAATGTATAAAGCTTTTTGCTGGTTTAATGGATATGAAAATCTACTTCAAAGTAACAAAGGTTATTGCGTCATTATTGGTTGAACGGAAATATACTGTAAAGTAACTAACGGTAAAATGCAATTGGTTAAGTAATTATGTGGATAAATAAAATAAAGTAAAACGTAAAGTAGAAGTAAATGAAAGTCCCATACAAATTATACAGCACTTATTAAAAAATTTAGCAAAGTAACAATAGATGCACTACATCCACCTTAAAAATATCACCAAAGAAAGAAGCTAAAGTAGTCTGCGCATGAAGATGTGAATCAAATGTGCAAACAATATGCGGACGAGTTTATTTTTACAATAATTAAATGCATGTTTTTATGTAACTATGATATGCAATACACGCTGCACGCAATGCATGTTAAGTTGTCTAAATAAACGTAAATTTTATTAACAAACGTCAAGAGTTAGTTACAGTCTTAACGAGTGGTTGCGATGAATGCGGAAAATTTGAGTTCTGAGGAAGATCAACAACGAATAATTTGGCAGTTTAATTCGAAAAAAGATATATTTCACTTGGGACAAATTGTATCACCACGATAAAACAGATTTCGGTTTTGATCGGTGTCGACCTATATTATTAAGAATTTTGAAATCAATGGGTTACGAACAAATTTGTCAATGGACAAGACATTTTATTTGAAATGAACAACCTCATTGTAGCTAAAGAAAGCTTGTGAGAAAATTTCTGCAATTGCAAAGTTCAGGCCAACATGTCAGATTCGTGCATCTAGGCGAAACGTAGATTTATCAAAATGGTTTTTAATATCCATGGTTGGGTGTACGATGACATCAAAATTAAAAGTTAATGCAAAAGGGTTTTTGGAAAACTACGTCTATTTCCTGTTTCGGGGAACGAGGTTCGGAATAATCATAAAATTGAATGAAACAGCTGCTTTCTGTGCTGACAAAACTACCCAAAAATTGTGTGATGGTTATGGATAACGCACCGTATCATTCGAGGCAGTTAGAAAACCACTCTCATTTTCTAGCAACAAAGATCAACGGCAGAAGTGGTTGGATACGCACGGGGTTGAAATTGGGGCAAAATTACGAAAAAGCTATTGTGGAAAAATTATTACAATAGGCAAATAAATTCTTAACCTCCATCGGAAGATAGGATTCAGAAATTATGACTTAAGGCTTTATCTAAATGTTCTCCTACAATGTGGCAAAATTTTTGTTCGCACACGGTAAAGATTATTTAAAATAATTGGGAGAAACATATGAGAAATTTTTCCATTAAAAATATCCCACGGGGAGACTCCGATTCAGATTTAGACTGATATGGATTCAGATTATTCTGGTAATATGATGAAGTAGGAATTTTGGTCTTGTCCGTGGATAAGAAATCAGCAAACTTGTGGTTAACTCCGTTTAGTTACCAATTAAATGGATACATTTCTGGTTATACACCCTCATGTGTGCGTAACAGCCAAGAAAATAACGATGCAGCAAATTTCATCACGAACATAAATCGTTACATCGGGTTAGCTGAGAAAAAGCGGCGTGGATAGATGAAATTAAATTCACACACACACACACACACACACACACACACACACACACACACACACACACATATATATATATATATATATATATATATATATATATATATATATATATATACATATATTCCCATGTAATATTTAATGTAATTTTTAAACTTTTTTTTTTGCGAATTGTCTTTTTTTTTCTTTTATACTGTTAATGGTCTATCTTATTATACGATGATTTAATTACATGTTTGATTGTACCATTAAACCAATTTCTGGATGAAATATGTTTTCTCTTTATCTGTTAATGTCAGTTAATGGTCTGTCTCATTAAATACGATGATTAATGTTAGGTAATTACATTTGTGATTGGTTTATTTTATAAATTTGAATTCCTAACTACTTTCTAATGCTAAATACCTAAACACCTTATAGGTTATTAAAGTAATGTTTGTACAAAATATGTTCATTTTTAATCTGTTCGCGTAGCGTGTTGGTATTATTCAGTGCAGTATATATTGTGGTCGATACTTTGATTTATTATTATTGCTTTAATTGTTGGAAAAGGAAGAAATTGTTAAACGGAAACCTGGTCAATCCTTGTAAGTTTCAGAAATGCAACTACTAACGAATATTGTCCAATTGAAGAAAATTAATTTTGTGGAGACATGGCATCGCTGGTGCTGTTTGCCATAGCACTGTACTGTACTCCCACCCCTGAACGTAGTATAGTTACCTATAGACTTTGCGACTCTTGGGTTACCTATGAAATTGCGCTCTGGATGTCCTGCATATTTATCTCCTGCTTTTACCTTCCAACCTACATATAAATATGTAGGTACAGAAGGTTATGCAATCGACTTTTTTTTCACTATACCTAAATCCATTTACTACTTCATTTTAAAACGTTTGGCCAAGTTTCGCAAAAATCGGCCATAATGTCTGTGTGTATATGCGAATGGGCTTGTGTGCGTGTACGCGTGTCTCATGTGTGTGCGTGCGCGTGTACGTGTGCGTGTTCGTGTGCGCGTACATGTGTGCGTGTGTGTGTCTGTGTTTGTGTCTATGTCTGTCTGTGCCTGTGTCTGCGTCTGTGTCTGTATCTGTGTATGTGCCTGTGTCTGCGTCTGTGCCTGTGTTTGTATATGTGTCTGTGCCTGTGTCTGTGTATGTGTCTGTGTGTGTGTATGTGTCTGTATGCGTGTGTGTGTACGTGCTTGCGTGCGCGCGCGCGTGTGTGTGTGCGTGTGTGTGGATCTATGGTAGTATCCACGATAACTCCAAAACGAAAACACCTACGTTCTTAAAATTTTGTATTTAAGTTTGTCTTCATTTGGCTTGGAGATGATTAGATTTCTGGAGAAATCCAGGTTTTGGTTTTTATCAAAGATTTCTAAAACAGCTGCATATTTCAAAGATATAAAAATACTCTGATGTGGGCCTAAACGTATCGGTTAATTATGTTCTATGCAATTTGTTGATATGGCGCGTAATTTAGCGGGGAAAAATTCCTAAGGTGGAATTTAAGTCTTAGTTAACATTTTTACAATATCTGAATAACGATTAATTTTATAAGAAAAAGTGCAGACATATTTTTTAAATAAAATTTAATTTTACATAACTTTTCTTTACTAAGTTTCCTAATATAACGCAAGGTAAGTCTAAAAATTAATTAAATATTAATCAAAATGGTTAGACTGTATTATTGATATCTTATAGAAGCGGGTGGATTTGGAAATTTTTTTAAGTTAACATGTATTTATGTTTATTAATCTCTATCGGGCATGAAGTTTTAAACGTCATTCTGACATAGATTGTTGTTTTTGTTTTTACAATGTTGCCTGTTTTCGTCATGAACGTATAAAAGAGATTGCTTGGTTACACTAAAAAAATCATAATTAAAATTATTCCATTCCCTTTAATTAATTAACATCTAGATGTCTTTCAACGTCTGTCTGTCATGTAGTTTTAAACGTCTGTTTGATATAGGTTATTGTTTTTGTTTTACAATGTTGCTTATTTTCGTAATGCACTTATTATAAAAGAGGTTGCATAATTATCCAAAAAAATGTCAGTAAAATTATTTCCATTTTGTAGGTTGGAAGGTCGTGTGGTGTAATTTTTAAATAGGGTACTCCGGATGCAAAGACAAACACAAAGTGTAAATCGCTTGAAAAACTATGTTTCAACGTGCATCACCGATAAAATTTAACCTACAATTTCTCCTTAGATTTCCATGGCCTACTCTAATGCAAAATGAGATGACACAAATTAAAGTCAGTCACTACTAACAAAAATAATATAATTTCTGTTAAAGCTGATAAACGTAACACTTTAGTAATTATTACGAAAGATAGTTATATGCAGATAGTTAAGGATTTTATTATATTAATAAAAAAATTTAAATAGAGATCCTACAACAAAATTTCACAAATAAGTGAAACAAAGTTTACAAAGTCGCAATATCTATTATACAGATTTAGAAAATCAACAAATTTTAAGCAAGACCCCACAATCACCTGAATTATACGGTCTCGTAGTCTATAAACCAAACATGTCCATCAGACCACTAGTTTTTTACATCCACCACGTCTAATTTCGGAGCAATCTATAATTAGGTACTGTCAATTAAGTGCTTTAAATGTACAGAAATCTGACCGTTGCTCGTCATATTGTTTACTAAAAGTAAATTAAGTAATCTTTCCCGAAATATCGATTTAGCTCGTCGCATTCATTCTACGTCATACTGCAACGATAGGAACGATTTTTGTGTTACTCCCGCGCAAAATTCTGTAACTTCAATCATTATTTGATCTTTAATTATCTGTGAACATTTTCATTATACAATATAAATCTTTTATGAAAAAAAAAACTTACGTTCCAACGTGAATGAAATTTTTGCCTTATATTGTAACCTTTTCGCAATATAATCTAGGAAAACGGATACACGCATTACTGTCTCATTAATTTTTATCGTTTACAAGGTTTATTTAAAGCAATCCTTTAAATATGCAAATATTTTTGTTCTAGGTGTTCTAGGTGTAAATACCATCGTTAATAATACCAGAAACGTTAAAATTTTCTGCGGCGTAACATCGGTTAAGCTACGTAAACTATACTTAAAAAAATTCTCGAGTACAAATACTTTTTTACATGACTAGAGTGCTTTCTTACGATATAATACGAAATTTTAGGGTAGTTCGAATTCCATTATCGTCTCTTCTGTATAAAGTTTTTCAGATGGTTTGTGTTTAAGCCTAGATAAAAGCATAATTTTTCCCCTAAACGCTTTAAGCCCGTTTCTTGCGCAACTATTGTGGTACATCAATCCTCAATCCCAAAGTGTATTTAAACTGAATGCATGAATATCTGGAATCAAGCGACTTGAACACGCGCGAAGGAGTCAAGCAACCTGCCCCCTTAAGGAAGGGAATAAAACGCATGGGTTCCTTCAAGCATCTTCTAGTTACTTTCAATATATTGGTTGAATAGAAAAAGTTTTAACCCCTTTTACAAGCTTCAAAGCAAGTAACGGCGTACATTAATTAAATTGACTAAAAACTTTTCTGCTCCGTCTATATTCCTCTCAAATTTAATAACAATTTTGGCCCTTTCGTGAAAGTGGCAACCCCCATCTGTACACGACTTGTTTACTTGTACTGTTGTTAAAGTTCCCGCAAGTGTCTGTGTGTATTTCTCCTATATTCTACTATAGTTCCTAAGTTTAAATATGCCACCCTGTAGTCCGCTTCCCTAGATATTCCTTTTTCGTAATTTTTCAAATAAACACCACAAGTATTATTTTATTGATCTTCATTATTTTAAGTTGACTATAAAAATACGGATAAAACGTTTTTCCAAAATTTAAATTGTTGAACATTTCACTCAATGAGGTTACGGAAAAAAAATTAAATCCCTTCAACTCGGGTAAAAATTACGCTGAAATAAGACTGACTATACTAAAAATCATCTAAGAATCAAGCGAGGGATTAGGTCGGAAATCTTTGTCCTTCGTGTTGACAGGTTAAACAAGAGAGTCATTCACAGCACTAAAGAAGCAATTTTTAGCATAGAAATTTAAAAATAGAAATGTTGCCAGTTGTAAAAAAAATCATTCTTATGAAGCAATTATCACTACTTATATGTCATTAAGCACTAAAATTGTACTAAGATAGTCATTGAAACGAACTAACACTGATCAGAAGGTTCGTTTATTTATTTATTTTCTGTAACACGTTTAAAACGTAATTAAAAATAAAAATTTGGGATATATCAAATTCTAATATCGTCTGGCGACACTGTATGTACTTACAAAAATTAATTTCCCTTTTTGTGGTTATGCAGTTCTTGTTTCACTTAATAATAAATGCTTCCTTAAAAAATCCTTCACAGCTTTCGAACATTGTCTTGTAGAAACTATTCTTTCCAGAACACGCCGTTTGTCCAATGTTACCGTACCTCTGTACACTGTGTTCAATTTTGGTTTAAATTGTAGTGTATCTCGTTTGTGAGCACAAATAGAAAGATGCCGCTTTCGCGATCCTGTTCTACTTTTTCGTGAAACAAAAGACGTCATAAGCAGAATTATCATAGTAGAACATTAATTTAAATCATTGTAAGTAAACATACATATTAATATTTCAGAACAAACTTTATTATGGTAGAGGCATAGACTTTTAAAAACCACAATGGGAAAGCAATTAGGAGTGGTCAGAAGCTAATGACTTATGTTTACTTGAAAAATGCTGCAAGTATGAGAAATTGAAAGTTCAGGTACTGCATGTTCACCAGAGAGCAGAGCACCCGGATAGCGTGGGTGTTGTGTAGTATGGATAAAAATAAAGAAGATGGTTAGGTTAGGTAGAAAACCATAACAAAATAGTAGAAAGACAGATAGGGAGAACAGACAAGACACAGGCGCCACAAGCTTTAAAGAAAGAAAAGATAAGTTATTATTTCTTGAAGGAGAGACCCTGTAAAGCTTGAAACAGGGAGCAACAGAAATTGAAATTAAACAACAATTCCCTCAGCAAGCGTAAATTTATTTTTAAATTGCCAACAAAGACTGCTATATGCAGAAGTGTAATATAGGTATATATATATATATATATATATATATATATATATATATACATATATGAAATGCTTTATCGCGTCCTTCATTTATATTTGTATGCGTGTAATCGCCGGTTATAGGACCAAGGCAGTCGTTTAATAAAACACAATCAACGCTGACGTTACGTTTTATTAATTAAAACTTCTTCAAAGCTGTATTAATTAGAAAACAAGAAGTTACGGATATGTTACATAACTTTAGTACAGGAGCTTACCCAGGTGGATTAAATAAATGATTCAAACACTAATTATGAAATTATCGACAGCATATGATATATTACAATTATAAAAACATTAAATTGACACAGCCCCCTCGAAGTATCACAGTTAGGAATAAACACCTATAAAATTTTTGTGACTATTAAAATCTTTCAAATCATATTAGATTATCACTTACACAATTGGACTTACATCTATATGGTTTACAAACAAAGCCCGATTATATATATATATATATATATATATATATATATATATATATATATATATATATATATATATATATATATAATATAATATTAAAGGTTATTGGGCATTAGACCTAGCCAAGTTAATTAAATGTATTTATTATTCAATATTTCGCTAATGAATTATTAGCTTCATCAGGAAAATAAAAGTTGTTAATTAAAACTCGGCTTATGGAAAGACAATTGCCAAGAGCAAGTACACCAATTACTTATAAACATTCCAGAACTAATTGACTTCTATTATACGTAAGTTGTGTTAGTGTTCATAGTTGACAGAGCGATGAAAAGTTAAATCCAGTGTGGTTTAATAGATTGGATGCAAGGACTGCGAGAAGGTCTACATAGGCCAGACGAATCAATGTTTACTCAGACGGATACAGAATCATAAACAAGATTGCTTTGACCGAAACAAAAGCAAAACAGAAAAAACGGCGTTAGTGTTTCCAGTGCAAACACGAATTTAATTTTAGGGGTGTGACCATCATAGCTAATCCATATCGTTCGGGAGCCAAATGCCATTAACAAAAAAGATGATTCCACCACCAGTATAACATCTTACTATAAAGATATAATTCGCTAGCGTTGAGATATATATATATATATATATATATATATATATATATATATATATATATATATATATATATATATATATTATGAAGTTGATGCAGTATTTTGGTCTTTGCTAATATGATAAGAATTAAAGGTTATTGGGCATTAGACCTAGCCAAGTTAATTAAATGTATTTATTATTCAATATTTCGCTATGAATTATTAGCGTCATCAGGAAAATAAAAGTTGTTAATTAAAATTCGGCTTATGGAAAGACAATTGCCAAGAGCAAGTACACCAATTACTTATAAACATTCCAGAACTAATTGACTTCTATTATACGTAAGTTGTGTTAGTGTTCATAGTTGACAGAGCGATGAAAAGTTAAAAGTTAAAATTAAAAGTTAAAACATTTTAACTTCATCGCTCTGTCAACTATGAACACAACTTATATAATATATAAATGATATATTTAAGTATACCATAAAGAAATGGATATAAATAACAAAAAGAAAAACAACATATACAAATACTATATATATATATATATATATATATATATATACATTAGAAATTTTACAATTAAAGATAATAAAAAAAAAACATAAAATTCAAATACTACACGTGGTATTTATTTGAGTACAAATCAAATGAGAGCGGCAATATATCCGAGCACCGGAAAATCTTGCGATTGACTGACTATCATCCTTTTTTATTTCTAAATAGATGCCAAAATTAGGCGTAGTCAACCGCAACGTTTTCCTTGACCGGTAGCGGCCCTCATAAACCTACAAAGTCAGCATTTCCTAGTTACAATATTCTGACATATTTATGGAATTACATACATCTACAAAGTAAGCATTTCCTAGTTAACCACAATATTTCTGACATATTTATGGCAATACATACATCTACAAAACAAACATTTCCTAGTTAATAACAATATTTCTGACATATTTATGGGGTTACATTGACCCATTAAAAGAAATCGTAAAAAAACGTAAAAATCTAATTCGAACGAAAGTTAAGCGTTTGCTAGAGTTAATTAGTATTCAGTACGAAAATACAATAAAAGGGCTTGTCCTAGTAAAAAGTATAAAGGCAATAAAGCATCTGATTTCCTGGACACATAAAATTAATTATTACAGCTAACGGAAATTACATGATAACGAAAATACAATAATAGTGATTGACCTGGTAAAAATTTATATATTGTTTATTTACTGTAAAGTTAATAAAACATCTGATTTCTAACACGGCCAACCTGACTCTGACGACATCCTCGGAGCTTCTCATTCACATACCTAAACAGAGAGACCGTCAGTCATATTGTGCATAGTGGAGACCTCAGCCAATACTTGGCTCTACCACTGCTGCGACACAGACCATCAAGCATATCGTGCATAGTGGGCACCGTAGCAACCACTACTGGGACAGAGACGATCAAACATATCGTGCATAGTGGGGACCGCAGCCACCACTTGGCTCTACCACTACAGGGACAGAGACCATCAAACATATCGTGCATAGTGGGCACCGCAGCGACCACTTGGCTCTACCACTACCGGGACAGAGACCATTAAGCATCAGAAAGCACCTTACCTACTTAACATCATCGTTCTCCTCCAGAAACTCTAGGATCTCTTTCATGTTGCACGTCAGAGACCACTGTGAGGGCCATGATCTTAGTTGTTCCTTGGCTGCTTTCGTAATTATACTGGTACTAACTTTCTTAAGTTTATACCGACCATCTTCAAGACATTTCACCACCTCGTACGGACCGAAAAACTCAATCGCTTTTACTGATATGCATCTCTGAATCACGGTGTATTAAAACAAAATTGCCTAGAGTAAAATGTGTGAAATTTTCCTTTTACAATTACTCTCTCCTACATTTGTTTGGGATAACTTTTGTGAAACTCGCTGCCAGTCTATATCCCGATTACGAACAGGCGTTAAATCTTCCGAAATATTTTGCAATAGAGCTTGTATGAGAGGGGTGGAGCCATTAACCCCTAAGAAAAGTTGAAGATGGGTCATACTCGTAGACTTTTGGACAGTACTGTTTAATACCAGCTGCATCTTCCATAAGCCACTCGGCCATTCTGACTTAGTGATAGTTTCGATCCTAAGTAAGTTACGAATTGTTCGCATGTATCTTTCCACTTGTCCATTTCCCCTATGGATATCTGGTGTAAGGTAATGGTATTCTCTTTTCCAGGCGTTTAGATATTTGGGAAACGTTGTATTTTTAAAGTATGTCGCAGAATCCATAATAAGTTTTTTGAGAGTTCAGAAGAGGGCCAGCACATTTTGCTTCGCGAGCTTCAACAGTAGTAACTGACTTCTTCATGGGGGTTATAATGCAATACTTTGTGAATGCGTCGATGATAACAAGACTGTGTTTGTAATTCTCGTTAGCCATGGGAAGAGGACCCAATCAGTCCAAATACAAGATGTGGAAGGGTCTTTTTGGCTTTTCCACAGATTTTATGGTGCTTTGCAGTGGCCCTGTTCTTGTTTTCTTGATCGCACACATTACACAACGTTTGATGTAACATTTGATGAAATTTCTCATACGTGGAAACCAAAAGTGCCCAGAAATAGATGCATACGTCTTTTCGGCGGCAATATGACATTGTTCGTCATGAAATATAGGAAACAATCCTAACCGACTTTGTCTTGGGACATACCACCGCAGGTTCACAGTACCGTCTTCCTTAGAACGCTTGTGATACAACATTCCGTCTCTTTCAGTATATTGATTAGAATCGACATCACCCTCGCTGAGCCGTCTGAGTAGGTCTTGGACCTCTTCGTTCCCTTTTTGTTCTATATATGCCCAGTCACGGTGTGCTACTCTCCGAACTGTTCCAACAGGGTTCCTACTTAAGTAATCTACATGGGGTAGGTTGCTTCCTTTTCTATACGATATTTCAAAATCAAAATCCACCATGTACATCCACCATCGGGCCACACGAGGTATCATATCCTTCTTGTTAGCTGTAGCCTTGATGGCGTTGCAATCCGTAACTAATTTGAACTTAAGACCCAACAAATAAGTGCGAAAGTGTTTTAATGCCTGTATAATTGCCAGAATTTCAAGCTCATATGAGTGATACTTACTTTCAATGCCGGTCGTTCTTTTACTAGAATACGCTACTACCTTCGGTTGAGTTCTATGTAGGTGGATCAAAATAGCTCCATGTCCAATGCTACTTGCGTCGGTATGTAATTCGGTCGGCAGTTCTGGATTGTATACCGTAAGTAAGGGTCTGGATGTCCTGCTTTTTCTTGCTCCACGATCCATTCAAACGAGACATCCTGCTTTGTTAATCTCATTATACGTGCGGTTCTGCTGGCTAACCTGTTTAACGGATGTGGGTACAGGCGAGTTGGTCAAGGCTTCAACTTTAGCTTTACCAGGCCTTATACCGTCACTGGATACTTATCTTCCTAAATACTCCACAGAAGGTTGCAGAAAACGGCACTTTTGAATGTTAAGCGAAAATCCATTCAAATCTAATGTTTCTAACACTTGTCTAGTGTATGCTAAGCCCTCTTCGGGCGTCAAAATATTGACCAAGACATCGTCCAAATACACTAATGCCACGGTATCCTTCAACTGATCCAGTGCAAGATTGATGGCTCTCTGGAATACACCGGGTGCATTGGCTAGGCCAAAAGGTATCCTCAGGTGCTCACAATGTCCGTCGGGAGTCACGAAAGCAGTTATGCATATGGAATCCTCGTGGATGGGTATCTGATGAAATCCTGACGCCATATCCAAGTATGTGAAAAACCTTGCCTTCCCTAGTCGATCTAATTGATCTTCAATCAAGGGGAGAGAGAATCGGTTTTTAATAGTAACACGATTAAGTTCTCGAAAGTCCACACACATGCGATATGCACCAGATTTCTTTTTTGCCGGGCTCGCAAAAGGAGATTCGCAGGGCTGAATAATGTTATTTGCAAGCAAATCTTCAGTAATCTCACGCATAGCATTTCTTTCGCTGGTGGACAAACGGTATGGAGGACGGTTAACAATAACGTCTTTTTCTAACCTAATTTTTAAACTCGCACTTTATTTCCGCTGGTTATCATCCTTGTGAATTCACGAAGTACCTTTTGGAGCGCATCGTGATGTTCGAAGGGTACATCGACGCCATATAGGTTGAAGGAAACACTGTCTGAAATTATGTTTATTCCGGACAACTCTCTGCGCCGAATTACGTACGAGCCTTGGTGATTAGTAATTACAAACAATGTTAGATCCGTAAAAATATCCCGCCCAATAATAACGTCATAGTCAATACACTCATCCGGGACGAAAAAATGGGTTACGCTAACGTCAACGTTTGAAATTGTCGTGCACGCATGGAATTTCCTAGTTGCGATAATCGTTGCATTAGAGAGCCCTTTCAGCGTAATATGACAAGTTGTCACCTTGCTTTCAAGTAGCCACAAAAATTTATCTGATATCAGAGAAAGATCTGCGCCTGTATCCATTAAAGCCGAAAATCCATGTCCTTCAATAAAAATTTCCGTAGTGTCGGTAGGCGTCCCCGTCAGCCAGATATTGACATGTCTACGACTTCAATAGCTGTCTTTGTGAAGCAATTTGAGACGTCATGTCCGCGTTTAGCACAAAAGGTGCAAGAGAGTCATTGTGAGAACTCGATAAATCAGATTGTTTACTCGAACCAGTCACTTTCGAACAACAGCTAGCCTGAACATGCCCAGTCTTACCGCACTGAAAACATTTCTTTCGCGAGACTACCAAACAGCTTAAATTTTCACCATCGCCAAAGGGATCCTTTATTTTAATAATGGGAGCGTTGTTTCCAAACTTACGGACCTCTAGATCCTTTCGCGGCGGTTTTAGACAACTTGAAAGGAAAACTAAGAATGCGGATATAGTAGGACAGTTAGCATTTTGTACATCGGGTTCACTTATTCCATAGACAACAAGTTCCGTTAGATCATTTTCAGACTAATTAGCTCAAAGATTTCTTAACAAGGCTGATTTCTCGTGAACATACGTTTCGTAAGTGTTAAGGAGGGAACTGTTAAAAGCTGCCGGTTCCGATAATAAACGACCCAAGTTCTTTTTGGAGGAAAAGCTTCAATAAAATCCTGTCGAAAGGTAACCCAATCCCTTCGGTCGGGATTCCAACATTCATACCATCTTTTGGCATCGTTCAAAAAAATCGACCCAGTCTAGCTAACGTTTCCACATCAGACCATGCTAATTCATGCTTTATTTCTTCACCCATTTGCTGGATTCGTTTACCTCGGGTCGAAAATATGATACTACAACATGTGTTGCAGATTTTTGCGACAGCAGAGTTTTCACCAACTCCACTAACAACAACGTTTCAGTAGTATCCTCACGATTGTTAAAAATTTTTTGTTCACTCACGCACACTATCACAAATCACCAACATACCGTGGATTTATCCCACTTTTAAAGTTGGAAATTTTACAATTAAAGGTAATAAAAAAAACAAAACATAAAATTCAAATGCTACACGTGCGATTTATTTGAGTACAAATCAAATGAGAGAGCGGCAATATATTCGAGCACCGGAAAATCTTGCGATTGACTGAATATCATCTTCTTTTATTTCTAAATATGTGCCAAAATTAGGCGTAGTCAACTGCAACGTTTTACTTGACCGGTAGCGGCCCTCATAAACCTACAAAGTCAGCATTTCCTAGTTACAATATTCTGACATATTTATGGAATTACATACATCTACAAAATAAACATTTCCTAGTTGACAACAATATTTCTGACATATTTATGGGGTTACATTAAGCCATTAAAAGAAATCATAAAAAAAAGTAAAACATCTAATTCGAACAAAAGTTAAGCGTTTCCTTGAATTAATTAGTATTCAATACGAAAATACAATAAAAGTGCTTGTCCTAGTAAAAAGTGTAAAGGCAATAAAGCATCTGATTTCTAACAATATATATATATATATATATATATATATATATATATATATATATATATATATATATATATATATATGTGTAATATATACAAACACACACACACACACACACACACACACACACACACACACACACACACAATTTACGCTTTGAGTTATTGCTCTTGCGCACGATAGCGTAAACAGTAGCTTTTGAGATAGTATAAAATATGGATATGAATAAAAGTTCAATAGTAATTACATCAAACGTGGTTAAGTGTGTGCACAAATTATTTACTAATGGATCCAGTTATAATAATTCTACATTACTGAAGTTTTTATAATATTTATAATATGGTTAATTTAAATGCACTTATTCTTTTGTAGGAGGTGTAGGTATACGTAACTAATTAGGAAATAAACTTTACAATATAATATTTATTGATACAAGAGATAAGGAAAGACCTAACCTGATTGTTAATACGTGTACTTTATTTAGTACAGTTTAATTTCCATCCTCGCCATTGCAGGGCAGCTACCAGTAGTCAGTTACGCTCATTCCCAGTTCCCACCACATCGTAGCCATATCAAAAGCGAGACGAAAGGTACATAACATATAATCTTAACAGCAATCAGTACACGAAAAAGGAAAACGCAGAACGAAAACACTCAAACAGTAAAAGAAAACTGTATAGGTCGAAGACGAGCTATATTGTGATAATTTACCACGAATTGGTTAATATATTTCTTTCAATTTACATATCGTAGTTTAAGCCATGTGGGTGTAAGCAACATATTTCTTATATTCGCAATCTATAGCGAATCTATTACTTCATCAAATAAAGAAATAATTCTAGAAATGGTGATTTACACCCAGAAAACAGAAATCAGGGAGAGTTTCTAAAATATAATTTTTCACCACAATAAAATGGCCCTGTTAAGGAAAAAGGTATTCAACAGAATTGTCCTTATCAAATTTTGTAAAAATTTAAACAGATGTTTGCTTTCAAATAAAACCTAATTAGTAATATGCAATTATTTAATGGTATCACCATCTAGTGGTGATTTAGCAAAGTGACGGGTACCTATAAAAATGTAAGAATTTGAAAATAACCAGAACCTACGTATAGATGGCACTAGCAGGTTTATTTTAAGAATTTTTGTTATGGAATACAAAGTTAAATACGAAAAGAAATAATTCCTTTATAACGTAAAAATGTAAACGCAATAAAAGAAAATCATATAATCCATTATAAGAAATGGTAAAGGCACTAAATACAGAAAAGTTAAATCATTAAGGTAGACACATAATTAAGGAGTAAACTTAAGTAAATAACAACCCTAACGATTCAGGCTACAGATAAATTTTGTTTTTCCAAACAGTAATAATCAAAGAAAATTTATAAAATCCATCAGAAAGTATCCGATATCAATTTTGACACGTTACAAAATTTACTACCTCCAATTACTATTGGCTAATTAGCGAGAAATACTTTCATCCCTGCAATTTGGTAACAAGCAAATAACGTTTGATTTTGAAAAACCACTTAAAACATCTTCATTACTAAGTAGTGTGCAATAACTGATTATAAATTGATATTTTAGAGAAATTTTATGAGATGTACAAGTGTAAAATGAATTTCTAGTTCATAATTAGCGCAATTTTTATGTATTTTAATTACTGTGATTATTAATTAAAATTATATATGATTATAATCTAAATTTCAATTAAAACAACGGTATTTGCATTTTCGTAAAAGTTTAAATTGCTTCATTTTTACTAAAAATCTGCCACCATACCTACCCCTGAATTTTATCCCCTATTTTGTTTCCATTTTCATCTATATTTTTGACACTTTCTTATCCTTTATTTGGCCCTTATGTTTTATTTTCTATTTTTTAGGCCTTATGCTTCACTTTCTGTGTTGTACCCATCCGTGTTTAGTCCCGGATTTGCATTCCCTTTTTTTCTATCTCTCGGATTACATGCCTCAAAAGGGTCTTGACCCGCCATCATTGGTCCAATCAGTTTATCATTTTCAAGGTTATTTAAGTTAATTTCCGGTTTTATTTGAGGGTGAAAGATCTATTGAACACCGTTTTTGTCTCACTTTCCAATTCCCTATCCTTGGCAATATAGAATGTTCACTTCCTATTTGCAAAGGTGAATGAGATTAATTAATTAAAGGTAAATGTCAATCAAATATGTGATTTGTGGTTTGATTCGCAAGTCAATCATTAATCTCATTTTAACGTCTTGAGGTAAGGTACTTTTTAGTAGAACTCATTATGCTGGTCCTACATATTTTTATTAGCTGGAACGAGCATCTCAATGTGCCACAGTAAGCACGTGCAAGTTTCTATACCACATTTCATTTTCAACTGCTTTGTTTACTTTTTGCATTTTCATTCAACACTAAGTACACCAAGGTAAAATCTTCCATTGGGATTACATACATATCTTCACTTATGACTCATATCTCCATTCGTCAAGGTTCCAGCTTTCATCAGTATTACGAACAACTTTCAGATTTTCAGCATCACACTTTTACTTTTTGTACTACGCAGTACCCAACATTTATGTTCTAGTGAGTTATAATTGCGACGTGAATTATATTTCACTAGCAATGCCTACAAAGGGGCGTCGACAAATTATTTAAGCTTTTTACATTACAATTGAAGGGGTGGCTGCAATAACCAGACAGCTCCACTTTCTTACGAAAATGAGATTTTTACTGAATTACCCTTTAAAAAAATAGGCCGATCGTTCCCTACAACAATCAGGGGCTCCATATAACGGTAACATAAATAACTACGTTATTGGAGCTGCCTTGCTTTCAGTTTGCAGCAGAACCGGGCAGCTCCTGGAGCTGCCAGGTTTTTGCACTTTAACTGTTGGCAAAATATGACGGAAAATATAAAAATATGAAAATATGCACAGAATATAAAAAATATCGATTTCTTTATATATTTTCGTAGTTTCTTTTGATTCTTATGTAATAATATTAATATAACTCTATTTATAAGCACCTTCCTAATACGGTCTGGTTCATTTTCTCTCATAAGTACATACGGCGCCGCCGCGCGCGCAAGGGCGCTAGTTGATCGTTCGGTCGAACAACATCGCTTTGTTTTATTGCAGATATACGTGTTGTTATAAATAGATACACACTGTAGTAACGATTTGTATTGAATAATTTGGTATTATTTATATTTAAAATGGCAAGTGAACTTAGTTCAAGTGAAAGTGAACCGTTTCAACAATCGTCATAGGATTTCGTTCCCGATTCCGAATCAAGTCAGAGTGATGAGATCAAACTGCTGTAAAAAGAGAAGCAGTAATTCGAACATTTGGATGCGAAACCAAAGAAAGTTAAAAAGAGTTAAGGGTGAAGAGTACACTAATGTTAGTGTACTCTTCACCCTTAACTCTTTTTAATTTTCTTTGGTTTCGCCGTTCAAATGCTTTGAAGGCATAAGCGAAGAAACGCTTGATGAAATTCTTAAGTCTTTTTATGGAATTGGCGATAAAGAGCAACAAGATTTCTATTTAGGTAAGAAAAAGTTATTCACATGTATATTGTGAAATGTTCATGTTAAAAAAATGAACTTCAAGAAAACTGACTAAAATAATGCTGCCAATAAGTTTCCCGTTTTTATGATATCCTAGGTCACACTGAGCAGTGGCGTAGCTAGCATGGCTGGCACCCGGGGCGGGTACCGTAGTGTCACCCCAAATTTTAAAGAAAAAAAAAAGTTCTACTTATATAGACCATTATTGTATTTTTTTGTATTTGTAAGCTTTTTTTTCACGATCGGTGTCACCCCTAAATAAGTGAAATACGGGCGGACCTGCTCTGGCAAAGATTTCCCTAATTTTTTCTAGAGCCCTTGAAATATAGAAATTTTCTAGGCAAAAATCGGTGTTGTCATATTTCAAAAAGCAAATGAGTTAGAAATGGTGGTTTAATGACATTTTTTTTCAGCCGGTTTAATACAGACGAGAAACATTCAAAGAAGGCGACCAAAAGGAGGTGGTGGAGTTCTAAGAAGCCAAACGTTTTCGTATAAAATAAAAAAGGAATATTTGAAAAAAAAGTGTGTAAAACGGCATTCATCAACATTCACGCAATAACAAAAGTAGGGTGGAGAGAATAGCGACTCATATGGCTTCAAATATAGTAGGACCAAAAGATATGGGAGGGCGCCATGAAAATAGACCCAATAAAATCCCAGATCATATTGTCAAGTCCATTGAGGAACATATTAATAGCTTTCCAAGAAGAAAAAACCATTATAGCAGAAATGATAACATAAAAAGGCGGTATCTCTCATCCGAACTGAATTTAAGGCTCATGAACAGATTCTATTTAGAAAAGTATGAGCCAAATCAACATAGTCTACTAGATACACCAGAGTTTAAGCCAAAAGTTTCCTACACATATTATCGACGTGTATTTGTGGAAAATTTTAATTTAAGCTTTGGCCACCCTAGAACAGATACTTGCAAAACTAGCGACATGCTTGACAACAAGATAAAATGTGCCAAAGATGATGAAACTCTAAACACACTGAATGTGGAAGAAAAGTGCACCTGACCAGAGCAACAACCCTTTACCTTTATAGTGACAACTGTGCACGCAGAACAAGAACTCCGCAATCTCTTCTACTACAAGGAAGATTCAAGAGAATAAGACATCGTTACCCAGAACATGGGCATAGTTGTTTGCCCTGCGACAGGTATTTGCTCTTGTCGAAAAAGGAAAAAGAAAGAAAGAAAGGGTTTATCTGCCAGAGGAATGGAGTCGCATGATTAAAAACACCAGTAAGAAATTTATTGCTAAAACTGTTACGCAAGATATGATTTTAAACTATAAAGAAGTTCTTATGCCATTTTTTAAGAGAAGAAATATTAAAAATACTTCTGGTGCAAAATTCACCCTATCGAAACATAAAGTTATAGAGTTCAGTGATGAACATAAGGAAACTGTTACGTGCTCAGAGTGAGCGAATGGTTTAGTCACTGAAGATTTTGTTCTTCTAAAGAAATCTTGTATACCCTGAAGTAAGGTTTATAATGCCCCATTGCCTTTAAAAAAGGATAAGCTATTAATTGTTATGGAATTGGCCCCACAATATGTTGGCAATGCTGAAATGTGGTACTACGAACAACCTGTACCTGCAGAGACACAAGAATGCCAGACATCTGAAACAGAAGATGAAGATCAATCACCATCTAAGAAGAATATTACCTGCTTTTTTTTTGTATTTTTATATTCCATTTCTTAGTTTGTTTTTTTTTATAATATAATAAGGACATTTTATTTAGTTTCTTTTCTTTTGTATTCAAATCATCCATAAATAAACGCAAAACAATTTTTCTTTGTATATTTTTGGCAAGCAACAGGCAGCTCCAATTCCTTTATTTTTATTTATTAAAACATAGTATTCGCAATATTTATAAAAACTACGTGAAAAATTCTCGTTCTATATGCTTTTACCGTAGAAAAAAGAAAATCACATAGAAACAAAATTTGAATTTTTTAGGAGGTTTTTTCGATTTCCCATAAGTTTGTAAAAATGGAGCTGCCTAGTGATTGTAGCCACCCCTTCAATTACAGAAACATAAAATCCTTGTTTGTAGCTCTCGTAAGTTTCTTCTTGGTTCTTCTTACGAGTAGTAATCGAACCATGTCATAAATTCGCAATTACAATAAACTTCGATGTTTGAGGTATTATCCTTTAATGTTTAAGTGTAAAGTATTTACTTAATAGTTTAAAACAAGATGCGACCTTTCAACATCATCTTAATTGCTTTGGTTTCGCTAGAAATGTTGAAAATAGATTGAAGGAGATTTAAGTAGTACATATTTTGTGCCTACATGCAAATATGTTCAAATGGCAACATCGATAAAGTTATGTCTCGCTCATACTCATATAATGCTTATTGGGTTTCTTTCTAGCTTATTACAAGTCAGACCCGCACGATTCGGCTAGTAACCGGTCTGCCCGCTGTGGTATTGCGCAAGAGAACAATATAATTGCATCGGATCGACCTGGCTACAAATGGCGGTCAAGGTCGAAATAGACAGGCAAGTGGAATGTTGGAGGTATGCGTGGTAAAGAACTTGAAATTGCGAATGTAATGTACGAAAGGCAGATTGATATTCTGTGTGTGTCGGAGACAAAGCGTAAAGGAAAGGATGCTATGGAGATGGATGATGGCAGCCTAGCACTATGGTCAGAAGTTGAGACTGAAGTTCATGGCGCAAAAGGAGTTGGAGTGATCGTAAGTGAAAGAGCAAAACGATGTGTTAAACAGTATGAATTGGTATCTTCCAGGGTAATATGAGTTAGAACGAAGGTGGAGCAAGCTATGCACCGGTGAATGTAGAAAGAGACCAAGAGTGTGAGAAACGAAAGAGTGATGATATTGAGAAATATGAACGGATGGGTGCGTGTACCGAGAGAACATACTGAACACGTTCTAGGAAAGTTCTGAGACAAGAGTCTATGAGAATGGTGAACTCCTGGTAAACATATGTGTGGAGAGAAGCCTGTTTGTGTCTAATACATGGTTTAAACGCAAAAATGTACATATGTATACATGACAAAGAAGTGAATCTAAAAGTATGATTGACTTGATAGTGTATGATGAACGACTTAGATACCTCGCGAGAGACACAAAAGTAATGCGAAGATCGGATGGTGGATGTGATCACTTTTTGGTTGTATCGAGAGTGTATTTAGGGCCTGGAGAAGGAAAGCAAACGTAGTGCGAACGGATAGAATTAGAGTAGACAAACTAGTAGATGGTGAGGGAATGAAATACGCAGATTCTGTGAGTACAGAATTAAATGTGAATGAAACAAAGTGAATCGAACAAATAACTGACGTTGGAAGTGCATGGATAAGCTTGAAAAACCATGTTGTTAATTATACCGTGTGGATATGTGAAATAGCGACTGTAAGTACATAGAAAAAATGTACTTGGTGGAATGAATCGGTAAAAAAAGGCAGTACGTAAGAGAAAAGATGCGTATATAGCATCGTTTGCTGCAAAAAATGAGACTCACAAAAAGCGATTGTATGAGGTTTACAGATTAAGAAACAAAGAAGCGAAGGAGGCAGTAAGAATCAGTAAGGAGGAAGTGATGGCTGCGAAAGGAGAGAAAATGCAGAACGATTTTGAGGGAAACAGGAAACTCTTCTGGAAATGGGTCAAAAATACAAAACGTGGCCCATAACAGAGCGCTGCGTGAGTAATGAATACGAGCAACGAAATAGTATGGGACGACTGTGAAGTGAGCCAATGCTGGCAGGAATATTTTGGAAAGCTGTACAGTAGTGAGGAAAGTAAAGCCGAAGGGTTAAATAAGGAGAATGTAGAAAGAATGGTAAATGAAGCTGAGAAGGATATTAGAATAAATGAGGAAGAGAAAACGGTAGGAACGCTGAAAACGGTAAAAGAGCAGGCGTAGATTAAATCACTGATGAAATGCGAAATCATGGAGGTGCAAAGCTTATACGAAGATTGTGTGAATTATTCAATGTATGCCTTAAGTGTGGAAAAGTGCCGACGGATTGGAAGAGCGTGATCATTGTACCACTATATGAAGGTAAGGGGAACAAGAGTGATTGCAAGAACTACAGAGGAATAAATTTGCTCAGTGTACCTAGTAAAGTATTTGGAAGAATACTAATTGATAGAGTCATGTCAGGGAGTGCATGTGTTGATCAGATGGTTGCTCTCCAATCGAAAAGTGTTTAAGTGTAAAAAGGAAGCTTTACTGTGCGTTTGTAGATCTGGAGGAAGCATAATACAGAGTGAATAGGGTGAAGCTGTGGGAAATATTAAATGAATATAGCGTAAATACATATCTAATAAACTAAATAAGGGCAGTGTACAACGGTAGCCGGGTATTAGGACCAGATGAGGTGTGAGTGAATACTTTAATATTGAGCAAGAGGTGCGACAAGGCTATGCGATGCCACCGTGGTTATTTAATGTATACATGGATAAATATGTTAGGCAAGCATGTGCCAATACAAATGGTGTAATGGTTGGTGACGTAAATACATGAGTCCTGGGTTATGCAGATGACACAGTTTTATTAAGTGACAGTGCGGATGAGCTACAAACTGCTCTGAGGAAGTTTGATGCAGTGAGAGCATGGATCTAAAGGTAAACGTGAACAAAACTAAGATTGTGGTATTTAATCGAGAAGATGGAAAGGCAAGTGGAGTATTTACTCTGCAAGATCAAATTGTGGAACAAGTGGACTAGTTGGTATATCTGGGTAGAATGTTTACTGCAGATAATATAATGTATAACGAGATTGGACGAAGGGTCAATGCCGGAAGTAAAGTGATTGGAAGTATGTGGACGAAGCGTGAGCCTAGCTGCGAAACGAGCAATCAATAGTGCATGTCCCGTCAGTACTATAGGGAAATGAGACATGGGTAAGTCAAAAACGGCACGACAGAAAAATGAATACCATGGGTATGCGATTCCTGAAAAGGCATGTGGTAAAACGAGAAGGGATAAGGTAACGAATGAGTGTGTAATGACAGAGAAAAGTACGCTGATGGACAGATATAAGAGTAGTACATTACGTTGGTTTGGCTACATTGAGAGAATGAACAACGCAAGATTAACGAAGCGATTATATATGGGTGAGGTTAGATGTAAGACTGGGCCTGGTAGGCAGCGTTGACTGAATGTGGTAGAATATATGATAAAATGAAGAAAGATCTGGAGCCTTAAAAATAAAAGGACATATCAGAGACAATATATGAATCTTGCGGAAGCTAGGGAGATATGCAGATATAGGAAAGCGATAGGGATTGTTTTGACTACCCCGCAAGGGAATGGCGTGACGGTTATGCTATATTATGTCTGTGGTGACACAGTTGATAACTTCTGTATGCGACGATAAATTTGTATCGAACTTCGTAGTGCGCGTCTCCCATTAATTCACCAACGTTTTGGCTTGAGGTTACGTCCACCATATTGAAGGTTTGTATTTATGTTGATTCCTTTCGGAAAATAGACATTGTACAGTAGTCTCATGCACTTCAAGAAATTTACCAATAAAAATAAAACTTTTTGCAATGAATGCCAGACGTCGTTCAAATTGTCTTACTGACTGGGGCTATTTACTGATATTTTTTTATAAAACGCTGTAATGACACGTAAATTTGTCATTTGCATTAAACATTTTAGAAGCATGTCCCTAGCAGTTCCTACTGATTCACAATTACATTTAGACTTGATACTTTGTCCACTACATTTAAAATTTGTATTCATGGCAATTTTGAATGAGTTTTTATCAATTCCACAAGCTGCACGTTAAGCTTCCAAACTTAAAAACCTTAAACCTTTTAACAGGTTTTGGCCTTAGGCCACAGTGAAATAGAGGAATAGAAAATAAAAAAATAGTTAGTGCAGGCAACAAAATAAAATACTTAAAGGAGGTT
The DNA here is from genome assembly GCA_036346205.1 of Vesta saturnalis. Taxonomy (NCBI): domain Eukaryota; kingdom Metazoa; phylum Arthropoda; class Insecta; order Coleoptera; family Lampyridae; genus Vesta; species Vesta saturnalis. The sequence goes on from JARFJB010002141.1 coordinate 324,346, forward strand.
AAACTAACAAAACTTACGTTCATAGAACACATCGTAGGCGCTAACTAAATTAATACCAAAATGGTACAAGACGCTGTAGTATTGGTAAACTCATACGTGGACCGTGGGGTTCAAGGTAAGCGCAAATGTTTAGTTAAAGGTCACGTTAATATAAATCAAAGTTATGAGCTTTGATGTGCAACTCTGTACGTCAAACATTAATATAAAAAGTAAATAATCGTGGCACAGGGGTTTCTACCTATTAAAAAAGATTACATTCAAAATGAAAAAAAACCGAAAACTTTACGAAAAAATGTGACTTGTTAATAAAATTGACAAATTAAAAACAAAGCGTAAAGAAACAATACTAGTTACAGTTTAAATATAATGAACTACTACTACTAGGTGCACGAATAGTAAGTAAGCTATAATTCGTCGAAGTATCCCGTGGCAATCAAGCCCCGACATGCGCCCCGACGAAATGTTTATGACAATATAGCTCCCAACCAAACAGCCCACGTCAAAATAGTCTTAGTCGACGAAACACCTGATTGAAACATTTTTTGCACCTTTCTTTGTTAACGACCTAATTGGGTGAACAGTAATAGTTATCAGTTATAATTAGGCATGAAACAATACTTTCATCTTCTGATATGCAAGTGTGTCCGTCTACATGTCAGTCTGTCCCCAATTCTAATAAATGAAATCACTTTGCAAAGAATTGTTCTACTGAGCCCAACCTTTTCACTGCGATTACCTTTTACCTTGAATATGTACAATTTAAGATTTTGTATTAACAGAGAGACTGCAGATAATTTCCAGAAAGCTGTGATGGCGCAGTTGATAACTTCTACATATGACTACAAATTTGTATCAATCTTTATACATACATTATTAAAAGTAATAATTTTTAATTACATATTTTATACATACATGTCTTTATTAGTACCATCAATTTATTAATTTTTTGCTTGAGATTAAGTCCGCCATATTCAAAATATGTACCTATATGTTAATTCCCTTCACAAATTAAATTCATTCTGCAGCTGTCAACTGCACCTCAAAGAATCTACTAATATGAATGCAAACTTTTTGCAATAGATACCCGGAACAAATTTTCCTATCGAGAGACCCTCTTTACTGATAATAATTTTATGAAATGTTGCAATGCCACGTAAACGCAGATTTTTAGCTAAAGGTTAGATCATGTTAATGTAAATGAAAATTCCACACCTTAATGGGTAACTGTCCCTATGTTGAACGTTAACAAAAAAACTAAATAATCGTGGCACAGGAGTTTCTGCTTATTAAAGAATTATAATAGATTAAAAAAATTGCAATAGTTTTGCGAGAAACACATTTGATCTGTTAAAAAATCTGCCAGATTAAAAACTAATAATAAACAAACAATACTATATACAATTAAAAATTATTATTAATTTATAATTACATATTTACCTTTGAACTTATTCGTTCATAACAAAAACTTATAATAACACTAGATACAGTTTAAATTTAATAAATATAAGCATTAAGTGCCCGAAAAACAAGTAAACCGCGACGCGTCAAAACATCCAGTGACGAAAAAGCCCCGTTGGCCTCGCGCAATATAGATTCCCACCAAATAGCTTACGTCAAAGTAGACTCAAGTCAAATAACTGAAGAAATGTTTTGTTGTAAAGAACCGAATAACATCAAAATATAAAAATTAATTTCAATGTATTTGTTACTAGTCATTTTGCTATGTAACTAACCTTCCTCGGGTAAGCCTCTAATCTTTGGTAGAGTCCACGTCGCGAGCCCTGGATTTATGAGTACTAATTTCACGACTACTTAAAAATAATTTATAACTATACAAAAAAATCTGGAGTCCGTGCACACGACAGCTCGTAAAAGTTTTCTAGTGTCTAATACTTACACTTATCACAGAAGGGTTATTTTTATAAATGTAATCTATTGTGATTAGATTCTATAGGACAAAACATTTTTTGAGTTATTTTTCTCGGGGATTTTTGATGTGGGTGGTTTTGTCGAAACACTACTTTATTGTCGGCCATCTTATCCGCAAGCTGTAAAATAATGATTACTGTTACTATTAATAACGTTTTAGGTACACTAATAAGTAATGTACAATACAAAAAGTTTATTTATTGGTAGCAATGTATGGAGTCGAACGACTGCACTAATTCGTCTACACTAGGAGCGTCGAAACACTAATTTATAGTGGGCCATCTTATCAGTAAGCTGTTTTATGGGGAGTGTTTTGTTACGGTCTATTTTTTCCGTAGAATATAATAATGTAAAATCTGGAACAGTGGAAGTGTGGCAGTATCTGTAACAAACAAAATACACCCACGTACCACACAAAATTAAAAAACACCGAACGCGTTTCGATAGCTGATGATGATAGCGTAGCTATCCAAACGTGTTCGGTGTTTTTTAATGTTTGTGTGGTACGTGGGTGTATTTTGTTTGTTTTAGAATATAATAATGACTATTGTTATTATTAATAACGTTTTAGGTACACGAATAATTAATGTACAATGCAAACAATTTTATTTATTGGTAGCAATGCATGGACTCGAACGACTGCACTAATTCGTCTACACTAGGAGCGTCATAATCGACAACAGTGTTTTACCTCCACATGCAGGTAGTAAGTAAAACTTGACTGACCTTTTTGTCTTGAAGTCAATGTGACGCTCAAGCAACTAGTTGTCAGAAGCACTTCAGTGCGGATTTAAATCACTAGTACCGTTGTTCAACCTTCCACATAAAGTATAAGATAGTAAAACACGTTGAGTAGAGCGATAATCGAGTTTATAGTTGTATAATAATATTATAGATTCCAGTGAACAGAGCATGAGTAGCCGACGAAGGCCTGCAGAAAATCGTGGAGGGAGTCGTACAGAAAGCCCTAAAGCAATTAACATATAACTCACGTCTACTTGAAGGAAAAGATATTCACCACGTGCACGATAAAGTTTTACAAAAGACCCTACATCCGAGCTTAGCTCGATGAAAAAGGAATGAGTGTAGAAACTTTTGTTTATAATGAGATATTGTCACAGCAGTTTTCCTCTTGGTCTTTTTTAACAGCTATTACTTCATGTCTATACAGATATTTGTGGCATTTGTACGATAACATACTGAAATTGTGACATGTCAAAGTGAGAATATCCTAAAATAAACAAAATAAGATAATTGCGGAATTTTTGGGTTCTAGTTGAAACAAATTAATGGTTTAATTAAAAATGTACATAAATAATCAGTTAGAAAAACAGTATAAAATATTAAACTAAGTGTTCAAATTGGGTTCTATTTACTTCTTGACAGAAGGCAATTCGATGAATTCCCGTCTAACACTTACGAGCGTGTTGGTTTAATCACCCAAATCTCATTTTGGATTCGTTCTTTTAACGCCTCAATGGAGTCTGGTCTATTATGGCATATTTTACTCTTAAGATATCCCCACAAAGGATAATCCAGGGGCTTAAGATCAAGTGACTGCGCGGGCCATTCCATTGATTCTCGCCTCCCAATCCAGCGTCTAGGAAAATTTTCATCTAGGTAATCCTGAACTTGAAGATTATAGTGAGGGGTAGTCTGTCTTGCTGGTACCACAAAGTATTATTGGATTAGGATACAGCTGAACTAAAGCCGGAACGAGGAGTTCCAAATATTTTTCCCGGGCTAGATTTCATTCAATAACTATAAGCCCCAAAATTCTGGTTTTAACAATACCAGCCCAAACATTCAACTTTTCTGGATGCTGGGTATGCGTGTCCGTCATCCAATGAGGATTTTCGGGAGCCCAATGTCGACAGGTTTGTTTATTAACTGTCACGTTGAGAAAAAATGTCGCCTCATCAGAAAAAATAATTTGGTTTACAAAATCAGCATCAGAATTGCATCTCTTCATCATATCGACACACAACTGGATCCTGCGATCAGGATGATCATCGTTTAATTCATGAACTAAAGTCACTATAAACGGACGCCATTTGTGTTTTTTTTAAGTACTTCACAAAAAAATATTGACTGACCTGATTATCAGAAGCCAAGGCTCGTGTAGTGCTGTGCGAATTTTCCTGAACTTGTAACAACATACCTAACTGCACTTCTTCAAACATGTTTCTACAAAGTCCTTTTTCTGCAAATTTTGTTTCAGTTTTGCTTATGGGATTTCGATCAGGATATTTCATGTTAAATAAATAACAAACTTCTTCCTGGTTGCGCTGCTTATCCCCATATCCTTTGAGAATTAAAATTTCAATCCTTTGACAACAAAATATTTCTCAGCAAACTATCAGCTCTTGACAGTTTACTTGAAAGGATTCCGCAGCTATCGCGATTTCTTTATTTTCGATTTCAACATAAAAGATATATTTTCTTTATATTTCGATATCGTTTGATATCTTCTTCAGAATGACAAATTGAAATTTATAATGTCATATTTCATGTAACTAAACCAAAACATACTACATTTTTTATAAATTTTTAGAGATAGAACAAAAGTGGCGACGCCAGTGGATAAATCATATAAAACACTACCATTTTTTCCTCTACATTTTTTCCCTCAAATCGATAATAGAGTTATTTAGAATTAAATAAAATGCAAAATTTTAGTATTTTTTAAATATCTAGTAAGCCATGAACTTTTTCCAACAAGTGAACGAGTCGTTAATTTAGGTTCATAACTGAAACGCTTTCCTCAGTTAACCGAATCTCTATCTCGTGTTTCCGAGATTCCAATGCTTAAAATAAAAAAAACTCACCCATTGTTGTCCCATTTAAAAAAATTATGTTGGAGTCACGTGACCCGCAATGAGAGGAAAACCGGAAGTCTTGTTATGGTAGATCAGTTTCGAAAGTTTATAACTGTCAAATTTCATACTTGACATTTGGACAGTTTTCGAGAAACGTCGTGGGACACCCTATATATGTATGTGTATATATATATATATATATATATATATATATATATATATATATATACACATACAGCGTGTTCAGCGAGGAATGGGACAGTGCAATATCTCGAGAGCGGATGAAGATTTTTAAATTATGAAAATATTTTTGTAAATATCTTCCAAGGGCGCACATTTGTTGGCACAAAGATTTGAATCAACGCCCATCACCGCCAGGTGGCGCTATCTCCTTCAATTTTTTAAATGCAATGCCCTATTTTTTATTTCATTTTTGGATTGTATGACATATTTGTGATGACTTTTATTAAGACTTCTACCAACCTATCTTTTGTAGTTTCTGAGAAAATAATAATCCTTGGAATTTTAGCACAAAAACGTAATTTCAGGAAGTGCTCATAACATTTGAGTGATACAGACAAAACAGCAAATTTTATACCAAATGAAAGATAAAAGATTGTTCTTCCACAAAAATAATGCAGATAACGCCGAAATAATGCGATACGCTGTACACTAAATTGTAAGGGGGACCAACTTATCACAGTCGTTGATTAAGAATCATGTGAAACATTTATCATGCCATGAAAACAAACGCGTAATGAAGTGTCTGTCAAGTTTGTCAGTTTACAGTTTCAGTTTTGAAAATCGTTTGTGCATCTTCAAATTCCATAATTATGTTTACGTTTTCTAACGAAGAATATTTTGATATGGTAATAATTATGGTGAATGTAGAAAAAATGCAAGGGCTGCACAAGCATTGTATGCTGCCAGGTTTCCCGATCGACGCCATCCCGGAAAAAATACATTTGTTCGTGTAGCAAATATTTTGAGGGGAACCGGTCATTTTCCTCACCGTAAGTGCGAGAATCGCACAAAGACAGCAACAGATGAAGCACACACCGTCGGTGTATTAGCATGTGTAGCTTATAATCCTCATGTGCTTGTGAGATCTATTTCTGAAAAGTGTGCCGTATCAGTTGGTTCTGTCCATAAAATATTAAAATCTAATAAATACAAACCATTTAAAATTCATTTGGTACATGGACTGCGTGCAGGAGATCAAGATCGCAGACTTAATTTTATCACCGGAGTTTTTATGGAACATTATGCGCAAGACCCTAATTTTCTAGGTCGTATCGTGTGGTCTGATGAAAGTAATTTTTCAAACAATGGAATCGTTAATCGCCACAATTCCCGTTACTGGTCGTCAGAAAATCCTAGGTAAGAGCAACCAATTTCCAAGTGAGATGGAACATAAATGTATGATGCGGAATGATAGATGGCAAATTGATTGGCTCATATTTTTTTAATGGTACCTTAACAGGCCAACGCTATTTGGATTTTCTTGAAAATCAACTGCCTCCTTTGCTTGAAGATGTAAATGTAAATCTGCGGCAAGTGATGTACTTTCAACAGGATGGCACACCGGCGCACAATAGCGTAATAGTGACAAATGATCTAAGTAGAGTGTTTCCGCTACGATGGATAGGTACAAATAGTCCCATTATGTGGTCAACTCGTTCTCCTGACCTTAGTCCCTTAGACTACTTTCTTTGGGGACATTTAAAGAGTGTAGTGTAGGAAACACCTTCTAGATATGTAGAGGAGTTACAAAACAAAATTAGAATTGCTTGTGCAAACATACCACGAGAAACTTTAAGAGCGGCAACTAGTGTTACATTAATTAGGCGTTATCAAACGTGTGTAGAAAATGATGGAGAAACATTTGAACATTTAATTTAATTTGTATGCTTTCAATTAATAAAATTCCAAAAATTATTTTTTTTCTCAGAAACTACAAAAGATAGCTTGGTAGGAGTCTTAATAAAAGTCATCACAAATATGTCATAGAATCCAAAAATGAAATAAAAAATAGGGCATTGCATTTAAAAAATTGAAGTGAGAGCGCCACCTGGCGGTGATGGGCGTTGATTCAAATCTTTGTGCCAAAAAATGTGCGCCCTTGGAAGATATTCACAAAAATATTTTCATAATTTAAAAATCTACATCCGCTCTCGAGGTATTGCACTGTCCCATTTCTCGCTGAACACGTTATATATATATATATATATATATATATATATATATATATATATATATATATATATATATATATATATATATACCGGGTGTTACAAAAAAGTAGGTCAATCCGTTAACCACATATTCTTTGGGACAAAATAAAGGGACTTTTCTTATGTCACTTTTTATTTGAATGCTTCTTTTTCAATATACAGGGTGCCAAACTTCAATTTTTGAAAGTGTATTTTTTTATTATCTCTGGTGTGTTTTAAGATATCGTTTTCAAATTTGGTATAAATCTTACTCTTTTCTAAGTGCATCTTCTGTATGATTTTAAGTAAAAAATTCAGAGAACTAATAGAAAAATAAGAGGGGTGTGGTAACCTTTAACCCCCCATTTTTTTCTGACGAACGCCTGTGAACATCGCATCCATTTTTTGTAGTAACTTGATGATTTATCTAACTTTTTTGGCTCTTGTAAACTTTTGATTTGATGCTTCCTTTATGACATACTCTTAGTTATTCGACTAGGTGTTGCGATTTTTTTAACAATTTTTTTATTTTATTAATCAGAATAATTTTATAATAATAACTTAAAACAATCAATTGTGCTAATAATTATAATACGAAGTTGGATGCAAATAATTAAATTGAATGTTCGATATGTCCACCACCTTCGCGAATGCACCTTCTGGCTCTTTTTATAACTGAAAACCGAATATTTTGGAAAATATTCGGTTTCAATCTAAATACCTCTGCACAATCTGCGATGCGATCCCTCAATTGATTTTGATTTATTATTGGAACCGTATAAACAAAATCTTTCATAAATCCCCAAAAACTGAAGTCCAGTGGATTTAAGTCAGGGGAACGAGGTGGTCAATGAATAGACGCATCCTGTCCCCGACCAATCCAGTGATTAGGGAAATATTGGTTCAAGTAGTTCCGAACATTATTGCCATAATGCGGCGTAGCTCCGTCAAGTTGAAACCACATATTTTGACGAATAGCTATAGGTACCTCATCAAGTAAATTTATAAACTCATTTTGTAAAAAAAATAAAAAATGCTCGGCATTTAAGTTTGGTGGCAAAAATACCGGACCTAAAAAAAAATTGTCTAAAATTCCTGCTCACACATTTGCTTTAAAATTTACTTGATGACTGGTCTCTACAAGAGCTCTTGGATTTTCATCTGCCCAAACATGGGTGTTGTGGATATTCGTTATACCATTTCGTGTAAAGGTAGCTTCATTCGAAAATAAAATGTATCTAACAAACGGGCGGTTACGGTTATTTTCATTACAGAGTCAGTTGCAAAAGATGTTTCTTGCCTGAAAATCTTGCGGCAATAAGTTGTTTTCTCTTTGCACATAATATGGATGTAACGAGTGCCGTTTTAAAATTCTATGCACGTCTGTCGAATTTATATCATTTCCAATCTGTCGAGCTATAATCCTAGTGCTAGTACCCGGATTTTGTTCAACTATTTGCAAAATTTTGTTCCTCTTGATTTGGTGTAATTTTACGTAAGCCACGAACTTTTTTCAACAACTGAAGGTGTCGTTTTTTTAGGTTCATAACTGAAACGCTTTACCCAGTTAACCGAATCTCTATTTCTTGTTTCCGAGATTCCAATGGCTAAAATGAAAAAAAACTCACCCATTGTTGTCCCATTTAAAAAAATTATGTTGGAGTCACGTGACCGGAAATGAGAGAAAAACCGGAAGTCTGGTTATAGTAGATCAGTGTCGAAAGTTTATAACTGTCAAATTTCATACTTGTCATTTGGACAGTTTTCGAGATATTGGACTGTCAAAAAACGTCGTGTGACACCCTATATATATACATATATATATATATATATATATATATATATATATATATATATATATATATATATATATATATATAATACTTGGCATTTGACACATAGTTTGCATAAATCGGATAAATAGTTATCGCAATAATCGACAAAATGTAACTCTAAGAGTCGTCATGTCTGTGGCGTCATAGATACTCATTCCATCATTTTAGAAATCAACAAAATGCATTTTGACAATCAGTAGAATACGCTTATTCCAACTATACCACTTGTCGGTATAAATCTTTTCAAGCCTACGAAAATTACTATTCTTCAGCTTAGCCTACTATTATCGCACTTGTCCTTTACAAAAGGTACCGCCCCTCGGCTCGTTTGTTAAATTTGGCGTTATTACGACCTTGTTCCAGTATTTTTATGTAAAAAAATAATTATTTATTTACCAAAAATGTCTTGGTTTAAAAATAAATCATCATTCTCAAGTTTAATATACTATAATTATAATATACACCTATAATAATTTACCATGAAAAATTTTTATGTTTTAATGTAAGCAACTGTTATACTAAATGTTAACACCACTTAATTACTGGCAAATGTTTTGCTAACTTAAAAGATAACTTTGAAAGGTTGACAGTGGAAACGCTGTTATATCACGTATTTAGTTAAATGGCACTCTTGACTAATACAGTTTTGTGATCGTTTACTTTGATACATAAGGAGTTATGCGTGTATAAACAAATATATAAACGATCACATTTAATCTTTAAATTAGCCGAAAGTTAACGTGTTTTGAAACAATCACTCACATGCTGTCAATTTTTAGGTACTCAATCTTATTTACTGAAGAAGTCGGTCCTAATCCTAAACAGTGGCAGTACGCTCAATTGTAATATATTCGTGCTATTCTTGAGGTTCTATACAACATACAAGCACTAAAAAATGATAGTAATTTATAATTAGTTCAAATCACGCAATCACATCAATTCGGCAATAAACATTTTTTGTGCCCTTTCACAAACCATCCTATAATTAAAATTATTATAAATTCAATTTTACTAAAAAATACAAAAATTTTAACGCGATCGCATTAACCAAGTTGAAAGTTCTGGTGATCACGAAAGATCATTTAAAAGGAAGTGAATGTTCCGTTTATAACGCTTGATAACGTACATGAAAAACTAAACTTTCAATTTTTTTTTGCAAAAATAAAAAAAACTCTTTATATAAACACAAGAATTTTTTTATAATTTCTATAGATACGCTCTATTATGTTCGTTTATTTATTGATCCAGTTCTGTTCGTGAGAAATATTTTTTCTACTCTATAAAAATTCTATACACTCTTGTATCAATAATTCAATTAATAGTTATGTAAACGTAAAAATGTACGGATATCTAAATTAATGAATAAAGCAAATAAATTGATTAGTTTTTTTATCTTTAACCTTAATCAAATCCATTTGCACTTTCAATATTCACCATCTATGTTAATAATAATAGGTAAACATACATACCCTTTAATTAAAAATAATTTTTTCTCTACTTTCATCACTTATAAAAAATTAACAAATTAAGCTTATGAAGGTTTAAATGATTGATTAAGACTTTCTATATTTAAATCTTAAGAGTAAATACATTAAAAATATATTGTAAATACGTATCCATGTTCGTCTAACCAAATTTACTCGACATTCCAATTTTTCCAGAGTATTATGGTGAAGAAATAAAAAAACTCAATAATTGCAATTAGACTGAAGCCTATTGTCAAACCAAAGGTGCCTCCAAAGGTACCTGAAAATTTGAGATAACCAAGAATAACTACAAAAAAAAACTTACTTATGATTTCAAACCAATAAAAAATGACATCGTGTTTGTACAGCATTGCATTATTACTTTCAAAGAATACGTTAAGAATTGTATAATTAGGTGTCTCATTTCTAAAAATGTATAACATTAATAATGTCCTTAAACTAACTGAATTTAGCTCGGTATTTCCAACTTTGCATAGTCAATAGTCCGGCTCGAAGGACCAATTATTAACGATAGTATCACCAGGATAGATTTAATTAAAATAATACCAGTGCTTTTTTTGCACACCAACGAAACTGTTTTGGATAAATTTACATAGTAATTTATCTAAATTTGTAACAGTCTTTAAATAGACGTGTGGAGGATGCAGTGTAAATATAAAACATCGAAAAAAATGTTACCGTAACATTATATAATGTCTTAAGTAAGTCTGGTTTAAAAAATTACAAACATAATATTTAAAAAAAAAAAGAATTGTGTAACTAAGTATCTCATTTCAAAAAAGTATAACATGCATAATATCGTTAATAAATTAACTTTATTAAACGCAGTATCTCGCACTTTGCATATTTAATAATCCTAATCCAAGGATGAAGGTATGCGTACTATTTATGGCAACGTTATTAGTGTAGGTCCCAAGACTCAATTAACGTGGAACTGGCGCTTTCTTTACACAGGCCAAACTGTTTTGGATATGTGTATAATAATTTATCCAAATAGATTTTATGATACTAGGTGTGGATGTAGATATAAAATATTCGTAAAAAAAATTGCCACATTATATAATGCATTAAGTAAGTCTAGTTCAAAAATATCATTCTATCTTTTAATTTTGTATAACACTCAATTCTGTTTAGGAATCGCAGAAACTCTATCAAACTGTTTATGTCAAGTTAATCTAACTAAAAATTTTGAACATAAAATAATCGTGACGTAGCCAAATATTATTTAGATTGCAAGGATTTAACAAAGATTTATTATAAGGGGTATCGATTTAAATTTTTTTATTTCATACTAATACATTATAAGCAAATAAACCCTTAGTTACCGTAAACATAAACACGTCCATAACTCCCTTGGGAAGTTATGAACTGGTATGTAGGCAGTTATAGATATTCTAATGTATTTTAACAAATATTTGCAACCTTTTTTTATACACATGGTAATCGTGCTTTCTTAATTTTTAAATAACGTTCGTTTAATTTGATAACCAACAAAATTTCGTTTTCAAATTTCCTTTATAATTATAATTATGATTTATTAGCATAAAATAAAATTGATCAGTTATAAATCCATCACCTGAAATTCATTGTCACAAATTAATGAATTTGACAAATATTTATATACTTGTCGGTTGATATATTCATAGTAACCATGTCTACTTTATTTTTGAAAACAACGTTCATTTAATTTTAATAACCAAAAAATTTCATTTGTATGTTTCATTTTTAACGTATTAGTATGCAATAAAATTATTTATCTATCACGGGAGTTATGTATGTTAATAACCTTGGGCAACTTAACAATCTCTCGGGACTAACGGCCCTCGGGATTGCAATCCGTTGCCCTCGGTAATTAACATACCCATAACTCCTTTGATATATAATTAACTATTGAATAATTGTGAGGTTAATAACGTTCTAGTTAGTTGTGTTTGTCCTATTGTTCGTGTTCGTGTTCGTGTTTGTGCTCGTGCTCGTGCTCGAGCTAGCGCTCGAGGCAATCGCGTTCGCATTCGCATCGCGTTCTCGTTCGCTTTCGCGTTCGCGTTCGCGTTCTCGTTCGCTTTCGCGTTCGCTTTTGCGTTCGCATGCGCGTTCGCGCATTCGTTCGCGTTCGCGTTCGCTTTCGCGTTCGCTTTCGCGTTCGCTTTCGCGTTCGCTTTCGAGTTCGCTTTCGCGTTCGCGTTCGCGTTCGCTTTCGCATTCGCGTTCGCGTTCACGATCGCGTTCGTGTTCGCATCGGGTTCGCGTTCGCGTATTCGTTCGCGTACGCTTTCACGTTCGCTTTCGCTTTCGCGTTGACGTTCGCGTTCGCGTTCGCAATGCGTTCGCGTTCGCGTTCGCAATGCGTTCGCGTTCTCGTTCGCGTTCTCGTCTGCGTTTTCGTTCTCGTTCGCGTTCTTCTTTGCGTTCTCGTTCGCGTTCTCGTTCGCGTTCTCGTTTGCGTTCGCGTTCGCATTCTCGTTCGCCTTCACTTTCGCTTTCGCGTTCGCGTTCGCGTTCGGGTTCTCATTCGTGTTCGCGTTCGGGTTCGCATTCGCGGTCGCTTTCGCGCTCAGGTTCGCGTCCGCGTTCGCGATCGAGATCGCGTTCGCGTTTGTGTTCACGTTCGCGTTCGCGTTCGCGTTATTCTTGTGCTTGTACTTGTGCTTATGCTTGTGCTTGTGCTTGTCCTTGTGCTTGCGCTTGCGCTTGTATTTGTGCTTGTGCTCGTGCTCGTGCTCGTGCTCGTGCTCGTGCTCGTGCTCGTGCTCGTGCTCGTGCTCGTGCTCGTGCTCGTGCTCGTGCTCGTGCTCGTGCTCGTGCTCGTGCTCGTGCTCGTGCTCGTGCTCGTGCTCGTGCTCGTGCTCGTGCTCGTGCTTGTGCTTTTGCTTGTGCTTTTGCTTGTGCATGTGCTTGTGCTTGTGCTTGTGCTTGTGCTTGTGCTTGTGCTTGTGCTTGTGCTTGTGCTTGTGCTTGTGCTTGTGCTTGTGCTTGTGCTTGTGCGTTCTTGTTTGTGTTCGTGTTTGTGTTTGTGTTTGTGTTTGTGTTTGTACCTGTGTCTGTGTCTGTCTGTGTCCGTGTCTGTGTCTGTGTCTGTGTCTGTTCCTGTGTCTGTGTCTGTGTCTGTGTCTGTGTCTGTGTCTGCGTCTGTGTCTGTGTCTGTGTCTGTGTCTGTGTCTGTGTCTGTGTCTGTGTCTGTGTCTGTGTCTGTGTCTGTGTCTGTGTCTGTGTCTGTGTCTGTGTCTGTGTCTGTGTCTGTGTCTGTGTCTGCGTCTGTGTCTGTCTGTATCTGTGTATGTGTCTGTGTCTGCGTCTATGTTTGTGTCTGTGTCTGTGTCTGTGTCTGCGTCTGTGTCTGTGTCTGTCTCTGTTTCTGTGTATGTGTCTGTGTCTGTGTTTGTGTCTGTGTCTGTCTGTGTCTGTGTCCGTGTCCTTGTCCGTGTCCGTGTCCGTGTCCGTGTCCGTGTCCGTGTCCGTGTCCATGTCCGTGTCCGTGTCCGTGTCCGTGTGTGTCTGTGTCTGTGTCTGCGTCTGCGTCTGTGTCTGTGTCTGTGTCTGTGTCTGTGTCTGTGTCTGTGTCTGTGCCGTGTCCGTGTCCGTGTCCGTGTCTGTGTCTGTGTCCGTGTCCGTGTCCGTGCCTGTGTCTGTATCTGTGTCTGTGTCTGTGTCTGTGTCTGTGTCTGTGTCTGTGTCTGTGTCTGTGTCTGTGTCTGTGTCTGTGTCCGTGTCCGTGCCCGTGTCCGTGCCCGTGTCCGTGTCCGTGTCCGTGTCCGTGTCCGTGTCCCTGTCCGTGTCCGTGTCCGTGTCCGAGTCCGTGTCCGTGTCCGTGTTCGTGTCCGTGTCCGTGTCTGTATCTGTGTCTGTGTCTGTGTCTGTGTCTGTGTCTGTGTCTTGTGTCTGTGTCTGTGTGTGTGACTGTGTCTGTGTCTGTGTCCGTGTCCGTGTCCGTGTCCGTGCCCGTGTCCGTGTCCGTGTCCGTGTCCGTGTCCGTGTCGTGTCCGGGTCCGTGTCCGTGTCCGTGTCCGTGTCCGTGTCCGTGTCTGTGTCCGTGTCCTGTCCGTGTCCGTGTCCGTGTCCGTGTCCGTGTCCGAGTCCGTGTCCGTGTCCTTGTTCATGTCCGTGTCTGTGTCTGTATCTGTGTCTGTGTCTGTGTCTGTGTCTGTGTCTGTGTCTGTGTGTGTGTCTGTGTCTGTGTCTGTGTCTGTGTCCGTGTCCGTGTCCGTGTCCGTGTCCGTGTCCGTGTCCGTGTCCGTGTCCGTGTCCGTGTCCGTGTCTGTGTCCGTGTCCGTGTCCGTGTCCGTGTCGGTGTCCGTGTCCGTGTCTGTGTCCGTGTCCGTGTCCGTGTCCGTGTCCGAGTCCGTGTCCGTGTCCGTGTTCATGTCCGTGTCTGTGTCTGTATCTGTGTCTGTGTCTGTGTCTGTGTCTGTGTCTGTGTGTGTGACTGTGTCTGTGTCTGTGTCTGTGGCTGTCTGTGTCTGTGTCCGTCTCCGTGTCCGTGTCCGTGTCCGTGTCCGTGTCCGTGTCCGTGTCCGTGTCCGTGTCCGTGTCTGTGTCCGTGTCCGTGTCCGTGTCGGTGTCCGTGTCCGTGTCTGTGTCCGTGTCCGTGTCCGTGTCCGTGTCCGTGTCCGTGTCCGAGTCCGTGTCCGTGTCCGTGTTCGTGTCCGTGTCTGTGTCTGTATCTGTGTCTGTGTCTGTGTCTGTGTCTATGTCTGTGTCTGTGTCTGTCTGTGTCTATGCGCGAATGTGTGTGTGTGTGTGTGTGTGCGCGTGCGTGTGTGCGTACGTGCGTGTGTGCGTGCGTACGTGCGTGTGTGCGTGTGTGTGTGGGTGTGTGTGGGTATTTTGTGTATGCGTACATAACGATCGTTGCTGAATATGTATGATCATGGACTTTGACATGTTACTGCTTTGTGGCATGCTGTCTACACAAGTTGACTTTGAAAAAATAAGTGTATCAGTGCTTTCAATCGGGAGAGCAAACTCTTCCGACACTCTCAACATTGTGGCACCATGAAATGAATTAGGTTAATACGCCATTAATGAATGCAACTATTTCCTAGCTCAGTTTTGGTTCGTTCCTGAAGTGTAGGATGCGGGTACTCGCCAGTTAGCATAACAACGACAACGTTTCGTCGCATATTTATAGTCGGCACTGAAATGAGGCGTGGGAAAAGTGTTCCGTGTCCCACTTTCTCAATAATTACAGCTCGACTGACTTTGAATATTACGCATTTGTACAGCCTTTGTTACTAAAATAAAATTTGGAAATTTATTTTCATTAGTGAATCGAAACAGTGTGATAAAGCAGTATAATTTATATTGCTGCAGTAGCGTACTTTCAATTTGGAATAGTGTAATATTGGATTGGATTATAAACTTGTTAGTTTAATTTTTTATAAGCATGTCAAATCATTTCCGGTAATGTTTGGTGACAAACTGCAGGTTGGGTTGCACAATTATGCAGATCGAATTTTAAACCAATAAAAAATGACATCGTTTTTGTAGAGAGTTGCATTATTACTTTCAAAGGATACGTCAAGTATTGCATAATTGGGTGTCTCATTTCTATAAATTTATACAATTAATAATCTCACTAAACCAACCTAATTGAGTGCGGTACCTCGTATTTTGCATATTCAATAATCCGACGCGAACGATCAAGATATACATACCGCTTATGGTAATAATAGTAGACTAGTTCCCAAAACTTAATTGAAACGGTGCATAGCAATTTATCCAGCCAGATTGTATGATACTAGTTGTGGAGGCTGAAGTGTAAAAAAAATTATCAAATATAATATAATATAATATAATGCATTAAGTAAGAGTCTAGTTAGAAAAAATCATTCTATCTTCTATTCTTTTATAGCATACAATAATGTTTAGAAATCGCCAAAAAAACGCTTATATAGCAATGACTCCTCAAACAGTTTATGTGCAAGTTTATGTATCTTAAAATTTTAACGTAAAATGTTTGCAACGTAGCCAAACATCATTTATACAGAAAAGATTTTTTATAACGCATATCGATTTAAAGTTTTTTGACCAATTGTGAGGTTAGTAAGACAATATGAGATATCGCTTGGTTAGAAATTATTAATTTAGAGTGATATTTTTCAAAACATAAACTGTATTAAAACAAAGTTAATTTGGAAGAGGTAGTAAGGCGTGAAGGAACGGTAATTAATTATTATTTTCGATTTTGGCTAAACAATAGTGAATTAAAAGGAAAGAGTTATCATTAATTCTATTGCAAGAATTTGGAGAAATATTTCACTAGCTATTTGACTAAATGTAATTAAATTGCGGATATTTTGGGTACCTAACTTTTACATTATTCAGTTTTAACGGCTTCGTTCATATTAAAATTATTCTCGTAAAGTTTACCGTGTTATTGAATGAGCATAGTTTGTCTGGATTAATGGAGCTGTCGGAATCCTAAGGTGGTTGCGATAAGTCAAATTATAAAATAAAACCATACATGCTTTAGA
The DNA here is from genome assembly GCA_036346205.1 of Vesta saturnalis. NCBI lineage: Eukaryota > Metazoa > Arthropoda > Insecta > Coleoptera > Lampyridae > Vesta > Vesta saturnalis. Next base: position 341,102 of record JARFJB010002141.1, read on the forward strand.
ACGTAATGTTCTTGTTAGTTGAGTAGTTTAAGCCGTTGTAGGAGAGGGTTAGCAAGCTCCTTCCTTTTTAGTTACTTGACATTAGACTCTCCACTAGCAAAGATGTAGTACATACATTGAGTAATTTTAGTCAACGGTACATAGTAGCGTTAGTAGGGTTTATCGGCCTATTTCCACAGTTTATGCTTTTTGAGCGCAACGTTTCGGAAGCGGACTCTGCTTCCGTCATCAAGCTTAGTCCTCAGAAGGACTGTTTTCGCACTTGAGTCGCATTCATATGTTATATATAATTTTTTCCCAAGCACTTGACTACTCTCAGATTCGAACTTGGTACCGTTCACTTACTAGTCTGACACATTTACCGCTGAGCCACTGAGTAATCAAATATATATATTTTAGAACTTATATATATATATATATATATATATATATATATATATATATATATATATATATATATACAGGGTGCCCACGAGATCACTTTCCGGCTACCATTTTTTAATTTATCTATCGATTTAAATGAAACTTGGCAGGGTTGTTACTCTAACCAAACGTCATTTTAGGAATCTTTGACAAGCATTTCCGACTTTCGGTTTCACCGATTTTTAAATGACACCCCCTGTATATTTTTTGTTTTTCGGATTCTGGAGGTCATTTTACGGCCGATTGTGTAATATTTAAATCGATTTTTTTCCAAATGTAATTTTAAAATTGAATTTTATTTTCTCATCCAGAGTGCCATGACCATCTTAAAATCATTCTACATACTTAACTCACTTCCAGAAAAATGCAAACTCACTTTTATCTTTGTTAACTTTTTTACTAGAACGTTCTAAACTTTATTTTTGCGGTAGCTCAAAAAAATTAAATGGAAGCATACCACTTTCATAAAACTGCTAAATGCGGTATTTTAAACACGAATTTAATGACGTATAACACGTTTTGTCAGTTTTACCCATTTTCGATTTAAAACATTTTTATTTTTATATTTACGTCTTACTCATTAATAAAATACACTTCCTATGTCACAGCACATCAGAGTTGCCATGAAAACAATAGGTGGCTAGGTTGCCATGGAAACACTATGGTAAATTGAAAAGTTTGACAGGTAATAATAAAGGTTTTTGTTTGTTAACATAAATCTAATATTTCACTTAAAAATTAAATTAAAGTTTGTACTTAGTTTAATTATAAAATTAACAAAAATGTTTACCAAGAGTGAGCAGGTTGATATACTTATTATGTATGGACATTGTGCAAAAATGCAGCGGAAACCGAACGAGTTTATCGGCAAGAATATCCTGAGCGTCTTCATCATCCTACAAGACAATACATTATCTACCTTATAAGAAAAATGCGCCAAGAACCAGATAATTTGCAACAACATTTTATTATTAATGAACAAACGGAAGAAAATGTATTAGCATGCCATTCAAAACCCTACAGCATCCACAAGGGAAATTGCCTTTGAATTAGACATTGGCGCAGAATCAGCAAGAAAGATCTTGAAGAAACATGGATACGAATCATTCAAGTACCAGCTTCACCAACATTTGTACGAGGGAGATTTTGTTAGAAGACTGGAATATTGCAACTGGTTCTTGGAACATAACGATGCCGATCATAGCCTAGCCAATTCTATTTTGTATTCTGACGAGTCGAGATTTACCAATAATGGAATGTTCAACCGGCAAAATATAACATATTGGTAAACGATAAATGAACACCGAATGATGGAAGGTAATTTTCAAGAGATATTTGGAGTAAATGTATGGGCTGGAATAATTGGTACTCGTATTGTGGGACCGATTCTCTTCCAAGGGCATTTAAATGCAGAACGATATTTGGGTTTTTTACAACATGAAATTGAATTTTTTTTGGAGGAATTACCGTTGGAAATAAGTAATCAACACCTTTATTATCAACAAGACGGTGCGCCGGCTCACAACGCTATTGTTGTGAGAAATTACTTAGAAGAACGATTTGGAGAACATGTTATCTCTACCCGTGGACCGATCCGGTGGCCTCCTCGTTCGCCTGACCTTACACCTCTTGATTTTTTTTTGTGGGGCCATATTAAGGAGATTGTTTACCGAACACCGCCAACAACACTTAACATCTTAGCAAACCGTATACGAGCGGCATTTGCTAGCATTACCCCCGACATGCTTAGGAATGTCGTAGAAAACAACGTTTTTCGTGTTAGGAAATGTCAAGAGGTGGAAGGGCAGCACTTTGAAAATTTAATTGGTGGTTAAAAGGTCCAAAAGTTATAATCTAATACCTATTGTTAATGTTATATTATTGTTAATGTTATTAATTTTTTTTAATTATTTTTAATACTGTTTAAAATTATTACACTTTGTTTGTTTTAAAATAAATTTTGTTCAATCGTTGTCTGAAAAAATTGGGAAAATACACAAAGCAATGCATTAAAATTGTGCTGCTTTAAAAACAACTCTCAGACGCGCCCATAATGCGGCAAAAAATTAATGAGTAAGACGTAAGTATAAAAATAAAAATGTTTTAAATCGAAAATGGGTAAAACTGACAAAACGTGTTATACGTCATTAAATTCGTGTTTAAAATACCGCATTTAGTAGTTTTATGAAAGTGATATGCTTCCATTTAATTTTTTTGAGCCACGGCAAAAATAAAGTTTAGAACGTTCTAGTAAAAAAGTTAACAAAGATAAAAGAGACTTTGCATTTTTCTGGAAGTGAGTTAAGTATGTAGAATGATTTTAAGATGGTCATGGCACTCTGGATGAGAAAATAAATTTTAAAATTACATTTGGAAAAAAATCGATTTAAATATTACGCGATCGGCCGTAAAATGACCTCCAGAATCCAAAAACAAAAAATATACAGGGGGAGTCATTTAAAAATCAAAAGTTAAGGTCATTTTCGATGAAACCGAAAGTCGGAAATGCTTGTCAAAAATTCCTAAAAATGAAGTTTGGTTAGAGTGACAACCCTGCCAAGTTTCATTTAAATCGATAGATAAATAAAAAAATTGCTGCCGGAAAGTGATCTCGTGGGCATCCGGTATATATACATATATATATATATATATATATATATATATATATATATATATATATATATATAAAACATTTTCGTGGTTGCGCAGGTGTACTGCGCTTAAGCTCTTCGCGCATTATTGGAATCCACATGGGTTTCATTTCTGCACTAGCTTGGCTTATTGGATTTTCTGCTAGTGCGATGTATGTGGCTTCTTTGAGCTTCCGACGAGTTGTGTTCTCGTCCTTTGCCACTATCTGTACGTTATCCCATTGGATGCGGTTCTTGATCTTTCTGTTTCGCCCTTATGGACGTTGTTCTTATGTTCCTGAGTTCTCACTTTGCGTGGTCTACTGCTCTCTCCTATGTACGCTCTGCTGCATTCGCATGGTAGGTTGTATACACAATTCTTGGAATTCTGATCGCTGTATATTTAGGTTCCTCTTTTTCGGTTACCCTTTCCCTGTTTATGTTAGGTGTTAGATCGGGGTAGCCATTTTCTTTGAGTATTCTTGCGATATTTTCTTTTTCTTTGTTCAGGTCCTTTTGTTTTGAGCATATCATTTTTGCCCTATCGTACAAGCATTTTGCCACGCCTAACTTCAAGTTTTCGTGGTGATTGGAGTTGTAGTGTAGGTACCTCCCCGTGTGGGTAGGTTTCCTGTATACACTTGTCGTGAAAGTGTTGTCATTCCTGTGTACAAGTACATTCAGGAATGACAGTTTTTGTTCCGACTCCAATTCCATTGTGAATTTGATGGAGTGTGCGCGGCTATTTAGATGATCTAACAATTCATCTAGCCTATGCTTGCCGTGTTGCTAAACTACACATCCACACACATTTGCTGTCTCCTTTTTTTTAACTCCCGACGAGGAAGCGAATTTGATTTATTTTTTTTTTAAAGGTGAGTTGATCGAGAGTTCTCTTAGCTATGATTCAAGGAAATATGATCAGCTGTTAAAAGATTGTCAGCCCTTACTCTAGATGATAAAGCGATTTTGTTTTATTTTTCAGTAGAGCTTTTAATTTTTTTTTATTTGAATGGTGACTTGATCGAGAGTGTTCTAAGCTCTGATTCAAGAAATTTTTATTTACTTTTTGCGGTTTTAACGGTAGAATTTGCTGTCGGGGGTTTTTCAAATTTTAAGATTACAGGTACTGGCAGTATCATTACTTTCACTTTCCGGGCTCTCCCTTCATGACTCAGTTTAGAATCGTTAAAATAACTTTAATGTGGATACATTAGTTAAAGCTTTCAGTTTGCCATTTTTCCCACATAGTTTATCGAGCCTAAGGGATTGTAACAAGGTAAAGACGTGTTTCACATAATTCATTTGTAGATTACGCAATACGGTCAACAACTTTAACTCCCCGTGACATGCTACGTAATACTCGCAACAACTTTTTCTTCTTTACGTGGATTTTGGATTTCCACCACATTGTCTACGTTGTCTCTGTCATCTTGTTTACGTGTGCTTTTTGGCTTTGCTACCATCTTCATTCAGTGTTTCGGCATTTTGTTTCCATGTTCCACCATATGATTCCCGTCGAACTTTTTGTCTTAACTCCCCTTACCTGAATTCACCTTCGTGCAGAATCTTGAATCTGGTTTCTGAGGAAGAATTGGTCCCATTGCCAGAATTAGTTCTGAATTTGCTTCTACTGCAGGTGTTAAAGTTGTTAAATTAGAGAACCGCCTTTATTTGGAAGCAATCTTGTTACGGTTTGCTTTAAATTTATAATTATATGATTAGAAGCTCACTTCACTGCTAAACTATAACCATAATCTTTATTTTAAGAGCGTTGATGGAAGTTTTGTTACTCACCTTTTTGATTAAAGTAATTGTCCAATTAACCTCTTGGTGTACCTTACAAACTTTTTGCTGGAAATCACTTCCACCGACATGAAGCTCTGGTTACTCAAGGGTCGATGGGCGAATTTAACGCAAATATTGATAATATATGATATAAAATTAGCTTACTTAAGTAATTGAAATAAAAGCATCCAAAAGATTCGTATTAAATATTGTAGCTTGGAAAAACAACCTGTAAAAGTATTATAAGTCAATTGCTTCAGAGAAGGCAGTAGCATTACTTGTAACGAGGTTGTTTCAACTATAAATACTGATAGCTGCCAGACACCGTCAAAAGTAAAAATTTTGATACAAAACCAGCATTGTTCTGACTCACTATTACCTATATTTCAAAATTTTATTTTAAAGAATGCGTACGGATACGCCTTATGAAAAGTCAATCACGCGTAATCAGCTACAAAAGTGGAACACGCGCGCACTATTTTGTGTCGGTTCCTTGCAAAACGGAAAGCGCCAAATATGTAGACTCCGTACTGCTATTTCTAATATAGCTGAGAGCTCTACCACCATAATGTAGAATAAATTGTCACATAACAATAAAATCCGATAATTCAAAATGTTAGTTTCTAACCTCTACTGTTTATCAGTAACAAAAGATAAGTTGCGACCGTCAACATGTTTCTATCGGCCCGAGACGTTGAGGTCACTGTAACATCACGCTACTATGTACTACATCTTTGCTAGTGGAGAGTCTAATGTACCTAAAAAGGAAGGAGCTTGCTAATCCTCTCCTATAACGGCTTAAACTACTTAACTAACAAGAACGTTACGTTTTAAAGCATGTATGGTTTCATTTTATAATTTGACTTATGGCAACCAGCTTAGGATTCCGACAGCTCCATTAAACCAGACAAACTATGCTCATTTAACAACATGGTAAACTTTACGAGAATAATTTTAATATTATTGATTATTATTATTTTAATATTTTGTGTGGGTGTCGATGTGGGTGTGGGTGTGGGTGTGGGCGCGTGTGCGGGTGTGCGTGTGTGCGTGTGTGTGTGCGATATACTGCTTTTTTGTAGCATTGCAGTGTCGTCGGATGCTGCCAACATATTTTCAAAAAACCGGCTCAAATTAAAATTTACAATGCACTGACCGTGTCTTATAGCGGACTTCGGTAGCATCTTCACTGAGGTTACAAGCGATGCTGATTACAAGATGCCACAGAGAATATGTAAACCTATGTTCATATATATATATATATATATATATATATATATAAATTCGGGTATTTGGTTGTTTATGTGTGAGATTGTGTGTTGTGTATGTCGTGTGTGCGTATGTATTTATGTGTGGATGTGAGTGTGAGATTATGTATGTGAGTTTTTGTGTGTATGTGAGTGGGAGAGAGAGAGAGAGTGTGTTTATGTGTGTATGTGTATGGTTATGTTTACGTGTGTGTGTATGTGAGTGTGGTGTGTGTCTGTGTTTGTTTGGGGGTGTTTGCGTGTGTGTGTGTGTGTGTGTGTGTGTGTGTGTTCTGCTACACTGCTTCTTTTGTAGTATTGTAGCGACCATGGACCCGAAGCGATTCATCTATTTACTCAGATTTATACGATACTATGACAAGGATATTATATCTCAGATATGGTATCAATATACATTTGAGAAAGTATTATCTACCATGAGCTAATATCACGATAGGTGAAAACTGATCCCGTATCCTGACAGTCTATGCCTTTCAAACCTGAAATGTGGGATGAAGGTATGGTGGGCATATGATTCGGAAACATATTATCCGCTGGGTGGTATTCCTTATACTGGAAAGGAAGGGAATGCAGTTTTAAAGCGTCTCGCTAGTCAAGTGGTTGAACATTTAGCGCAACCGTGTTATACTGCTAATATACCTTATTTGCTTAATTTTACAAAATCTCTATTTAGATTCTCTATTTACACTATATACAGTCTATCCTCCCTTTACTTCACTTGCACTCACTTCTTCTCCCATTATCTGTATCCATTCCGCCCCTTCTCTCCTTCTTCTAATACTTCTTTCAGCGTCCTCTCCTTCTCCTTTAACTCCCTGCATTCTTGCAACATGTGCTTAATCGTGTCTATTTCTTCTCCGCTCAGTCTACATTTTCGCTCTTCGTCCTTTCACCAGTACCTGTTTCCCCTCTCTTAGTTTCCTCATCTAAATCACGCTATCATTTTCGTTCTCTTCCTCCTCCCTTCCCCATTGAAATATCTCGGCATCCCTTCTTCCTTAATGTTCCTATAGTTTACATTGTATTTTCCTTCTTTCACCTTGGACCATATTTCCTTTTGCGCATCCCCAGCCCTTCTAATTATATCCTCCTTCACGTACACCCTTTCCCTTCTTAGTCTTTCTTATTCTTCTTTTGCATATCCGTTTCATTCGTAGTATTCTTTCCTGGCTTCTTGTCCATATTCTATTCTTCCTTCTGTTATTTCTTTCAGGCATCCTTGCAGAATTTGGCACCCCGTTCTTCTACTCATTTCCTCTTCGTACTCTACTGCTCTATTTCTCTCTTCCACCCTTATTTTCTCTACTTGCACATCTTCTTTAATAATGTATCCTGGTGTTTCTCTTTCCACTCCCAGTATCCACCTCCGCAATTTTCTTGCAGCCCCTCTATTTCTTTGTATTCTTTCCACTTTCGCCCCGTACAGTACCACACTTTCTATCAGTTTCTCAAATCATAATTTTCTTTTCCTTATGTCCATTCCAAACAGTGTTTACCCTAGACTTCACACTTATCCTATTAGCTTATTCCCTTTTCACACTCGCTCTTTTATATGTTCTCCATCCTCCCATATCCATTCCTCCCTTTTCCTGTTTTCACCCCCTTTTTTGCATACCATTACCTTTGTTTTACTCCCATTGACTTCCAGATCTTAGCTTTTCACGTACTTGTCCAACGTTTTTAACATCCCCTTTATTTCTTCTTCCTCCCTTGCTATTAACACTATATCATCCGCGTATGACAGCGTCCACACTTTCATGTTCCTCGTTACAAATCCTTCACTGGGTTTCCCATTTGCACTCACCCTGTTCCTCGTTTCTTCGTATATTTTTGCTATCCCTTGTAATAGCCTTTCGATTAGCTTTTTTTTCCTGATGCACTCCAACAACTTTTGCCTGTTCGTCCTATCGAATTCCGCTGTTACGTCTACTAATACCGCTACCATTCTGCCTCGTTTCTTTCCTAATTCCATGTTTGCCATGTGCTTCAATATGTATATATTTCCGTCGCTTTCTTCCTTTCATGAATCTTGCCTGTCCATCTGGTAACAGCTTCTTTTCTTCCACCTCCTTCTTTAACCTTTCTTCCACAACGTTCTCGTATATTTTGTGGGCCATCTTTAGCAACGTCTTCTCCTATAATTTGTCATCCTATTCTTGTCTTCTTTTTTTGCACACTGGGCAAATATGTCCTTCCCTCCACCTCTCCGGGAATCCTCCTCTCCACATTCCGTTTATTGTTTCTATTCTTCAACTTGTATCTCATCTTCTCCTGCGCTTTCCTTTTTGTACCTTCTTTATTGCCTCTCTTACTTCCTCTTCTTTTATTTCTTCTTCTTTTACCCATATCTCGTGTATTTTCTTACTTTGTCTTCCTTCTCCTTCCTGTATTTGTTCTCCTTCCAGACCGTCTCTGAAATACCTCTCCCATTCTTTTATTTTTATTTCGGATTGTGTCCTTCTTTTACGCTTTTATTGCTTTAAAAATTTCCATACGTCTTCTTTTGTTTTTATCTCCTTAATCTGCTCTTCCTGTTTCTTTTTGTTTTCTTCCTGTTTACTTTCGCATGTTTTGCTGTATACTTTAACTGATTCTTTATATTCTTCTTTTTCCACTTTTCCCATTCTCCACCATCTTAGTGTTCTTCTTGCCTTCCTCTTGGCGTCCTTATATTCTCTATCCACCCCATTTTTCCCCCTATCATCTTCTAAACTTGAATTTTTTCGTTTCTTCTCCATTCTCTGTCTCATTTATTGCACTCCATTACATTCCCAACTTATTCTTTCCATTTTTTCTTCATACCTGTTTGTACTCTCTTCTGTCCAGATCTTCTTAATTATATATTCCTCTTCTTCTCCCAACTCTTCTCTTTCTCTTTCTTCCATTATCATTTCCAGGGGTTGGTGGTCCGATTCAACGCTTTCCCCTTCCCTATATATCTTTTTGCTTTCCTCAGCCTCTGCACTACATAATCTATTATTGATTCTCCCCTTGCTCCTATATACTTGTACTTCCCCCTCTCTCTTCCCTATTCCCATACATTATTTCCTACCCCCTCTCTTCCTTTGTCTGTCCTTTTCCCGTCCCTCTCTTTTCTTGTAATCCCCCTCTTCCCCTATTCTCGCGTTAAAATCCCCTCATATTATTTTCATACCTTCCCCCCTCTCTTCTATCAGTTCCTCTAATTTTCCCTAGTCTATTTCATCTTTCTACTGTATACCGTCACTATTTTTATTTTGTCTTTACTCCACTGTATGTTTCTTTCTATGATACCTTTCCTTTGTTGCATTTTTTCTTCTTTTTCCAACCATTTGCTTTTTATTCCCACTACTATCCGCCCCCCCCCCTTATCTCTTCCTTTTGTATTGTTCCTTTCCACGCACTGCACCACCCATAAGAATTCACTTGGCATTTCCCTTTCTCACCATGCCCGTTCTTTTTCTTTTAGCCATGTCTCTTGTAATCCCATCATGTCCTGCTCCCAGACATACGCCCAAAACCGTGTTATAATACTAATTGAAATGAGCTACCTTATCAGTCTAATTTGGCTCTCAAGTTGCTAAATAATTCGTTAACAGTAGAGGGAACTGAAAAAAAAAACAAAACGTTTATGCCCTCTGAGTTTTACTCAGAACGAATCGCGAGGGAAAAATGTCACTATTTGGTTTCACTAAACTGGCAAGCATGGTTTCGTACGTTCCAAAAATAAATAAGAGTGTAGTAGCTTCACCGACAATGCACGTAGAATGTAATGCGAAGAACCATAAGAAACCTAAAATAATGATGTATTATAACAGCAGCATGGTGATGGACTAAATGGCGCATAGGTCCAAAAGAAAAACGAATTGGAGGCCATCTATGTGTTTTATGAGTTTGTTGCCCCACATCAGGAGAGTTAGGGAAGATCAGAAAGCTGTGCATGGATAAGCTTACATTACATTAACCACCAGCTAAAAAGAAACACTGTTACCATACGAAAGGCCCAACAAGTGCACACAGGAAGCAGAAACAAACCAGCATTGCATACGAACACGTGTAATACGTGTAACGAACACTTGAGAATAATCTATAACGTGAGTAAACAATAAAACATGTAGTTATAAGGATAAATTTGTTAGTAGCTGTAAAAATCATTTGTACATATGTTATTTACAAAACAGACATTCTCCACATATTTGTCTCATTGTAAAAACTCGGTTGGTACGCGATCAACTAATCAATATATCCTGTAATAATGCACAGGAATCCAACGGACCTTGTGTGCCCGGTTGCGTTACAATATCGCCTGTCCGTACTAGGGTGAAACTCAATATTCCACAACTCAGTATTGCGAACTTATAGAAAACATGACCACTCTAGATTCTTAGACATCGTGACTTTAGTACACCATCTTTTTAAATATTAGTGTTCATCAGAAAAATGCGCCATTGTTGTCCACTAACATTTGTAGACTTTACTAATTGTTTACTTTAATTTTTTTATGTAACTAACGTCTTTCTTTTAAAATGCAAATACTGAAATTGTACTGTGATTGATTTAGAAAACAAGTTTGTTGAGAAGTTTTTTTAACGAATGTGGACCTGAACAGGCTAAATTTTTCGTATCGTGCTAAATCAGTGAGGAACATTTAGGAAGATGGATAGAGTGATATTGCATTGCATTGCTTTTTCATATCATAAGTGAGAGGAAGCAGGAACTAGGGAGATCATTCCAGAGTATAGAAGCCGTGTAGAAGAATATGATCGCGCCCGTTTGGTACGACAAGTTGTGCTGCATATTGATGATGTGAATGAGCAAACCGAGTATTCCTAGCAAAGGTATCCCGAGATGGTATTATAGAATGTAATTCAGTAGCCTTTGTAATACCGATAATACGGGACTGTATGCCAGAAGTAAAGGATGGGTCATTTATAAACCTAATGGTTCTCTTTTGGACACGATCAACTATATCGAAGCGTAAAGTGAGAATTACATTGTAGATGAGGTCGAATTTGGCCCTTATACAGTTGTATAAGGAGCTTGTACCGAAAATGAATTGGTTTCATAGCGTGTGAGAAAGAGTTGACTTGAGCACATCTTTACCAGAACTATTGAGACGCGAGATTGATGGAAATAAATCCACAAAAACATTGGCTTTGTCAGCAGAATTAGCAACTACAGATCCGTCAAAAGATGTAAGGGTGGAATAAAGATGTACCAAAGCTTTTACTAATGGCTTTAGCTAAAGAGCACAATTTACGACTGCCCAAAGGAGATGTAGCTAATTCATGGCATTTTCGTTGTTCAAACAACGACCGTTTTTTTAGATTTTCATTTAATATAAAATTTAGTTTTCAAAGATATTGCATCAGCACAAGCTTTCTTGAGCCGTAGTTGGGAACGTGAATGACGTGTACGATTATCTTTTCGGGAATGTATAACTACATGCCCATGAGGATGTCTTCAGATACTGGAAGAGCAATGCCCGAAGAAGAGGACGACTTATAACAATATTCACGCAATAGAATGGTTGCAAAGAGGTCCCGTAAATCACTCCATCTAACTCACTCAAAACACCACAAGGTTCTATCAGTGTTGTGAGCAACAGAGGAATTTCTTCTTGGGGTGCCTATCCGTTTCGGATGTTAGCGATCATCATGGCAACGCACACCTTATCTACTATATCGCGGAAAAGTCTCACTGTTGTAGTGTTGTACCACAAATATAGATTCTTCAGCCATAAAGTTATTTGTCCTGGGCCTCTCTTGCCTTCGATCTTTCGTTGCAAAATTAGTTGTAATAATTCATGTCTTTGGTTGTTCCTCATTATATGTCCAAGATATTGAAGCTTCCTCGACTTCACTGATAAAAGCAGTTCTTTTTTTCTAATTATTTTCAGGACAGATTGATTAGTGATATGGTCCGTCCATTAAACTCTCAGAATTCACCGATACGACCACATTTCGAACGCATCAAGTTTTTGCAAGAGGCTTCTGTCACATTCCATGACTCTATTCCATATGACAGCACTGGGAAGCCGTAACACTTCAATAATCTGATTTTTAATGGTAAGGATAATCATGGCTTCTAAATATTTCAGATATGTCTGCACTCTTTCTATGCATCGCTAGTCTACCTCCACTACCCTTATCATTATTTATTGTCGACTTTTGAGACTGTCTGGTATTACTACTGTATCATCTGCGTATCTTAAATTATTAATGTATTCTCCATTAATTTTGATACCACCATTAATCTGTTACAGGGCTTGTTTGTAAATTCTGTCCGAGTGTACATTGAACAACAAGGGTGACAATACCCAACCCTGCCGAACCCCCCTTTTTAAAGCGAATATGCCTTTGAGTCCTCTCCCTCAATACGTATGGTTGATGTTTGGTTCTAGTATAGCTTACTGATTATTTTAATATCTTGCTCATTCACTTCAGTCTCCTTTAGTATTTCAATAAGTTTATTATGCTGCCTTTTGATAATCTATAAAACACAAGCACATCACACTCAACATCTCTGAGGCGTTGGATGATAACCAGAATACTAAAGATAGTGTCCCGCGTACCTAACGCGTTTCGGAATCCAAATTTTGTGCGGCTGATATATTCCTCGCATTGCTAAGTAATTCTCTGATGTACTAGTCATTAGAAAGAGTTTCAAGAGGTGACACATGAGGTTAATAGGGCGGTAATCCTTGCAGTATCTCGCTTTTTTTTGGGCAATGGCATAAATGTTGACATCAACGATGGTTTTGGTGTACTTCCTGCAGAATATATTTTGTTAAATAGAATTGTTATATGTCTAACTGCATCTGTATCCATTAATTTAATTAGTTCAGCATGTACATTATCAGGACCAGCCGATTTTCCATCTTTTAGTCGTGATACTGTACTACCCACTTCGTCTATTGTAATTGGTAAACTGTCAAGCAGTTCAATACTGAAGATTGTTCTCTTCTGTTGTCTTCAAAAAGGCCAGTTCTTTCTTTGCCATCCTTGATGATTTTTCCATCTTTTTATGTAAACTATCCGTTGTATTGATATATATATATATATATATATATATATATATATATATATTTCATTAAGGATTCATGTTATCTTAAGTACCGTTCCCTCTGGGTCGCTTTCTATTGATTTACATTTTTCCGTCAGTAGTTATGTTATTGTTTCCTTTGTTTCTTCTCCTTTCAACTTTTTCATGTCCCACCGCTTCTTCGATTTAATATAACTAGTTCTTCTTCTTCTGAAAATTCATTCCTTAAGTCCATGCATGTGTTGATTCTAGTCACCCTAAAAATAAATCTTATGTTCTCCAACCATACATTGCCCTGTACTGGGCCATCTCCTCTCGCTAAAGCCCATAATATCAATTGCTAGCCTGGTCATCTCCTGAACAGCATTGTTGATTTTTCCTACATGATATATTCTTTTTGCATTCCATGTACATATTTTTATGATTTTTCCACATATTTTAAATGCCGTTTTCCCGGATCTCTTCTCCTGTCGGACCTTGGATTCCTATTTCCATGATCAGTATGTGTTTCAAAATTTTCATTTGTTCCCATTTTGAATATCCTTGGGAATTATTTTGAGGTGGTTTCCCTTTTCCTTCCTCATCACAGTAACCGATCCGGTTCTACACTACTCGGTATGCACCTCTGACTTCCTAGTATCAAGCTGTACCGAAATCCTTCTTCTTCACCTTGACCCAGTTCTGATATTGCTGCTATCCGATCCCAGAAAGTTTTGGTCCACCCCGGATATTTTATTTCTCCAGTACCCACCATATCTGGTAACTGTTCCCCTATCAACCACCTGGGGAGGCGCCCGATGGGAGACTAGCAACCCGACACGTTTGCTGACTTAAAACACCGAAAGATTCTGTCCGTGTTATGAACAACAGAGGAATTAGGGACAGTAAAAGTTATTTCTATTAGACAATGGTCAGATAGACCAAGATGGGTAAGAACGAAAGCTTTATCAACAACTGGGTTTGATGTAAGAAAGAGATCTAGAATATGTGGAGTATGGTTAAGGTTCTCATGGATTCTTGTGGGTTAAGAAATCATTTGTTTGAGATTACAAGAAATAGCAAATGTTCTGCACTATGACCAGCAGGATTAGTAGTAGATGAAAATTGAAGCCAATTAGAGTTATTAACATTGAAATCTCCTACAATTGAGATATCGCAAAATGGAAGCTGAGACAGAAGATAGTAAACTTTACAACTAAGGTAATCGTAGAACTCTGGAAAGTTACTGTCATTAGGAGACCTTTAAATGTACCAGTAGAATTTCACAAATTTAGGTCCAGAATGTTTAAACCAAATCACGTCGAAATTTTTATTTTCCAAGGAACTGAGAAGTGTGTTAAACTTAAAAAACTGGAGAGTTTGGATATACAGTTACCTATCCTTTGCGCGTTTAAAAACAAAACAAACATTTTTTGGTCCTTTGAACCAGATTAAAATTTCAGTGTCTGCAGGAATGATTTTTTATACCTAACTTTCCGTAATCGCACCATATTGGTTCTGACGGAAAACCAAACGCTTTTACAATTTGGTATACAGTAACTACAAGAAAGTGAATCCTGCCTTTCCGCTTCCATATCCTCACCATCATAATCATAGGGATAAAACTGTCTCCATTTAACTAGAAACTAATGTATAGCTACATTTACGAGAAAAATCTTACATTACCTTGATATTTAAATAAACATGGCAAATCTTGAAGACCACACTGTGGAAGATTAGCATCAGGAAACGCGTTGGTGAAACAAAATGGAGTGCAGTGGCATAAAACCATCATACTCTTCAATCTGCAATTTAGCAAACAATCACTCTGAGTATATTGGGAACCGAATGGAGTTCTAATCTCTTCAGCAAAAATACATTTGCGCTGAAAACATTCGTATTACTACTTACTCAATTTAGTAAAACAACTACCACATGGCTTGGATATTTTCTAATTTCATTTTCGGCATGAGTATAAGTAGCGGAAAGCATTACGAACATTTCAACACCAATTGGAATTAATCTTTGCTGCAGATTTCCGCTGTTAACGTCCGGGAAATCTTGAGGATTGAAAATGTGTATCTACAAATAAATGTTTGAAAATGGGCTAATCTGCGTATGAAGCTAACAATTGAGCCGGATGAGGAAAGGACCGGATAGAAATAATCAGAAACGTTGTGATTAATTTTTAGGGATAGTCCAATATTAGTGCGAGCCATACTCAAAGCTTGGTAATTTTGCAGTTTTCTAAAAAAATGATATAGAAGTGTTTTGTTAAAATTGTAATGGCGCGTACTTTTCCTTGCCAGGAACGTTTATGAAATTTTGGTAACGCCTTAAAGGAGTATAATTAAAAATGCAACAAAAACCTTCCATTGTGACCTCAAAGATGAAAAGGTCAGCGCAATTGTGTGTAACACCGTTCCATACACAATCAGAAATGACTTCCTCACATGACGGCGCCAACTGCAATGAAGACTTTACTTTACGTAGCACTAACTTATTAAAGTTCACCTGTTTTAAGGTATGATATGGGTCAAACCCGGAAGGAGAAATATCGAATAGGTTAACAAATGTCTGTACTTCCAAAAGGACTTCGTCGGTTAATGAACTTGAACCAAAATCGTAAAGCTTCCCAAAGAGCTTAACTATTTCCATAATATCATTAAAGGAGCTATTACTTGCAACTGCCCTAAAACTACGTTTGAGTACTGATCATTTCTAATGAACTACTAACAAATCTTTAGCATAATTCTCCGCTTTATTCTTACTAATTTTATTTAAGTCGCAAACGGATACTCCAGGAAATGGTACTCTGCTTATTGATAATTGCATATCATCAAGTGTTGTAACTGTTGGATCTTCCATAAATTGTCCCCATGAAAATAAAACCAACCTGAATGTGCAATAAACAGCAATTATCTGCACGACGCACCAAAAAAATCTAGAAATTAATTTTAATGTGGTATTGCTAAGCACGCAAGATTATACCTTTCTAATAATGTGCGATTTGGTTGTGGCGTTAAGTATTTAAATCCGTGCAGACTCGTATTTTTTAAATAGCCTTTTACAGTTTTAAAAAAGGCTTGAGAGAATTGTATGTTTGTTTTCTTGTTCATAATTTAACCTGGATTAGTCAAATAGGTTAAATAACAAAGCTTTTTTATATGCGATACACAAAAATGTTTATTTTGCACGATTAAACATACTTGAATATGAATTGAATTGAATTAATTTCCGGTTTTAATAGAAGTAAATCAATTCGTTACGATTACATAGTAGTTTTGATTAGTTTCAATGTTTTGGTTTAAATGCAAATTTAACATTATAAATATTCATATTTTACACATCATAACTAACATTTGCGTAAAATGTTAATACATTTTTTACCTACCAACCTACATACACATTATATGTAGACACAAAGTTATGCAATCAACATTTTTCACTATCGCTAAATCGACGACTTATTAGCTCATTTTACAACCTTTGACCAAGGTTTTTAGGTTAGGTCAATGCGCGAGATCCGCACATACATTAATCTAATATAATATTTTGCGTGTATCGAACTAACCTAAAAGTTTGCACGTACGTGCGAAGGTGTGTGTGTATGTGTGTGCGAGTGTGTGTGTGTGTGTGTGTGTGTGTGTGTGTGTGTGTGTGTGTGTGTGTGTGTGTGTGTGTGTGTGTGTGTATGTGTTTGAGTTCATTATTAAGGTTGTGTTTGTGTTTGTGTTTGTGATTGTGTTTGTGTTTGTGTTTGTGTTTGTGTTTGTGTTTGTGTTTGTGTTTGTGTTTGTGTTTGTGTTTGTGTTTGTGTTTGTGTTTGTGTTTGTGTTTGTGTTTGTGTTTGTGTTTGTGTTTGTGTTTGTGTTTGTGTTTGTGTTTGTGTTTGTGTTTGTGTTTGTGTTTGTGTTTGCGTTTGTGTTCGCGTTCGCGTTCGCGTTCGCGTTCGCGTTCGCGTTCGCGTTCGTGCTCGTGCTCGTGTTCGTGTTCGTGTTCGTGTTCGTGGTCGTGCACGTGTTCGTGTTAGTGTTAGTGTTGGTGTTAGTGTTGGTGTTAGTGTTGGTGTTAGTGTTAGTATTCGTGTTCGTGTTCGTGTTCGTGTTCATGTTCGTGGTCGTGTTCGTATTCGTTTTCGTGTTCGTGTTCGTGTCCGTGTCCGTGTCCGTGTCCGTGTCCGTGTCCGTGTCCGTGTCCGTGTCCGTGTCCGTGTCCGTGTCCGTGTCCGTGTCCGTGTCCGTGTCCGTGTCCGTGTCCGTGTCCGTGTCCGCGTCCGCGTCCGCGTCCGCGTCCGCGTCCGCGTCTTTGTCCGTGTAGGTGTCCGTGTCCGTGTCCGTGTCCGTGTCCGTGCAATACGTGATTGATTAATTTAACTAAATCTTCTGTTTAGGGACTGCCGATTGGCATGACTAAGCAGGAATAGAAAATTTTCTAGATAACGCCTTTACTTGTTACTCATGGGGACTTAACAACCCACGTTCTAGCACATTTTACCGGAAAATGGATAAAATGTATGTTACCAATAAGTTCTTTTTTATTTTCGAAAATAAAGTATCTGCGTAGTAAAATGAATTTATTTACGGTACCGCCGTCTAGCGGTAATCAATAAAACTAAACAGTTAACATTAAATGGTAGGTATAGAAACCATCGGATATGTTGTAGAAGTCCCATAGGTGGCACTCGAATTTAAAATCGATTTTTGCATGTTACAAGCAATACAGGAGCTTACTAGCTTTACGACAAACGCAGCAAATACCGCAATACCAAAAAAAATTATAAACGTAAACAGTAAACAATCCCCCTCACATCATTCTCTGAATCAAAGAAAACAGTCTAATTTACCGACGATTTTTTATTTAAAACAAACACTAAAATTAGAAAAAAGTCATGAAAAATCAATAAACAGTCCCACTTTTTTTACTTATATGTTGGTCAATGAACTGTTTGGGTTTCCAGGAGCTGGCTATGTTTCTAATTTAATGGAAATACGACATCTTGAATATTCGGTCTCAGGGCATGGACCTCTTCTCGTTGCTAGTACTGGCTCTATCTTTAAATTTATAAGAATTCTCCACGTAACACGATACCTCCAAATGGTAAAGAGATCAATATACTTTGGACTAAGTCATTGACTTTAAAAATATCAATGCACTTGAAAACACCGCGTGACCTTAAGTTTCCCTAGAAATGGAGTAGCCTTGAGCTTGACACTTATTTTAGTTCCCTATATGAGTCGGGATCGGCATATCTATACTACTATGCCACATACAGTGACACGCTATATTGCGAATGGAAGTTTAACATGTGCTGCACTTGTTGCCAGTCGAATGTTGATACAAAATTCCTTTTTATATTCTTGATATCTCTTCCGTCACTGTATCTAATTTTCGCATTTCGTGTTTGTGCAATAGGTAAACTGCACACTGTATGCTTAACGTAACCTCATACAAACGGTCAAGAAGGGTGACGTGTGGAAAACGAGGTGTCGTGGAGTTGGATCGTCTCTACTAATCCATCTGTCTGGAAAGGTATCATCCAGGATTTCCCGAACAAGTAACTCCTAGACTGACAGTGTTTTGTTAAAACACTACCCATTGTTAAACTTTTTGTAACTAAGGTGCACCACACAGATCCAAAACGTCCAGGTAAACTGTTGCCGTAGTGGCACGCGTAGTGAAATGGTTCGATAATTGTGTTGGACGTACTACAAATTTACTTTCGGGCTGCCTCTTATGTGCACTATGTGTGTTCCCCGAGCTCCAAATCCGGATACTATGTCTGGTTACTGTACCAGAGATGTAAAAAGTCGTTTCACCTGAAAAACCAATTGTATTGTCACCAGACGCGTGGTCTGTCATTATAGATCATCCATGTTTACTGTGTTACGCCAATTGTACGAATGTTTTATAAGGGTGCACTTATTAACAACTATTAAGTAAATTGAGGTTGAGTAGAATTATTGTGTTACCGACTGTCAAGGGTGTCCCGTGCCGACTGTAACACTGCTGGTCTACAATTGTAGATCCCGCCCCTGAACATTCATGTGCATACATAAGCTGCTTGATTGGTTTAATAATTTTTCGAAGTAATTTTGGTATATTCAGTACAAAAACAGTACGTCTGCGGTAAAAAAGTCACGAGCCTTGCTCAACAAAGATCCTAAATTTTTGATGTAGTGGTGTCATGAAATATCAAGTGAAGAAAAACTATGGTATAAGACGAGGACAAAAAACATAAAACAGTGACAATAACATTGATAAAGAAGAAGAATTAGAGGATGCTGGGGAACTGCAAGAATGTAGGGAACACAGTGACGGTTCTGAAGGTACGTATTTTGGAAAACACAAAAAATTACGTTAAAACATATGTATCATCCCTACCACCTTGAGCTACATCAACATGTTTTTGGAGATGATTTTCAAAATCGAATAAATCTTTGTAAAACCATGGACAAAAAAAAATCGATTAATAACGACTGCAACTTTATGTATACAATCCTATTTAGTGATGAGGCAACATTTAAGAGTAATGGGTCTATTAATCGACACAACCTGGATTAGTATGAGACTGCTAACCCTCATTAGATGCACACAATTGATCATCAAAACAGATCGTTATTGAATGTCTGAGGCGGAATTCTTGGGGATCGGTCCGTTCTTTTTTGATCATGTTTTGAATGGGGTGAGGTATCGAGAATTTCTTCAAAGTGACATCCCACTTCTGATGGAAAATGTGGATTTGCACACGGGAAGGATCATGTTGCTGCAGCAGGATCACGCCCTTGTACTTATCATCGAGTAGTTCGACAATTTCTAAATGAAACCTTTCCAAATCGTTGGATCACATTAATCCGTGATTTCTTCCTTTAGGAACTTGACTGCATGTTTGTATTGAAGAAAATGGTAATATATGTGAGCATCTGTTAAGAAGAGAAATGTAAAATAGCTTTAATCCTTTTTTTTTTGTATTTGTTTGTTAATATTTTTAAATTGTTCAACTTAGTTCGGTTAATGCTGCTTTGCGATATATTAGTGTTTGTGTTTTGGCAAAAAACCGCCAAAATTCAAAATTGATGACAGATAGGTAAAAGCGTCCTATATATATATATATATATATATATATATATATATATATATATATGTGATATCCTAATTTAGCATTGAATCCAAAAATAGAATCAAACTGGGTAGATAACGTTTAAAAAAACAGAACGTTAGTGTTTTTTTAATATTGGGACATCCTGTGTATCAACTGCAATATTATAGTGTATATAGGGTGAACCACAACCGA
Source organism: Vesta saturnalis (assembly GCA_036346205.1). Lineage (NCBI taxonomy): Eukaryota > Metazoa > Arthropoda > Insecta > Coleoptera > Lampyridae > Vesta > Vesta saturnalis. The sequence goes on from JARFJB010002141.1 coordinate 361,507, forward strand.
CGTCACGGAGTTCTACGGCGAAGCAGCATATAATCGTTAATTTCTAATACAGTGATATTATGTAAGTCAATATGAGCAACATTATAAAACTATTTTTAAATATACAGAGTGCTCCAAAGGAGTGGTATATCAAAGTTATGCTTTTTTTAATGACACACCCCGTATATTATTGCATTTTCGAATTTTACATAAAAATAACTAACACTTTCATAAGGGTTTCCTATACCTACATACAGGATGTTTCACGTTATATCAATTTTTCTGAAAATGTAGGGTTTTAGGAAAAATTAAATATCTCTTAATAATATTAACTCCAACAACTGATAGGTGTAAGTAAAATACTGTTCCCTTAGTATATTTATTGACTGAATAGTAAACACCTCTTTACAGGGTGTTCGTTTTTTTCAGTTAAATTTGTAGAACTTTCACACTGAAATATTCGGCTTGTTTTAAGTAGAACATCCTGTAATTTATACTCTTATCGTTAGCTTACTTAATTACCTTCCAACTTCAATAATAAATACAAAATAGCCTAAAGGTGAAAGATCAGGGGAAAGTGCAGCCCATAAAATAGGATTATTTCTGCCTGTACACGAGTTTCAAAAAATGTCATCTAAATATCTTTTAACTTGCGCATGATATTAGGGTGGAGCACCGTCGTGTTGATACCACTGTATGTTTTCACGGGTTTGTGAATTTAATTCATCTAGGATATAGTTAAAATCTTTCCTAAGAAATTGCAAATATCGATTTTCAGTTAAAGTCCCCTTAAAAATAAATTGACCAACAAGCTGCGAACCAATAACAGTACACCATAAATTGAAGCCAGACTTAATCTGAAGTCGTCTTTTTTGTAAACGGTGAGGGTTTGCCTGGGCCCACAGGTGTTCATTATGACGATTGAACATACCACAGATTGTAAAATGTGTTTCGGTGGTCCATAAGATCTGCATCGGGAAGTTGCTATTTTCATGGCACATATTTATGCATCAATTACAAAAATTTAATTTTCTTTCACGATCGCCAGGGTGCAAAGTATTTCCAACTGTATATTTATAAAGATGGTATTTATATTTTGCTAAATTTCTCACTACTGTGCTTTCTGAGATTGCAGCGTCTTGTGCAATTTGTCGTGGTGATGTGGATGGATTTTGATTAACAGCTAGAACATTTTTTATCTGCACGTTTTCATCAATATTACCCCTATTTCTGGGCTTAACTCCCATACTCTTTTAAATTGTTGTATCAATTCTTGAAGGCGATCGAAATACAATAAAAAATATCGTTCGGCCGCTCGTTGACTGTTTTTGTTACACATGATGTAACATTCGATCACATCAAGTTTCTCGAAATTTGTGTACACCATAATTAATTTTCTAAAGCAACTCCACTCTGACAAAACCGATAAGAATTACACTAACCAATGAACTGTCAAAGATGAAGATAAACAACGTTTCAATTGATTTAATTTTTGTTTTCCACAGCAATACATGATTTTTGTTATACCTAATAATACAAAAACGTGTATTATGCTTTTATTTATTAAAATAAGTGATGCAACCCTTACATCATTACGAGGACGGGATGATAATTGCTTATCGTAAGAATGAAAGACTAATTTTATGTTTTCAAAATCGTTTTATTTTTCAACATAATCATCTAAACGATCTATAAATTTTGTCCAACGATGATCCCATCGCGAAAGGTGCTATCTTCAAGTCTTGCAAAGTATTCATCAACCGCGAACTTGACCTCTTCGTTAGTCGAAAATCGTTGTCCGCCTAGGAAGATTTTGAGTTTGAGGAATAAGTGGAAGTCTGACGAAGCTAGATCGGGCGAATAAGGGGGATGCGGAAGCAAATCATACTTCAGTTCGTCAATTTTTGCCAACGCTATAACACTTGTGTGGGGCCTTGCATTATTTTGGTGTAAAATGATTTTCTTGTGAGCTAAACCTGGTCTTTTCTGTCGAATAATTTGGTTTAATTTGTTCAACAGGTTAGCAGAGTAAACCCCAGTTATGGTTTGCCCTTTAGGTGAATAGTCTACCATTAAAATGCCTTCAGCCTCTCTAAATGCAGAAGCCATCTTACAGGCTGATTTGACACACAAGGCTTTCTTCTGAGGTGGACAACCAGGTTCAATCCACTGTTTAGATTGCCGTTTTGTCTCAGGGGTATAATGGTGAACCCAAGTTTCGTCAGTGGTTATCAATCGCCTCATAGAGTCAGTCGGGTTTGCTCGAAAATGATCCAGGAATTCTTGCAATATTTGGATTCGGACACGTTTTTAGTCCAGGGTGAGCAAACGCATCTCGAAGAAAGCTTTTTCATATCCAATTCTTGAGTTATGATATTATGTACCCGTTCTTTTGAGATGTTCACGATGTTAGCTATTTCGCTTAATTTAAATCGCCTATATTCTAAAATCATGGTATAGATTTTGCTCACCATTTCCGGAGTAGTGATACTTTTAAGGCGTCCAGAGCGGTGTTTTTATGCTCGTACGACCACGTTTAAATGCAGCCACCCAGTTCTTTATCGTGGCATATGATGGTGCACTTTCACTCAATACGTTGAGTGAAAGTGCACCAAAAATTTCCGCGTTTTTCAAACCTTTTTTAAACAGAAATTTAATAACGGCACGATGCTCGATATTTTCCATTGTTAAAAATACCCAAAACAGACTGGTAATAGGCGGCTGCTAAGAACAAAGTATGACACTGACGAAAGTAATATTTTCAAAGCTGTCAAATCAAAGATGACATTTTAGAGATATGCATTTATTTTTTACTTAATAACTCCATCTACGCGGAGGCTACACAATTATCATCTCATACTCGTACAATCAGAAAAAAACTGCACTACTAAAATGTCATAGCCAACTATGGTTTCCATTTAAAAAGTTCAACTTTGCTTCATAACTTCAAAATGCTAAGCAGAATCAGAAAACTAGTACGGTGACGTTATTTGGCCTAAAATTATCTACAAATTGTATTTAAGCAATTTTGATCTATCTTCAGAAACAAACGAATTAAAGCGCTGAAACGATTTTGGAGAATTTTACTTTTTTACAAATATTTAGTAAGCTATGCAATTTGTAAATCAACAAAAGCGTATCTGGATTGGTTTTCTAAAGGAGCAAATCTTTCCCCATTTAAGCAAATGCGTAACTCTTATGGTTTCCGAGATCCCCATACATATAATGAAAAAATATATATATATATATATATATATATATATATATATATATATATATATATATATATATATATATATATATATATATATATATATATATATATATATATATATATATATATATATATATATGGTGGTCAACTCATACTCCGGAGTTCGATAACTCCGTTACGTATTTTTAATGGAATACCCTGTATATTATGTTAAATTTCAATTAGGCTCATTTTTCCTATTTCAATGACAAAGGTTTTTAATAGGTTCTACAGGGTACTTTTCAAAGATATGGCCATTTGTATTTGAAAATCGTAATGAAATCGCAACCCTATATTATTTCAAATGAACAATTGAGGGCTAATCTCTCATGGGCAAAATAATTTCGTGATAGTCTGGTTTTGTCAAAACTTATCACTTTTGTGATAACTTTTATTTTTTGTACAGGGTGATCCAAAGTCACACCTGTGATTATCTCGATTATTTTAAATGGAACATCCTCTATTTTATATCATCTCTGAAAAGTACTTAAAAAACACTTTTACTCTTCATACGCATTCCCTATGCTTAAATCTTACAGTTACTAACGTATTTAGATTTTTAAAAATAAAAGCGACATTTTTGGCATAACTTCAAACTTGAATTTTTTTCATGACTGTAATGTATTATTTGAAAATACTGTAAGTTGAATCAACTCTGTATCAATACTATTATTATGGTCAGGTAAAAAAGACATACATCACGTATAAACTATTGGAAATAAATCCACAAAATTCTACAAAATGAGTAACAAAATAATATTAAGCTAACAAAGTTTTGATATAGACATTAAAACATTGTATATTGAGCAAAATACATACCTGCACTTTACCGTAACACCGTGTTTCATCGACAGATAATCGTATGGTTGACCACATACACGTCATCAAGAGGGTGATCCTAAACTTTCTAACTAGTATTTAGTCACTCGACAATCGTTTTATTGACACCACATCGTCATCAGGAGGTTGAAATCATAGTGACGAAATACAATGTTTCGATGGTATTTATATTAACTGTTCAAAGTGGCCTCCCATTACATTGAAACAATGTAAAATCACTCTAATACTATTTTTCATGTCCTCTAAAGTAGTTACAGGTAATTTATATACTTCATATTTCACATACTCCCACAGAAACAATTTACTTTTGTTAGATCAGGCGATCTTGCAGACCACGGAATTGGCCCTCCTCTTGGATCCTGATCATGTAGTTGGCCGTGATTCAGTACCTTATTATGTATGGGAGCCCCATTATGTGTATACCAAATGCACTGATGAATACGCAGAGGATCGTTTTCAAGAAGCACAGGCAACTGATTTTCCAAAAAATCTGAATAAACTTCACCGGTTACCGTTTCCTCGAAAAAATATGGTTCAATCACGAAATCGCCAAGAATACCACCCCAAAAATTTAAACACCATCTTGTTTGTGAAGTGGTAACTATTACATGAGGATTTTCTCTTGAATAGTAATGAAAATTATGTCTATTTAAACATCCATTTTAATGGAGTATCGCCTCATCCACGAAAAGTACATAATCAAGAAAATTTGTTTGCGAATTTTTCTTTGGGCCCAATTACAAAAATTTATTCTTCGTCGAAAATCATCATCCAATAATTCCTGGTGCAATTGAATATGATTTGGGCGGTCTAGGACGTTTAGGCGCGCCTCTTTAGGCGCGCACCGTCATGCGCGCTTTTAGACGCAGTGTCATTAGGCGCGAGCTCTTTAGGCGCGCGAACGTTTAGGCGCCGGAACATTAGGTGCAGGTACAGTTAGGCGCTACTTGAATGATTCTAACATTACCTATGAAATGTAGTTTGGTATTTATCGAGCGGGAGTATGAGTTATGTATAGGCACGTATATGCTCCAAGCTGGCGGATTACATTTTTTATTCAACCCCCTTAATGAGGGTATGAAATCAAAGGGATTAAAGGTTATAAAACGATAAGGTTTAAGCAATGGTTTTCTTTTAAATCTGGATGGCATATTTCATTCATTGATTAAATTACTAGATGATTAGATATTTTCAAGGTTTCTAAAAAGAATGTAGGTACGTTGCAAAAAAACTGAACTCTGCAAACCGTATGGTAATATACATGTATGCAATAAAATATAAAATAGTTCCAAACGCTCAATGTCATATACATACTTAGAGTTTTGTAAAGAAAACCTATGCTTATCCGAAGAATTCCTTAAAGCAAAGAGTTAAAACAATTAATAATGATCATTATCCTCGAAACTTTCACTGTCTTAGAAACGGAAAAGTTAGTTGATATTATGGTATTTCAAATAACTTAAGGGCTGTTAAAAATTGGAAAACTCTGTAGGCATAATGACGATTGTGTCATTAGATATCGTTAAAGGTGTATAGATAAACACTAATAGACAGTGTACTAAGAGATAATCAAAGTTATAGCAGATTAAAGTCTGGTCATAATTACATATTAATGAATACCACTTTTATCAGTTAATCCCGATAATATTTCTTAAATTGAGTTTTTAACCTACCCCTCTCCTAGCAAATAATTAAGAAGTAATCTATAAAAGTCGTTTTTAATTTCGTTAGTTTCGTATCTCATTTTGTGCTGTTTGGTGTTGCAACCCTTTAAAGTGTGATTGCCTTTCGTACATATTTGCGAGCATAATGGAAAACTTTGAGGTTACGTCCAAGCGTGGTAGAGAGAAACATTTTAGTGAAGGATTTCTATACGTGTTTGATAAGAATAGTACCTGCCTTACCAAAAAATGTTGGAGATGCGACCAGAAAAACAATAGTTGTAAAGCTCGGATACATACCCAAAATAGAAACATAGTATTACGTGTAAGCGAGCATAACCATGACAGCTCCGCGGCAAAAGTTGAAGCTTAGAAAGTGGTGACATCGATAAAGAAGAGAGCCGCAGAAACTATGGAGGTAACAGGTCAAGTAATTAATAGTTGCATAGCAGACTTGTCCCAAGGTGCTCACGTGGCTCTCCCACGAATGAAATCTTTGAAGAAAAAGGTGAGAAAAGAACGCAAACAACTTCGAGCAGTTCCGGCGGCTCCAATAAATCAGGAAACTTTGGAAATACCTGCGGAGTATCGAATTTTTCGGTATGGAAACGGTCAGCAAGACACTTTTCTGTTATGTGACAGTAGACCTTCGCAAAACAGAATCCTAATTTTTGGCAGGCAAGAGAATGTTAAGGTAATGAAATTGAAATAATAAATATGTTGATACCTGAATACTGAATATTATGAATATCATGTTAATAATTAGCCATTGGTACTATTCAGCTTTCTTCCATATCTGTGTTTTTCAAAAACAACATAATCATTACTTTTAATACATAAACAAAAAGTGGTATATAACTAAATATATAAACTTTTTTGTTTGTGTATTTAATTTGACATTTGTCAACAAATATTTTAAAATTTAATTACTTCCACATTCAACGGATGGGAAGTACAAGATCGCTAAAAAATGTTTTTTAATTTATTTTCTTTTAATGTGTGATTAGTAATATGATTATTATTATTATTAGTATTTTTTGTTCCTATAATTTTTCTGTACAACAAACGGTTTACAAGATATTGGCAAAACAACCGTCACTTTAAAAAACCGGTTTTTCCAAAATATCTCCGGTACTACTAAAAGTACCGTTCGATAGAAAATAAAATTTCTCACAAAAAGTATTTTTCGTAATTTTTTTGAAAATTTTGTCATTTTCGAAATATTTCCAAAAAACTCGATTTTGGAACCCGTCCACCCGATATTTTTTTAATTAGATAGTATTACATAGAAAAGAAAATTTCTGATCGAAAGGTATTCTTGTAATTTTTTTGTAAAGTTAATCGTTTTCGAGTTATTTACAAAAAACTGATTTTTAAAATTTATAGTTTTTTGCTAATATCTCGAACACCGTTTGTTGTGCAAAAACATGTACAGGGACCGAAAATACTCAAAATTTCATTATTGATCACATAATATAAGAAGAAATGTATAAATGTCATTTTGATACCATAATTTAAATTTTTGATGTGGAAGTATTGATACAATTTTCAACGGTATTTTTTTATAATTTTATGTAAACGATTACAAAAAATTTTTTTCGCAACACGTGCGCTGTCACCTTTTTGGTGCTCGGCCTTATGTTTTATCCCTTGCCTACGCCTCGGATAAGAAAAGAACGGCCTCGAACCAATAAATGTGTGAACAGCGCATTAGTTGCGAAAGCTACTATTTTTTTCTTTCAATTAGATTCCTTAGTGTAATAATATATGTCAAATTTTATTTTTAGATCCTGAAAGAATCCGGACATTGGCACCTTCAGATTAGCTCCGCAACTATTTGCGCAAGTGTACGTCATCTTGGCAAAACGTTTTGGTGGTGTACAGGGTGGTTTTTTTTCGTTAATATTATAGGGTATAGGCTAAACGGTAAGAGATACAAAAAAACTAAGATACGTGTCCCGTTCTCTTTTTTAGTGTTTAGTTTAATGGCGCAATCGGATCTACGCTAACTAAATTGGTTTCGAAGATACAGAGTGATTCTCAGAATCTGCCGGTTTTTATTATCTCTTAGGACCCGGTTATTTATGGAGATAAAAAAAGCTTTGGATACGAAAGTTTTATGACTTTTTACGTTGAATCCAGTGGCGTTCTTAAAAACAATATATATGTTTGATTTTTTGAGATATTATCAAAAGTAGCATTTTCTTAAATGGGACACCCTGTATCTGATAATCTCAAAAAATTGCATTTTTTCTTGAGATTGCAACAATATATAACACTTAATATTTTGCATTGTCCTAAATAGCTAAAATACTAAAAAAACATTTTTTTTTAGTTGGCCATTAATTGAATGTTTTAAGCAATTGTTTTTGTTTACATGTCATAAAATTCAGTAACAATTATGTATTGGTATTCTTATTTCGTTTCCGATTATATTTTTTAAACAAGGTGATTAAAATGAATCATTTTCAAAATTATGAAAAATTAAATATTCTTGAGTGCTACATTGAGAGTAATAAAAGTAAAGACGCAGCTCTAGACTTATATTTTGAGCGTTATCCGGAACGACGACAGCCAGAACAACAAATATTTGAAAGATTATATCACAATTTAAGTGAGTATGGATCATTTGGAATACCAAGAAGTAAGATTTACAATAAGGCAAATCGAGAAAGAGGTTAAATAAATACATTAGCTTGTATTGCTGCTGATTCGACGATATCTAGCCGTAATATTGAGAAAGATATTGGCACGTGTAAATCTAAAGTTTTAAAAACGTTAAGAAAGCGTAAGTATAAACCATATAACATAAGAAAGGTTCATAACTTACATCCTGGAGATGAAGAGCGGCGTTTAACATTTTGTCATTGGTATTCGCAGCAGATTAATCGGAACCCCAATTTTGTTCAAAGTATAATATGGACCGACGAAGCTTTTATATCTAGCGAAGGAATTTTTAATCGACATAATAATCGATATTGGTCAAACATAAATCCCCATCAGACGGTCGCCAGGATGCAACAAGGACGGTTTGGGTTCCATGTATGGGTGGCGCTATATCAAAACAGAGTCCTTAACTACAGAATTTTTAATGAAAATTTGAATGCTCAAGGATACATCCAAATTTTGGAAAATGTGTAATAATGGAGTTGGATAACATGCCATTAGCTGCAAGAAATAATGTTTATTTACAACAAGACGGTGCTCCAGCACATAATAGCCACATGGTAAGGGACTTACTAAATGTCAATTTTGGCGAAAATTGGCTTGGTACATATGGACCAAGCAGATGGCCTCCGCGTTCCCCCGACCTGACGCCACTCGACTTTTATTTTTGGGGATCTATCAAAAATGAAGTCTATAAAACCCGAAGTAATACTGTAGAAGAACTCAGAGCAAATTTTATTAATTGCATTGGAAGAGTGCCAAATATTCAAATCTATAACGCCACTCGTTCAGTTACAAGCAGAGCCCAAAAATGCATCGAACAGAATGGAAGACAATTTGAGCACCTTTTGTGATTAACCACCTATGCTAATTGCTATATATAAGTATTTGAAATAATTACTGTTGAGTTGTTATAAATCTTTTCTTGTTTTTTGTAGTTGTTGTTTTAGTTTATTAATGTTTTATTATTGTTATTATCTGCAATTTTATTATGCGTATTATAAAATAAAGAATTGATTAAATCCATGGCCAACTAAAAAAAAATGTTTTTTTAGTATTTTAGCTATTTAGAACAATGCAAAATATTAAGTGCTATATATTGTTGCAATCTCAAGAAAAAATGCAATTTTTTGAGATTATCAGATACAGCGTGTCCCATTTAAGAAAATGCTACTTTTGATAATATCTCAAAAAATAAAACATCTATATTTTTTTAAGAACGCCACTGGATTCAACGTAAAAAGTTATAAAACTTTCGTATCCAAAGCTTTTTTTATCTCCATAAATAACCGAGCCATAAGAGATAATAGAAACCGGCAGATTTTGAGAATCACTCTGTATCTTCGAAACCAATTTAGTTAGCGTAGATCCGATTGCGCCATTAAACTAAACACTAAAAAAGTGAACGGGACACGTATCTTAGTTTTTTTGTATCTCTTACCGTTTAGCCTATACCTTATAATATTAACGAAAAAAAACCACCCTGTACATCCCATAATTTACGAAAAGATGCTGCAATTGTTGAAGCAACTTGAACCGGATTTAAACCCTCCTATGATATCATGTGACTTTGAACTGAAATACAACTATAGAAAAACCGCTCATATTTTTCCATTGCATGTCTACACCATTCTGAAACGTATCCACATGGCGCGTAATTGTACCCGCGCCTAATGTTCCGGCCCCTAAAAGTTCGCGCGCCTAAAAGAGTTCACGCCTAATGACTCGGCGTCTAAAAGCGCGCGCTTAAAGGAGCGTGCCTACACATCGCTTTCCGTGATTTGGGTGCATCTTGTTTTTAGATAGTATTTTTTGTACACTTCCATAACATATTTCTTGTTCCCTAGAAATTTTTATTATACTTTTATTGGGATCATCTGTACCTATCAACAACACATTCAGTTCATTTTCTTCGGTAACAATGGTTTTCGTTTTTTCTTTCTTGTCATGTACTAAAGTGCCTGTACGATTAAATCGATCCATCATTTTTTCGAAATTCCTATTTTCAGGTAATCGGCGCTCTGGAAATCTCTCGTGATACACGCCTACTACTAGCAAGCAGTTTTTATGGCATTCACCTAGTATCCAGATCATGTCGACTAATTCCTCGTTAGAAAAATTCATGATGAACCCAACATTTGTACGCAAATAACAAGGAAATTAACCGAATAAAACTAAAATATTAATTTTGCAAGCTTGGTAGACAAATAACACTATCCTCTGTCAAGTAATACTTTACAGTCATGCGAACTGTAAAAAACCTTCAGTGCCAAAAATGTCGCTTTTATTTCTAAAAATCCAAATAAATTAATAACTGTAAGATTTAAGTATAGGGAATGCTTAAGAAGAGTAAAAGTATTTCTTAAGTACTTTTCAGAGATGATATAAAACAAAGGGTGTTCCATTTAAAATAACCGAGTAAATAATGGGTGTGAGTTTTGGATTACCCTGTACAAAAAATAAAAGTTATCACGAAGTTATCGCAAAGTAATAAGTTTTAACAAAACCAGACTGAGGGATTAGCCCTCAATACAGGGTGAGGATTTCATTACGATTTTCACATAAAAATGGCCATATCTTTAAAATTACTCTGAAGAAGTAACATGAAATAGGAAAAATGAGCCGAATTGAAATTTGTCATAATATACAGTGTGTTCCATTAAAAAACATAAATTTCATATGAAATACCCTGTATATTAAATAATTTTAAAATGTGTAGCTTGAGTTTATGAATCACTTTTATTTCAAACTTTTTTTCGTAACTCTCATGGGAATGGAGTTATCGAACTCCGGAGTATAAGTTGATCATATACGATAAATGGAACACCCTATATATTATTACATTTTTGGAAAGCCCATAAAATACGCTTTCATTTAATACTAAATTTTTTGTAATGTACAGGGCGTGTCACTGTTTCAACTTTTAAAAAATTTTAATGCCCCCCCCCCCCCCATGATGTTCGTGTCGTTTGAAGCTTTGATTTTTTTTCTTTTTCATCAAACATGTCTTATACTTAAATTAATCATTTTCAATATATTTTCAGTTCATTTGTGACATTCCGATTGTAATACGAAAAAGCTAAAAATAGAGGTATTAAGTTGGTCATAGGATTGTAGTTGCTTACTAAAAAAGCTTTTCAAGTAAAAATAAGAGTTAATATAACAATTACAAATTGATTTAATGAATTATTTTAACTTTAATAGACTTTAATCAGTCCTTTGCCAAAATTTCTGAAGTACTCAATTCGATCATGATCAGATCAACGATTTCATTTTTTAGGTCGCTTTGTAATTGTATACGTATAAAGACGGTCATGGAATTATAGTTTCATGGTAAAGAATTTTTTAATCAAGCTGTATTAATTTATAAAAGAAACCTTGGCGATATTTTCGTGCTAAAAAATTTTCCCAAGTAAAAACAAGATTAAATATGATAACTACAAATTCACTGAATTAAATTATTCTAAATTTAACAGAATTTTGGTACAAAATTGGTGCGTACTCTTGCACAAGTAAACTCTTTCGTTTAAGGCGAATTTAAATCAATCCTTAATGAAATCTCTAAATATAAATCAGTCCGTAGTAAAATTTCTGAAGTACTCAATTTGATTATGTTCAAATCAACTTTTCCATTTTCTACATTTTCTAAGTTGGTTACTGATGAAATAACAAAGACTATCTGGAATTAATGTTTAAACGCAATTAAAGAACAAGAGTGCCATAACAATATTACGTTGAAAAAAAAATGTTTGTAACAATCGGTTCCGTTCAGTATAAACCTAATTTGTGTTTTAATTTATTAAAAGTGTTGGAAATGACTCTAAATATTCAGGAAATTGTTTTCATGATTTTTATTCTTGGAGAGTGTCAAGAAAATCGCTTACTGGCAAGTAGAATTTATGCAGCAAGATATCCCGATGCTGAAAAAAAGCCTCGACCTAAGCCGTTTCAAGACCTTTTACAAAGATTTGACGAAACAGGTAGTGTTAAATTAAAAAAATGGAAAGTAGGTAATAAAGCAGTGACGAATGATGAAAACCAACATACAGTTTTACTTGCAACCCAAGAAAATCCTCATGTAAGTATTTCACAAATATCACACATTTTTGCAAAAAATTGGAGAAGTTCGTAATTTTCATAATTCTATATTATTTAGTGACAACGCTACCTTCAAAAGTAATGGTTTAGTGAACAGGCATAACATGCATTATTATAGCTCTGCATTAGATCAGGCATGTTGACCAATCAAATGTTTGTGGGGGGGAGGGGGGGGAATTATTGGGTCCCATGTCACAGGCCCTTACTCTTTGGAAGATACTCTATCCGGCGAGGTGTATTTAAGTTTGTTTAGAGATTCGCTACCTAACCTTCTTCAAAATATTAATGAAGCAGTTTATGGAAATATGTGGTTCCAGCATGATAGTGCACCCGCTCACTACCATGGAGACGTACGCACATTTTTAAACCACTGGAAATAAAATTAGTGGATAGGTCGAGGAGGACCCATTTCTTGGCCACCTAGGTCACCTGATCTAATAATCGATTTCTTTTGGTGGGGTTACGTAAAAGATTATGTGTATAGAGAACCACACCAGAAAATATGAAGAAAAGAATCAGAAGTGCTTTTCAAAATATTAAATGCCCGACATTCGAGTATTTAATGAGAAATTGACTTTTATTTATTTTTTTCTTTTTCATTGTATTGCTCATAAGCAAAAGTATGGAACTGGAATGCACAACTGAGTTACAGAGAAATTGAGGCAAAAACCAACATATCGCAAGCAGTATTAACCGAGTTAAGTAAAATAATTTAAAAACAAGAAAAATTAAAACTATTTTACACTTCTCTGCTTAACAGATGCTCAAAGATATGACCATTTTCTTCAATACAAACATGCAGTCTTCATCTAAAAGATAGTTTAACACGACTTAGCATATCTTCATTTATTAAACGTCTAAGTTTATACATCTTTTCTTTAACAAGTCCCCAGGAAGAAATCAATCGGATTAATTTTGGGGGAACGAGCAGGCTTCTCCTCTGCCTATCCAACGATTTGGAAAGGTTTCATTTAAAAATTGTCGAACTACTCGATGATACTGTACCGGGGTTCTATCCTGCTGCAGCCACATGATCATTTGCATATGCAAATCCACATTTTCCATCAGAAGTGGGAGATCAATTAAAACAAATACTCGATACCTCGCGCCATTCAAAACATCATCAAAAAAGAACGGACCGATTACTTGGTACCCAATAATTACGCCCCAGACATTCAATAACCATCTATTTTGATGATCAATTGTATGCATCCAATGAGGGTTTGAAATCGCATAATAGTACATGTTGTGTCGATTAATAGACCCATTACTCTTAAAAGTTGTTTCATCACTAAATAAGATTGTATACATGACGTTAGATACCGTGACGGAAGAGATGTCGTTAGAAATATAAAAAGGAGATTTGTATTGCAACAAGCACAGCACATGTGGAGGAGCATCCCTCAAAAACATTATGAGTTAAACTGCCATCTCCGATAAACCGTGTCGCTGTATCTGGCACACTTTGTCTGAAGTAAAATTGAATAAGTCGTATAGTTGGGCAGATCCTGGCTCATGTAGATAAAAATAAGTGTGAAAGTCAAGGCTAACCCCTTTTTAGCAACAATCGCAAGGTCCTGCAGTGTTGTCATGTGGATTGAGATCTTTGAAGTCATTCACTTAATCCAAAGTTCATTGACGTCTTTACCATTTGTGGATATCGTGTTACGTGGATAATTCTTAGAAATTTAAAGATAGGGCCAGTAGTAGTAACGACAAGAGGTCCATGTCCTGGAACCGAATATTCAAGGTCTCATGTTACGATTAAATTAGAAATGTGACCAGTTCCTGTAAACCCCAAAGTCCACGGACCATCATATAGATAAAAAATATGGACTATTTTTTGTTTTTCCAAGACTTTCTAAGTTTCTGATGCGTGCGTTTATACTGTTCAGATTTGTCTTAAATGAGAAATCGATTGTAAATTAGACTCTTTGCTTTGATCCAGAAGATGATGTGTGGGGGGAGTTGTTTCCTGTTTATTTTTATAGTTTTATCGGTATTACTGTATTAGCTGGGTCTGCTATAACGTTAGTAAGCTCCTGTGTTGTTATAATTATGTGTTGTGGTGAATCGATGTTAGTGTTTGAGAGACAATTTCCAGTCTGCGTTGTTAAAGTCTCGTCGTTCCACTGCCGTTCAGGATGACGGAGGTGCAGATCCAAAGGATGTGTTTCCTAAGGGTGCGAGGTGGTCGGAAGTTATTGCAGTGCCGATATAGCAGTGTTGTGATAGTGTTTCTGGGCATAGTATGTGGTCCATTATGGACATTTCTTCAATCGTGCTAAAAACTGTTGAGTTTCTGTTTTTAATCCACCATATTGGAAGCAGGTAGTTAGTATAATTCTGTTTAGTTTGTGAAAGTGTCATCGAATTGTGTGTCGGGCGATAAGGTCGCTTAAGAACACAACGTTTGGGAAGGTGGATAGGTGCTCAAGCAATTCCGTAGACAGTGTGTCTAGTCCAGGTGAGTTGCAATAGGAGAAAACTATTATTACGGAAGAAGGTAGGTGCACCGTTGCTGCAACACACTCAAGGTGTTTCAAGTAAAGTGGTAGGAGAAATGGAGTAGATTGGTATCTGTTGTGAACCAGAAGTGGTATTTCTAGGATGTCTCGGTATTTATTAAGGCATCTACGGTACTGTGTGGTATTAGGGTGCTTCAAGTGGATAGTTATATTGCTGTTATGGATTTCATCTGCATTTTGTCATTGCATGAGTGTAGTTTGAGTGTTGGTAAGGAGGCATTCGTTTACTGCCGTCAGTCATCTTCATAACAAGCTTGCGCTGTTCTGGAAGAACTACTCGGAGAGAAAACGGTATTATCACTTGTAGAAATTTATCTCTATTTAAATTATATTAGTCCCAACATAGACCATACGCGTCCCGATATGAACCAATAGGAGGCTCACTATAAACCAGTGTTGGTCTATACTGGGAACAAACGGTTTATACTGGGTCAACCACTACACAATATTTCCTGTTAACTTTATCTGAAACCCAATTGACACATAAACGAGAGATTTCCGAAGCAGTGATTTTATCCCTCATTAAAAGTAGACTAAGAATATAAATTCTGTTTCCAATGCATCGTAACAATTACAGTATTTAAGTAGCAATGGAAAATTATAAACTCTTTGTTTGATTTATCATGATATGACTAGGTATTCTATTGGTAAGTTTTTAGTTACTAATACTTTTACCATTTTTAGTTCAGTTTGTCACAATTTTGTACAGCCTATTGGTGTTACAGTGGAGTTTGTGCTTCTAAATTACATTATTTGATACTATCTGGGGCCAGCTTTGCTAGGTATACTCGGTTCGCTTATTCACATTATCAATACGTAGAAAACATTTCAAGTTGTTGTAGGTATCACACTGGAACATTCTACATTCTTCTACATGGATTCTAAACTATGGAACGGCCTTCCTAGTTCCTATTTTCCTCTCACTTATGATACAAAAAATTAATGTAGCCGTTCATAGGCATCCCTGGTTAGTTCAAAATCCTCCGATGCATCCCCCTATGTGTTCCTGAGTTATTGAGTGCATTAAGCTAAACAACCTATTCAGGACCACAAGTAATTCATAAAATATAATATACCAATGTGGTTAAATTTTGTCAAACATGCCTTTTTAATGAAGCGTTTAATAATATTTAATCTGCTATAGATCTAACTATTTATTGTTAGAACAACAATATTTAACAGTTGGCTTTCAAATACAAGCACCTAATTGCTATAGTAGCCATTCATTGCATTGTCATATTTTATAAATCTGTTTGGCACTTTGGTTAATTTTTAAATTTGCCATATGTTCGACTACAGTAACTATAGTTACTATAAAAACGTATAAATTTGGTATATTTTATCTTCAACTGTAGATTTTATAAAAGCCAAAACAAAGTACTTATTATACTTTAGAAAAGAGCACCCTGTTTACGTATAAGATTTTCCCAATTCCTTTATAAGCGTTATGAGAAAAAAGTGATCTGTTTATTCAGTTTTAATTAGTTAAACGTAATCAGTGCTTTATACATTTTAAAATGAAGTTGTGTTGCAGAAACGTGAAAATTATAAATAAGGGAAGTTTGAACTTCTCAATTTATTATAACGTGTTTTTTAAGATTGATTGGTAAACAACTCAGTTGTTGGGCATGGGGAAGTTATTGGGCAATCTGTTTTAATACAACGTGATCCAGGATAATTGTATGGTTTGTAACTCCGCTATGGTCATATTTTTATCAAAACACTAGAAAGTGTAAGTTATTTATCAAAACTTTCATCTGCTGGGGTCATGAGAGTGCGTAAATACGTATTAATATGTATAAACTGTCATAATTTGCTTCCTTCTGTTCTTGTAGTTTTGTTTGTCTTTTTATTGTTCCTATAATTCACGTAAAACCTGTCTTTTTCAAGGCAAAAACTGCACACACTTGATTGATTTATCTGGTAAGTAAATAAATAGAGAGCTCTGTTTAGAACAAAAATAAAATGCGAAAAATTTTTAGGTTATAATTGTTAGTGTCATGTTTTCGGACGAACACAATCTTGGTGCTTATTTTCAGTCTGGGCAACGAGGTGAAGGTGGTGTCTGGAAATATTCGCAAGTTTCTTGCTTCGAGGAATTCCAACAACGGTTCGCCAACATTGACGTTACCTGCGAAACATTCACACAGCATGTTCGTCGAATTGTTCAACGTTTTTGTGGCACCAGTTCCGTATCCAAAGGTAAATCTCCTGGCAGAAGACCTTTACTTGACGAAAAAGGCTTAGAAGATATTTGTAAGCGATTGGAAGCTAGTCTTCATAAATACGTAAGACGATTGTTTGCTCAAAGTGGTAATTGAGTAAAATTTGTCTTTATTTGTAAATGTTGATTATTTATTAATTGTAATTGAAGGGTTTTCGTATGGGACATGCCAGAGGGCTTGTAAAAAACTGAAAATACACCCGTATGAAATGTCTGTATTACAAAAATTGCTGCCAACTGATTTTGAAAAGCGTCGAACGTACTGCACCTGGTTTAACGAAAATCTCAATAACAATGATGTTTTGGATACAACATAAGCGGTTATATAAATTCCCAAAATTACCGAACCTGGTCGAATGAAAATCCCCATGTATTTATTGAAACTCCACTAGATCCAGTTAAAACTGGAGTTTGGATTGCCATGTCGACAAGACGAATAATTGGACCAATTTTTTTTTATGAAAATATAAATCCCGATAACTATCAACAATTAATTCTAAGATCTTTTATTGAACAACTGCATGACGACGAGGTTGAAAATAGGTATTTCCAGCAAGATTCCGCAATAGCCCACACGTCCCGTACAATGTTGACATATTTATCACAATTTTTCGGTGATAGAATAATAAGCAAAAATGGATGGGCACCACGATCTCCCTGCTTGACTACGCACGACTGCTTTTTCTTTGGTCATCTTCAAAGTGTTGTGTATGCAAATCGTTTGCATACGGTTGAGAAGTTACAGAATGCCATACTGAATGCCGTTAATTCAATAACCCAAAATAGTTGGGATCACTATATGAGATAAGTGGAGAATAGCTTTTTTGAGGTAAGCAGACTAGACACACGTCTAGTAACTAAGTAGTGAATCGTCCAACAACTAGAACCTTTTGATTTAGTTGCCTTAATTGATTGGAATCGTGCCGAAGAAGAGTTTATATGGCATTAAGCGTATCGAGACAGCAATGAGTGATTTAAAAGACTATAAAATCTCATTACGGGCAGCACCAAAAAATATGGGATACCAAAGTTTAGATTGCAATTTAAACTAAAGGATCCGGGACATAAAGACCCGTGCAAATGGATGGTTTGCTTTACAATTTTACGCTTAGGTATTTATGAGACGACACCCAACAATTGTAAAGAGAACAAGCGAGACAGGAAGTACAGCGAGTGCTTGTGTATCTGAAGCAAATATTAGAAAATGGTTCAAGCAAATTGAAAAATACCTAGTGTCCGAAAATATAGATGTTAGCTTTCATGTTTGCCCAAGGGCAAAGCTTATGCTGCAAAAGACATGTAGAATGTTTATTCCATCAGCAAAGAAATACATTACTGTAATGTTTTTCTTTTCTGCTTCTGGTTTGTCACCGATGACGATTTATTCCTGAAAAAATAAGTGCTACCATAAACACCACTTGGGGAATTGGGGAAATGGACGATCAGAGAATGGTTGGATGGCCTCGGACACATTGTATGACTGTATAAAAACATGTTTTTATCTATATTTAGTAGAAAATAAGATATCAATCCCTGTTATATTATTTCTCGATGGGCATAAATCCCACGTAAAGTACGCACTAAGCATACCCTGCAATGAATTGAGCATCGAAATTGCCTTGTACCCGCATGTCACTAGAATTCTTCATCCATGTGATGTGGGAGTATTTAGGCCCATAAAACTTGGTTGGAAGAAGACCGTTAGAGAATTCTATGCCATTAATTCGGGACAATAAATCGTTTTAAGGCATATAGATTGTTTCCTTTTAATCCTAGTACAATAGATTTCTCGAAGTGTTTAGGAAAGAGCGATACACCTATACAGGTGGGTTTTATGTGATCAATAATTTTTCATATTTTAAATAAATACTTATAACTAACAAATTATTTCATTTCAGGCAACACATGCCTCTTCTGTGACTATGGATCATAAAATGTTTCTTAATGTTCTCGGAGAAAACCTTACAAGGAGGTTTAAATCGTTGGATGCAATATTAACTAATCAAGAATTCAATGATGGGTCCCTAAGGCTCTACAAAGTGTGGAAATATTTCGATAAATATGACACAGTGGAGAATACTAGCAGTAACCTCCAAGAAGTGGAAGTGGTGGGAGTTGAAAATCCCGAAATAGTGATAACACTTGATGAGAATGCAAAAAATCCAGAAGCTGTAGTTGATAACAAATTGGCTACAGTACCCGAAGATAATGTAGTTCCCGTAGTAAAAGTACGTCCCACAGAAGAAGCATTAAACACATAATTTCAAATGTCAATTAAATCAGCAGACATTCCGACAGCCTCTGCATATGTGCTTCATACTCTTACTCTCAGTCTACCTTGAACAAGTAAAGGTCTTATTAATAGTTACCTGGAAGTACCAGATCCACCCCAGCGAAAGAATAAAGGCAACATAGAGCGTGTCCCATTTTCAATAGCGTCAAGGGATTATCAAGAAATGTATGAAAAGAAACGTTCCCTGAAGTTAGAAGAGAAGAAAAAGAAACTTGAAATGAAACGAAAAAGGGAGGCAGCAAATTCAGCGAAGGTAATGAAAGTAATAAAATTCGTAAAGTGAAACTGGCTGTCACTGTCAATAATTGCTTTAAGTGCAAGAAACGTGTAATAAGAAGTAAGTGGTTAACGTGTTATAGCTGCAAAAATGATTTTCATTGTCGTTGCATACCAAACATGCATAAAACACATGTTCCTGATGAGGATGATGACGACCCATTCATGTGCCACATCTGTTATAAGGAGGAAAGTGAAGAAGCTGACGAAAAAGAGGAAAGTGACAAAGATGGTGATGAAAACGGAGAAAGTTCAAATAATACAAAATGTGACAAACATAAAAAAGGGAAGAGGATGCTAATAAAACTGAGGAAAGTGAGAATGAGAAAAGGGAAGTAGATGAATTATACAGTTTCTATAAGAGTGAGTGAACCAAATAGGTGCTAATAGTAAATACTAAATAATGTACCTACATATTAAATACGTATATTTAGTGTTAAATTTCTTGGAGTATGTTTATTCTATTATGATACTTGCTAAATCTACATAAGGAGATAGGTACCTTCTGAATTTGCAATTGTATTTGTGTCCAGTAACTAAAATTTAGATAATAGATCAGGTAAAATTTTTTGGAGAGTAACGATTGAGATCTTAAGTGCAGTGATTAGTTTTCAAAGTGTTTCAAGAAAGGGAAACGTTTTTTCAACTGAGACTTTTTATTCCTGATTAAATACGTTCACCTGCTAAGTGGTTCTGCGATTTACGAATACTTCCGGTTAATGTAAACAGTGCTCTTTACTGATGAGGTAACCTTCACCCGTCGAGGCATAATTAATACCGGCAATTTTCATACATGGAGTGAAGACAATCCCCGTATAGCCAGAACGAAGCATTTTCAGCACGAATTTTCAATTAACGTATGGTGTGTAATTGTCAGGGAGTCTTTAATAGGACCATGCGAACTTCCTGCTGGGATGAATGCAGAATCATATCTCAACTTTTTGGAAAATACTTTGCACACCTTACTAGAAGATGTTCCGCTTAACATTAGAAACAATACGTGGTTTATGCACGATGGTGCTCCTGGTCATTACGATCCAAATGTGCAAAATTATTTAAATAACTACTTTCGACGACGATGGATTGGACGTGGGAGTGATCATCCCTGGCCACCGTGAAGTCCAGATCTCAATCCGTTAAATTTTTTCTTGTGGAGTCCTATAAAATCCATTGTTTATAAACAATCAAACGGCAATAAAATGGTATTGTCAAGAAATATTCGAGATGCTGAAAATTAGATTAGAAATAATGCTCAGGCA
This sequence comes from Vesta saturnalis, assembly GCA_036346205.1. Classification (NCBI taxonomy): domain Eukaryota; kingdom Metazoa; phylum Arthropoda; class Insecta; order Coleoptera; family Lampyridae; genus Vesta; species Vesta saturnalis. Next base: position 382,585 of record JARFJB010002141.1, read on the forward strand.
TTCTTCCGTGTTAGACAAAATTTAGCTTCCTCCCAAGTGGATGTGTTCCGATTTTTAGCTTGATACATCATGTCATTTCTGAAATATACCTAATGTTGAAAATATTTTTTATCACTTTAAAGAGCTGTAACTTCTTCAGGAAGCACATTTGTACTAAGGAATGTTTGATTTAATCGATCCCATTTGACCTAAGGGATTTGAATATATCTGTTTCCAAATTCATGCGAAAAAATTCAGGAGGTGATTGCCCGTACGAAATATGTAGTGAGTAAAATTGAGTTTTTTTTCTCAAGTTTAAGTAAAGATGGAAACTTGAAATTTTGTAATTTCCGTGCACTCGCAGGAGTAACCAACGTTATTTTTTCAACATTCTTGTTACATTACAAGGGGATGCAATTAGCAACCCTTACTTTATTTAATATCAAATCTTTTATTCAAGATTGCGTTTTGTGAAATAAAAATGTTACTTCCCTGTTTATTCAAAAACACTTCTTAATCTTAAAGCTTTTTCCTAGGACCAGCAGATTTCGAGAAAAAAATATAATACCATGATTTGTATTCTTTATTAAATAATAAAGTAAGCATTGGGAGTGTAAAAGAGTAAAGATGTAAAATGCAAAAATAAAATACGATTCATAATAAACGTCGGAAATTACCGGTTCCAGCCAAAATACATGAACGTAGTCTACGTCTCATCGATCGTTGAACACGTTCGACGAGGCGTATTTCTCATAGTATCACACGCTATTTGAATACGATTCTACAAATCGTTGATATCAAGTATAGTTGTGTTGTAAACTAATAATTTCAGGTAAACTCAGAACCAGAAATCACATGGATTTAATTCTGGTGACCGAGGAGGCCAGTGTTGCGCCTTTTTAAGATTAAGAAATGTTTTTTTAATAAACAGGGATTTTAAGTAACATTTTTAAATTACTAAACTCAATCTCGAAAAAAAGATTTGATATTAAATAAAGTAATGGTTGGTAATTTCATCCCCTTACAATGTAACAGGAATGTTGAAAAATACGAGTGGTTAGACCTTTGCGAGTGCACGGAAATTACAAAATATCAAGTTTACATCGTTACTTAAATTTGAGAAAAAAGATAAAAACTCAATTTTACTTACCACCTTTTAAAGATGATATCTCGGAAGGGGGTGGGCTGAGGAAATCTTGTTATAGGAAGGACCCATCATAATGTTATACGGGCAATTACCTGATTTTTTTTGCATGAATTTAGACACACAGTGTGTGTATATACAAGGTGTTCCAGTTTTTTGTAGCAGGACTTTAATAGTCGATAGAGCTTTCAAAATTAAGACAAGAAGTTCATATAAACATAGGTTGCTGAACGCTTAGTTTTGGAGATACAGGGTTTCAAAGTTTTAATTTTTTTTAAGTTCTTTTAATTTATCTTCAAGACTGTTTAAAATAATAAATCCAAATTTAGTACACATATTACACACAATTTAGGTTGCCCATTTGATTTAGGAACTTTTTTGTGTTCTGCTTTTTTTTCGAAAAATACATAGTTTTTGAGGTAAATTAGCTGTAATCCATGAACAGATTCCAAATGTAAAGTAAAGTAAAGAACGTCTGATGCTCCCGCAAAAAATAGTGTGCCATGAAAAGAACAATAAAAAAAAGGAATCAAATTATGTCAAATATCACGTTTTATTTTAAATACGACTTGTGCATAAGAAAGAATGTAATTTACTTTCATATTTTATTGTGTTAATTTTTATTGCAAAAGTGATGCCATTTTTGTTTTCTAATCAAGAAATAGCGGATGTCCTTTTTATTTAGGGCTTTGTAAATAGAAGTTCAGCAGCAGCAGCCCATGAATATAGGCGAAGATTTCCTTTTAGAAGAGCTCCAATTCTTCAGTATTTGTAAAAGTTCACCAACAAATTATAAGTCAGGGGTTAAATAATGTGCATGGTTGTCAAAATAATAATCATAGGCAGCAAAGAAATATTGCACGACGAATTTTGCGTGAATTCGGCAGAAATCCCATAACTAGCATTAGAAGAGTATCCGTAGCTTTAGGTGGAATCTCAAATACTACTATTCACCGAACATTAAGACGGGATCACCGATATCCTTACCACCTACAACCTGTTCAAGGACTACAACTAGGGGATGCAGAACGTAGGGTTGCGTATTGTCGATGGATTCTTGCTGAAAATAATAACAATCCAGGTTTTTTAAATAATGTTTTATGGACCGATGAATCCTGCTTCACTCGCTGTGGTATGGTAAATTTTCACAACTAGCACGTTTGGGCACATGAAAATCCACATGTAGTTCGCCAGAGACATTTCCAACAAGAATTTAGTGTGAACGTCTGGATAGGTATTTACAATAATCACCTTTTTGGGCCCTACTTTTTACCACCTCGGATGAATGCTGCGGCTTTCTTGGAATTCTTAGAAAATGAACATGGGAATATGTGGGAACATATTCCCTTAAATTTACGAAGAACGGCTTGGTTCCAGCTTGATGCTTGTCCAGCTCATTATAGCAGAATTGTTAGAAACTGGCTGGACAACCATTATCCAACAAGATGGATCGGTCGTGCACGCCCAGTTCCCTGGCTGCCAGGATTAGGGATGCGTGTAATGAAATAAGACAATTTTTAGTTAATATTCCACGTCGGTGTGAATTATGTATTCAACAAAATGGTTCACATTTTGAACAGTTTCTTTAAATTTATTTATTATTACGATAGCGTTTTTGTTTTGTTGTTATAGGTTAAGTTTATTTGTTTAATTTATTTATTTCGTTCGTTTCGTTCTTGCTAAAATCTTAAATAGAAATTCTTTCCAATTTTTTCCAATAAATACGTATTTTTTTAATATTTATTTTATTGTTTTAATTTTATTTTTCTTTATTTAATTCAACTGAAAAGTTAGGAAAAAATCAGTGGAGTACTACTTTTTATTAAGAGACAAAAAAACGTGAAAATTGACATAATTTGATTCTTTTTTTTTTGTTCTTTTCATGGCACACTATTTTTTTGCGGGAGCATCAGACGTTCTTTACTTACCATTTGGAAGCTGTTCATGGATTACAGCTAATTTATCTCAAAAACTATGCATTTTTCGAAAAGAAAGCAGAAGACAAAAAAGTTCCTAAATCAACTGGGCAATCTAAATTTTTGGTTTCTAAGAGTTAGAGGCATCGCATGAAAAAGTTCAGGGGGGATAAAGGGTGTACCACCCCAGAAAATGTACTACCCTGTAGATATTGATCAACGTTAAACTACTCTTAATATTGAGTTTAAGAAGTGTAATATGTGTAGTAAATTTGGATTTATTATTTAAATAGTTTTGGGGATAAATTAAAAGAACTGAAAAAAAATTTAAACTTTGAAACCCTGTATCTCCAAAACTAAGCGTTTGGCAGCCTATGTTTATAAGAACTTTTTGTCTTAATTTTGAAAGATCTGTCGACCATTAAAGTCCTGCTACAAAAACTGGAACACCCTATATATATATATATATATATATATATATATATATATATATATATATATATATATATATATATATATATATACAGGGTGTTTCATTAAGGCTGGCCACCGGCCATATTTCAGAAACTAGTGGACATAAAAAGTGGAGAAAAAAAATTCATTATAAAAGTCGCCACGAGAAAATCCTGGAAATTAATTTTAAGTTCTGTAATTCATCGCAAGGGGGCGCAATTGAAAATTAAAAAATAAAATTATATATTTCTCCGAAAATTCCCACATTAAGGCATACCTTTGGTAACATCGTTAGAAAGCTTAGACAATTCTGCATCATTTTGGTCTAAGGCTCATTGGCGTACCGACCTTAATAAGAGTGGGGGAAGCTATTGAATGTGTAATCATTTAAATCGCTGTTATTTTTAATCGACTTATCCGATTGTAGTAAACCTAGGCTTGTTTAGAAGAAAAAGGTAAGTACTTTTAACTGTCGCATCCATTGGTACGCGATAGCTCAAATAAAATTGTTAGAGGGCGCAATTTGTAATAATACCAGTATTTTTGATTTTATTCAGAAAAATTAAATCATACGGTATAATTATGACATCATAAGCGGAAAGTAGCTTAAATTTGTAACAAAAAACGTAAATAACGCAATTTGATATCTTTATTTGTTCCAGAGTTATGGCGAAGAGAAGACTTTTTAACAGTTTAATTTAATAATTGATTGTTGCTATGGTTTCTTAAGGTGTATAGGTTGGATTAGTAATGAGGAATCTGCATTTATCATAGTCTGTGCCTCCCTTCACACTCTATCTAGGCTTAGGACTAGTCCAAACTAAGCAAATTGCAAAATTTGGAGCGTGTTTAGAGGCCAACGGGCCATAACAACGATATCAAAGTAATGATTGATTTTTGTTTAAGAAACTTTTTAATAGAATGGTAAAAAATCGTGAACAACTGTTAAAAAACTAGTGAAAAGCTATAAATGTTCAAATTGACGGCCGTTTTGTAAAATACAACTATTAATTCTTCTTCTTGTACTGGAAACAGCTGTTTCGATTTCGTCTCGTGGAATCGAATTTATTGCAATTTCAATTCGGTGAATCATGTCCTCTCGGGTGGTTGGTCTCGTTTCGTAAACAATATCTTTTATTCTTCCCCACAAGTAGAAATCTAATACAGTTAAATCCGGGGATCTAGGTGGCCACGGAAACAAACTACCCCTTCCCATCCAGCGATTTGGGTATCTAACATTTAAGAAATCACGGACTCTTCGGGAATAGTGTGAAGGACATCCATCATGTTGATACCACAGGGATGCTCTCACGTCAAGGGGATGTCTTCTAAAAGATTGGGCAAGTCATTTTGTAAAAAGTTTAAATAAGATTCACCATTTAGGTGTCCATGAAAACAAATGGTCCGATAATTCTCATCTAAAACACCACACCACAAATTTACACTCCATCTGTTTTGGTGATCCACTTCGCGCATCCAGTGAGGATTTGTTTGCGACCAATAATGCATATTGTGCAAATTAACTCTGCCGCAGCTAGTAAAAGTAGCCTCATCGGTCCATAAAACTTTGGAAAGGAATCGAAGATTTTCACTACACATGTCTCTCAGCCAATAGCAATAGTCGAGCCGCCTGTCAAAATCAGTGTCTGATAAAGCCTGGTGTAAAACTAGATGATAAGGATGCAGCTTAAAATCCCTTAAAATTCTGAACACAGAAGCAACACTTACACCTAGTTCTGTGGAAATCTCCCTGATGCTTACGTGAGGCTCCGATTCTACGTACGCAAGAACATTAACACTATTGTCTTCATTTCTTATGCGACGTCTTCTGACAGGAAGTGGAATACGTCGTACATTTCCTATCTGTCTTAAACGTGTTGCCATTCGCCGAAACACTTTTCTAGTATAGTGCCTTCGATCAGGATATCTGATAGCGTATTGTCGTTCCGCAATAACTGCATTTTGAAAACATTCATAATACACGGCAAGCATGTCGTAAGCCTCGGCATTGGTATACGACATTTTTGAAGGATAGCACTAATTTCTGATAAGGTACAATGAAACCCAAAACTAATGAAGGAGAAAATTTTTACAACACAACATCAATCAAAATTAAGTAAGTTGACAACTTTTTCAATTTACTTACCTCCATGGAAACGAGCCGACTTTGTTCCGCAGCAAATTAGATTATTATTTTAAAACACACCACATTAGAATTATGCCTTAGAAGTTTTGTATGATGTTATAAACGTACAGAAGAAGAATTAATAGTTGTTTTTTATAAAACGACCGTCAATTTGAACATTTATAGATTTTCACCAGTTTTTTAACAGTTGTTCATGATTTTGTACCATTCTATTGAAAAGTTTCTTAAACAAAAATCAATCATTACTTTGATATCGTTGTTATGGCCCGTTGGCCTCTAAACACGCTCCAAATTTTGCATTTTGCTTAGTTTGGACTAGTCCTAAGCCTAGATAGAGTGTGAGGGGAGGCACAGACTATGATAAATGCAGATTCCTCATTACTAATCCAACCTATACACCTTAAGAAACCATAGCAACAATCAATTATTAAATTAAACGGTTAAAAAGTCTTCTTTTCGCCATAACTCTGGAACAAATAAAGATATCAAATTGCGTTATTTACGTTTTTTGTTACAAATTTAAGCTACTTTCCGCTTATGATGTCATAATTATACCGTATGATTTAATTTTTCTGAATAAAATCAAAAACACTGGTAATATTACAAATTGCGCCTTCTAACAATTTTATTATGAGCTATCGCGTACCAATGGATGCGATAGTTAAAAGTACTTACCTTTTTCTTCTAAACAAGCCTAGGTTTACTACAATCGGATAAGTCGTTTAAAAATAACAGCGATTTAAATGATTACACATTCAATAGTTTCCCCCACTCTTATTAAGGTCGGTACGCCAATGAGCCATAGACCAAAATGATGCAGAATTGCCTAAGCTTTCTAACGATGTTACCAAAGGTATGCCTTAATGTGGGAATTTTCGGAGAAATTTATAATTTTATTTTTTAATTTTTAATTGCACCCCCTTGCGATGAATTACGGAACTTAAAAATAATTTCCAGGATTTTCTCGTGGAGACTTTTATAATGAATTTTTTTTCTCCACTTTTTATGTCCACTAGTTTCTGAAATATGGCCGGTGGCCAGCCTTAATGAAACACCCTGTATATATATACACACACACACATATATATATATATATATATATATATATATATATATATATATATATAAATATATAAATTATATGTAAATTTAAGTCTAAAACACATACAGAAAAAGAATTCCTCGAGTGATTTAAACCCACGATCATTTCTTTGCTAGAGAACTGTGTTACCAACTACGCTACCGAGGGAGCAAATCTCACTCGATTTAACCTTAATCTGTATATATTTTTATTAGTACTGATGTACTACACTAACTTTCATTTATTAATGATCACAGTCAACTTTTTGTGCTTAAATTTACATACAAAACAATATATTTATTATATATATATATATATATATATATATATATATATATATATATATATATATATATATATATATGTACAGTGTGGCCCACTTAAACCAGAACACCAGAACACTCCTGTAAAATTGTTATTTATGAATCGATTTTAAGTTTTTTTTGCCAAAATTAAGAGGACAAAAAACTGTATATTAGGACAAGGTAATACATTTAAATTCATGAAACCAAGGCCTACAATGGTAGTTTTTTAGGGTCAAAAATTAAGAAAAAGTGCTACGCACTTTTTTATTGAATATATTCCTGCCACTGTCTTCAGCATCTTTCAAAACAGATGGATACCAATTTTCGTTGAAAAATGTAGAATAAAAAAAAATTGTGAATTAAGAAAATCTACTAGAACAAGATTTATTTTAACAAACAATCCGAAAAATGAAACAAAGCTAAACATTATTTTATATATTATGTTATAATGAAACAAAGAAATACTAAATTGTGGAAGCTTCCACAAGATCTCCTTGAAGTTCAATGCATTTTTCATATCGCCTTAAAAGATTTCTTTGTACCATTCTAAGTAGGCCTTGAGTTATTTCGGCGCAAGCGTTTCTTATTCGATCTCGAAGATCTTGGATTGTTTGAGGCTGCGATTTATACACTTTATTCTTGATTGATTACCCCATAGGAAAAAATCTAATGGGGTTAGGTTTGGAAATCTTGCTGGCCATTCTGCTAATGGGCTATTACGATCTATCCAACAGTTCTCAAAGTTAGTATTCATCCATTCCCTCACCATAGCGGCATTATGCAAGGGAGTCCCATCCAATTGAAAATGTAAATTCATATGATCTCGTAATGGAATATTTTCCAGGGCGTGCATGAAATCATGTTCCAGGAATTCCAAATAAAATCGTGAATTTAAATTTTGCTCAAAAAAGAAAGGTCCAATAACCCTTTCGTTGAGAATGCCACACCACACGTTCACCTTTTCGGAATATTGACTTCTGTAGTTAATTACCCATTCCTGATTTTCGTTAGACCAATCACGTTGGTTTTGAGATAAAAGCACTCCATTGGTAGTGAAAGTGGCTTCATCACTGAACAGTATATGATTTAGAAAATTGCCATTGTTGAGATATTCCCCTTGAGATCACAAACAAAGCTTCATTCTTCTTCCAGCATCACCTAGTCGTAGAGTATGCAAAAACTTTGGTCTATACTGTTTAATTTTGTTCTTTTTGAGAGATCTTCTTATGGTTTCTTTAGGCACATTCAAGTTTACACTTGCTACTCTTAAGCTGTGTTTGGGATTGTTGTGGAAGTAATTTAAAATCGCACGATCATTTTGACTCACCCGTTGACGGCGATTATTATTAGCTTTCAATAGATGTAGTGAAACTGTACTTGTTTCATCAAAGACTTCATTGATGTTGTAAACAGTACTGCAGCTTATTGGGTGTCTGGCAGGATGTCTATTATTAAATTCTGTAGCTGTTTCTCGGACCGTACGGGCATTGTCTCCAGTTAGACGTATTATTTCAATTTTTTCGCGTAAACTTAATTGTTGCATAATTATAACTCTTTATTTTCATAGAGAAATATTAAGAGTCTAATCAGTTTGGCGTTTCAGAATGTTTCCATGGAATCCCATGGCAGGCTGATTTGGCCATTCTCGCTGTAAAACATGTTATATTGTCATTTAGATTATGATAAAGTAAAATCTGTTTTGAAAGATGCTGAAATATTTTCAATAAAAAAATGCCTACCACTTTTTTTTAATTTTTGACCCTAAAAAACTGCCATTGTAGGCCTTGGTTTCACGAATTTAAATGTGTTACCTTGTCATAATACACAGTTTCTGTCCTCTTAATTTTGATAAAAAAAAATTAAAATCGATTCATAAATAACAATTTTACAGGATTGTCCTGGTTTTAAATAGGTCACACTGTATGTATGTGTGTACGTGCGTGTGTGTGTGTGTGTGTGTGTGTGTGTGTGTGTGTGTGTGTGTGTGTGTGTGTGTGCGTGTGCGTATGCGTGTGCGTGAGCGTGTGCGTGTGCGTGTGCGTGTGCGTGTGCGTGTGCGTGTGCGTGTGCGTGTCGTGTGCGTGTGTGTATTAACTGTATTTTATTTTTTAAAAATTAACTTTTAAAGTACATATTAAATATTAACTCGAGTGGGACTTGAACCTATGACCTCCACTTTGCTAGAGTGGGGTTCTTCCATCTGAGCTATCGCGGCGGCAAGTCACAATCGATTCAAACTTATGTACTTCCCAAATTACGTTATTGATACAATTAGAGATATCAAAACCAATTTTGGTGTGGTAATACACGATCATTGGACTACATTCTAAAAATATTTAGGTATATACAGGGTGATTGACAAAAATACGCCAAACCAAACCTGTGTTTTTTTAAGGGAACGCCCTGTATATTTTTGCATTTTTTGATTCACTGTTACATTTAGAATAAAAGCTTAGAAATTTGTATCTGTATAACTAACCGTTCTGCAGATATCGTACCAAAATAGAGTTAACATTGGAACAATGATGCGAGCGTTGTCACCATGATTTTGTAAATCTGTTCATACCACCGACTATTAATAATAGTCTACTAATAAATTTTTCGAAAACATGTAATACTATACAGAATGATTAAGTTGCCCGAAATGTAATTCATAGTCATAAGACGGGCCCTTCTTGAGATATTGACGCTTTTACGTTAAAATACTATGACAATAGAATTCAACAAAACAAATGAGGTAGGTTATCCGCTCGTAATAATGAGGAACAATTGCATCTATTGTTTTGACGTTTGTCTAATCATTAAAATATTGTTCCATTCATTTGTGTTTTTTTGGATTGTTGTTTTGTCAACTTTTGTGTAAGATGAATTTTTCCAAATAGGATCCTTATTTACGGCTAAGCTCAAAGAAATGCTTTGCTGGCTACCCGTTTGTACTGTGAACGATCCCAGAGAGAAGAGAGCCGCGGAAAGAATCGTTTATGTATGTAGCTGAGAGATTTATAAATTCTGGAAGTGTGTGTTACCCCAAGCGGGCAAAAACCAGCCCAAACGAAGAAACTGAGTTTCAAGTTGTGGTATCTCTTATAGAAAATCCGTAAATTAGTACTAGAGAGCTAAGTATACACCTAGACCTAAATAGAAATTCAGTTCGCAGCTTTATTAAAAAAAACAAATTGCAAGATCAAGCTTTAAGTGAAAAACATGTTCAAAATCGTGAATCTTTCTGCCAATGGGTAACTACTAAAGCCAATGAAGAACCCAATTTTGTTAATAACATTCTATCTACGGATAAGGCAACTACTCACAATAATGGAAATCAGCACCATTCAGATACTAATCCACACATCTTAAGAGTTGTTGATCACCAGCATCGATGGTCAGTTAATATGTGGGGTGGTATAATCAATTTTAATGTGAATTGGTCCTTTCTTCTTTGATGGGAGTTTTACTGAAGAAAGTCGGGGGACGGGGGTGTATTTAAGAAACTGCATGTAAAGACATTTACAGTTTTTGAAAAATAATTTACCAGGGTTTTTGGAAAATATCGAGGTAGATAATAATCGTACGATGTGTTTTCAATTGGATGGCGCCCTTCTACACTATGCAACCAGCGTTAGACAATATCTCGATAGAAACTATCCAATGAAGTGAATAGGACGACGTGGTGTGCAAAACTAGCCAACCAGGTCACCGGACCTTAGGCCCCTGGATTTCTTCCTTTGGGGCTACGTTAAACAAAAAGTTTACCAACATCCTCCCACCACAAGCGAAGATATGGAAGAATTAGAGCGTTTCAATCCATTTCGACTTTAATGTTGTTGCCAGTGAATCTTTCGTTTACCGAGCGAATTGCAAAGTGTTTAGCTAGGCGTGCTTAGCATTTTGAACATTAATTTGAATTTATGGTTTTATTCGTTTATGTTTATTTGTTCAACTTATTTAGATATATATATATATATATATATATATATATATATATATATATATATATATATATATATATATATATATATATATATATATATATATATATATATATATATATATATATATATATATATATATATATATATATATATATATATATATATATATATATATATATATATATATATATATATATATATATATTAGATATTTATATTAAGAATAACAGGATTTGCATGAAATTTGGTGCCTAGAGGTTTTCTATGATGATAAATTCAGATTTGACCATAGTTTTGATGTATCTTGCAGAGGGCTTCACCAGCAGCCCTTTGTGCACATTTAAAGCTTCACAAATTTTTTTTGCTTCGGTATGTCAAATTTCTACTCAGAAATTCTCATTCCCTGATATGTTTTCTTCAAAAAACGTATACCTTGTAGATATCGCTTCGAGTAACCGTTTCTGTGATAATCGAATTTATATGTTTCATTGAGTACTAAAATTCATCATAGCAACGACTAAAGGTTATTAAGTATTGTCATTCGTTATAAAAGAGTTTTCTCAAACAATTCAGTCTGAAAAATCTTTATTATAGTTTTAATTTGCTTCTTCAATTTTTCGCTATGGCCGTACCCTACACTAACTCAGAATTGACCGACATGATATTAGTTTATGGTTATTGCCAAGGAAATGGTCGGAAATGGGTCAGAGTGTACCAAGAAATATTTCCAAATAGACGTGTTCGTGTTCCAAACCATCAAACATTTGCAGCTATTGAAAGGCGTCTTCGAACAACCGGTAGTTTTGCTCCTGCTATGGTTGATTATGGACGGGCAGAGTTTGAGGAAGAAATTTTAGCACGAGTTGAAAAAAATCCGAGTCTGAGCACCAGACACATTGGATTGGAACTTGGTGTTTCTAAGGGTACGGTTAACAGAGCTTTAAGGCAGCTGTTACATCCATTTCACCTCCAAACAATACAAAAGCTTTTACCTAACAACCCCGAATTAAGACTACGCTTATACCTCTTTATTAATGAAAAGACAGAAACTGAACCAAATTTTCATAGAAAAATGTTATTTACCGACGAGTGCTGTTTTACAAGAAGGGGTATGACAAATTTACATGATGAACACATTTATGCTGACGAAAACGCGCATGCAATAAATTTTGTGTATTATCAACGTGAATTTAAAATTAACGTGTGTACAGGTATTATTGACAGTTTTATCACAGGTCCTGTCATCTTACCACCTCGTTTAAATGGTTTAAATTACCTAGAACATTTAGTAAATTTGCCAAATGTATCTCATCGACTCCCACTGTTGTTAGGCAAAATATGTGGATCATTCACGACGGTGCACCACCATATTTCACGCTAAATGACAAAAATCGCTTAAAACGGCCAACTCGCTTACAGGATTTGACGCCTTTTGATTACTTTTTATAGGGAACACTTAAAAAGATGGTATATTCTAAACCAATAAACACCGAAGAAGACAAAATTCAGTAAAAATTTTACGGTTAGATGCAGAGACGATGGATAGGGTGCAGTTCAATATTCTACGCAGAATTAACCTTGTTCAACATTTACTTAGTTTAATTGAAGAATTTATAATTTAGTAACAGTTTGCTGTTTTGGTCGTTTGTTGTTGAATTTGTGTGCTATTCCTTTTGTTCTTTGCTAGTTCATTCTTACATTCTTATGTTGTTATGTTGTTGTGTAAAGTTCGGCTGTTGTTGGAAGGTTGGTCCTTAAACACGCTCCAACGTTCTTGGACCAGCCCTAAAGTGTGAAGGAGGGCTACGATAAATTTTAGTACGCAATGAAACATTTAAATCCGATTATCTCAGAAACGGCTTCTCGAAGCGACATATAAACGGTATACCCTTTTTGAGGAAACTATATCAAGGAATAAGAATATCTGACTAGAAATATACCCAGGCAGAAAAAAGTTATGTAGCTTAAAACGTAGGCAAAGGGCTCCTGGTGACGCTCTCCGGAAGATACATCAAAACTATCATGAAATCTGGATTTCTCATCATAGAAAACCTCTAGGTACCAAATTTCATGCAAATCCTGTTATTAATATAAATATTTAAAAAAGGGTTTAAAAAAATAATAAATTTAACACCCTGTATATTGGCAACTATCAACTTTTGGACTAAGGTAAATTGGGCTAGATCCTCATATTTTAGTCTTTGGAATTTGTCCTAGTATTTTGTACAGAGATACCCTCTATATGTATATGCAGGGTTATTTTTCCAGCATCTTCATGAGGATCTCGGAAACCAGAAGAGTTACACTTTTGCGTAAATGGGGAAAGATTTGCTACGTTAGAAGACTAGTCCAGATACGCTTCTGTTGATGTAAGAAAATGGACGGCTTATTAGATATTTAATAATGCATTCTTTCTGATTGTAATGATGTAAGTGTTGTATTACTTATTTTAATAAATAAAAGCACAATACACGTTTTTCTATTATTAGGTTTAACAAAAATCATATCTTGCCATGGAAAACAAAAGAAATTTACTGTAAGTGTTCGAAATGTCCACCTTTGTTGTAGACATACATGCGACACCTTTTCAGCACGGTCTAAATTCCTAAGTTCTCACTACTGTGTGTTGTGACATTGCAGCGTCTTGTGCAAATTGCCGTGTTGATATAGATAAGTTTCTAAAGTAACTCCACCTTGATCAAACCGATAAAAATTACACTAACGAACGAACTGTCAAAGATGAAGGTAAACAACACTTCAGTTACTTTACTTTTGTTTTCCATGGCAATATATGATTTTTGTTAAACCTAATTACAGACAAATGTGTATTGGGCTTTTATTTATTAAAATAAGTGATACATCGATATAGTGATAGTGAAAAAAAAGTCGATTGCATAACCTTCTATACCTGCACATGTATATGTAGGTTGAAAATTAAATAGTATGCTACTGATATATATATATATATATATATATATATATATATATATATATATATATATATATATATATATATATATATATATATATATATATATATATATATATATATATATATATATATATATATATATATATATATATGAGTGGTATTTAAAAGACTAATCAAAGAACAAAATTGATGGTCAATTGACAACTCATAAATTAATTAATTAGTTTAAATTTAGAACAAGTGGCAGGTTAATAGTGGTTTCGATGGTAGTCGGAGTCTGCATTACTCTGACGAACAAAATAAACGTTAAAGTTTATGTCAATTTGACATTTTAGCGGAAAGCAATTAAATTTCACAGGAAGAGAAAGAAAATGTCGGGAATATCCCGCTAGCGGAATTTTCGCATAATTGTGCTCTGATTGGTCCAAATATAAAATGTACTAAATTGTAATTGGATAGTTGACATGAAGAGGGTGAGTTGAATATTTATTATATATATATTATATATATATATATATATATATATATATATATATATATATATATATATATATATATATATAATGTTTTAATAGAAAAATAACAAAAGCTTCATTTTAGTATTACAGAAGGGTTTGCTCTGGAGAGAAATGATAACCAAACACTTAAATATTAATAATGCGTGGGACCTCCTCTAGCTCTTATGACCTCTTGGCAACATCTTGCCATGCTAGAAATAAAATCCAGAATGTAATCCAGAGGATTATTTGGCCATTATTCAAAACGGCAGTTCGAAGCTGATGGTGATTGTTTGGATCTACTCCTCGTGACCTTATCAAGCTTTTCAGGTAATCCCATACGTTCTGTGTGGGATTAAGATCTGAAAAGTTCGCTGGCCAATCCATGTGAGTAATATTGATTTGCCTTGCTTTATGAAGACGCTCGTTATCATTAACAAACACGAAACCATCGCCTATTTAATTGACAAACGGCAACACTACAGGTTGTAGTACCTCATAAAGATACTTGCCACTATTCATTGTAGCATTTCCAATCATAACCAATTCAGTACGACGAGTCGCAAAAATACCTCCCCAAACAGTAATTGACCCACCCCCATAAGCTTCCTTCGACACTGAACCATAATAAAACGGTCCTCCCTTACTGTTTCACTGCGATTTCGCCCTCCGACGTACCTATTTTGGTCAGATCCAGAATCATTACAACACATTCGAACTCTTCTGATTACATTGTGCCCCACATTGAAATGGGCAGCAACAGTTCTTAGCGATGCACCACTCATAAGTATTTCCATAGCTTGGCTCATCTCTTCAATACTTGATACACCTTAATGGCATCTGAAATCCGGTCAACCCCCCTGAATTAAAACTCTAGAAAATTGCAAAGATTATCTTAAAGCTTGATAAAAGTATAAGCGTCCGCGAGCTCAGTAACTGCACTTATCACAGATAATAAAAACAAGCAACAATTGAATCTCAAATGTCATTCGATAGGAATTCCTTTGCAGTCCAAAACACAGCCCTGATTATATACGTAGTGATGGCAAACGCCTAAGAACGGTTGTTTGCTTTACTTCATGTTTTATAAGTGTACCAGTTCAAATGTTGAGCAGTGTATGTATACAAAGAGTCCCGAATTGCAGTGTCCAAATGTAACAGCGTCAAAAAGATGCCCTAATTTCCTGTATAAACATATGTCGAGAAAAAAACCATTCTTTATCTTATCTCTTTCATATCACTCTAGTTATCTCTATAAAATATAATACACATCTTTCGGGCACTGCTTTTTTTGAAAACACAAAATTATTTTTTAAATCTCCATTTAACTTATAGCAAATTTGATCACTTGATATTTTTCCGTACGATACACAGTTTTCGCGTAAAAAAATAAAAGCTATTTTCATGCAACGCCAAGTTGCTAAAATTTCAATTAATGTTAATTTCACTGGTAAAACTTGTAAAACGGTAATTAGAGTTAGGTAACTCAATTTCTAAAATTTTACTACTGAATCTTATCAACGTTAAGATAAAATTTACTGGTATAATATAACCTGTGATGTCACCGAGTTTTCTTTAATATGCCTCTTTTACGTGTTAGCAAGAAATAAAAAGTAGAGTTTGTGAGTAGTATTTAAAATTAATAGTTTCAGAGCTATGGGTGCTGTTACAAAAATAATTAAACTTAAAATACTAAAGAACGGAAAATAATTTTTATGGGCGACTAAAACAATTAAAATTTGACGTAATCAAACACTTTTTTGCATCTTGCGTGTAACTATCTTGAATCCAGTGGATTCTTCAGGTGCCCAAAATATATAGCTTTTTCTGTGCATTTTTCCATTTTAATAAAACGTGGCTACATCACGTAGTTAATCAAATCTGGTGGATTACTGAGTTTGTCATTTATCACTTCAAACAATTTACACAGAAGATCGCAATCATCTTCGTTTAGTTCAACGTACGTAACTTTGTACGGATGGTATTTAGTTCTTTTAACAGTTTGACGACTTTTGATTTGTTCGGATTATCTTCAAATTTCAATTAAATACAAGGTAAGCCTTTTTGACGTTGAACTTCACAATATTTTGAGCAGTTTTGCTGACAAAATAGTTATTAAGCAATTACGATGTTTATTGTTAGAGAAATTACTCTTTTTACATTTACGACAGACACATTGACTGTGGTAACATATGAATTCGACTCAAGTACGAAAACAGTCCTTCTCAGGACTAAGCCTGATGACGGAAGAAAAGTCCGCTTCCGAAACGTCACGCTATAAAAGCAAAAACTGTGGAAATGGGTTGATAAATTCAACTAATATGAAACCACAGTCACAAAACACATAATACAGAATGTAACTTTAGGACCGAACAAAATTGCAATGTCAAATATATTTAATATTCTTGTTTAGTGTTAAAAACACACAAAAAGAAAATGTCACGCGGTGTTCCCAAGCGGTCACGCATCCAAATACAGACCGCGCCCGACGTTGCTTAACTTCGCTGATGGGATAACTGTACATCAAGTCTATATTACTACCTTTAATACTTTGACCTCCGATTTGACCATGTTTCTGATGAGATGCAAAGTTCATGCAAATGGTGACCCCTGATCCTGTTTCAGAATCTGAAGTCAGATGTTCAATATTCTTTAACACAGAAAAGCTACACACGCACACACACCCACACACACACGCGCACACGCGCACATACGCACACACGCACACACGCACACACGCACACACGCACACACGCACACACGCACACACGCACACACGCACACACGCACACACGCACACCACACGCACACACGCACACACGCAACACACGCAACACACACACGCACACACGACACACACGAACACACGCACACACGCACACACGCACACACCACACACGCACACACGCACACACGCACACACGCACACGCACACACGCACACACGAACACGCACACGCACACACGCACACCACACACGCACACAGCACACACGCACACACGCACACACGCACACACGCACACACGCACACGCACACGCACACACGCACACGCACACACGCACACACGCACACACGCACACACGCACACACGCACACACGCACACACGCACACGCACACACGCACACACGCACACACGCACACACGCACACACGCACACGCACACACGACACACGCACACACGCACACACGCACACACACAGCACACCACACGCACACACGCACACGACACACGCACACGCACACACGCACACACGCACCCACGCATACACGCACACGCACACACGCACACACGCACACACGCACACACACGCACACACGACACACGCACACACGCACACGCACACACGCACACACGACACACGCACACACGCACACACGCACACACACGCACACAGCACACACGCACACACGCACACACGCAACACGCACACACGCACACACGCACACGCACACGCACACGCACACGCACACACGCACACACGCACACACGCACACACGCACACGCACACAGCACACACGCACACACGCACACGCACACACGCAACACGCACACGACACACACGAACACACGACACACGCACACACGCACACACGCACACACGCACACACGACACACACGCACACACGAACACGACACCACGCACACGCACACACACACACACCACACACACGACACACACGCACACACGCACACACGACACACGCACACGCACCACAGCACACACGCACACACGCACACACGCACACACGCAACACGACAGCACACCAACACACACGCACACACGCACACACACACACCCACACACGCACACACGCACACACGCACACACGCACACACGCACACACGCACAAACAGACACACGCACACACGCACACACAACACACACACGCACACACGCACACGCACACGACACACACACGCACACACACGCACACACGCACACACACAAACACGCACACACGCACACACAGACACACGCACACACGCACACGCACACAGCACACACGCACACACGCACACGACACACACACGCACACACGCACACACGCACACACGCACACACGCACACACGCACACACGCACACACGCACACACGCACACACGCACACACGCACACACGCACACACGCACACACGCACACAGTCATTTTACAAAACTACTCTTTATTAACTAAGTTCATAAATAATTTTACAAAAACTGGAATTCACAACTTTCATTAACCTTAGATCGTAAAAAATTTTACAGGGCACTATTAAATTATTTTGTTCATAAAGAATTTCACTGTGGTCCCTAAGAATTACAATAATTGCTGAAAATGTGTTCCTCCAACTGTTTAAAATTGTGTTTTAAATCTAATATGTTGTTTATTATCAATGGACTGTAAAATGAATAACAAGAATAATACTTACCTTTATCAGCTATAATTTGCAACCGGTGATATGGATAGGAAAATGATAGGAAAGGGGTACTGCCCTTGAGCCTTCCAATATTTCTAATTATTTGACTATATTGCACAAATCACTTAAAAACGAAACTGAATACACTTCTATTACCTTCAAAATTTTTTTGTGAATACTAGGTCGTTTTTTTTATGGCCATCAAACCTATCCTATATATTTTAACGCCCGAGTTTTACATAATTTCAATAAAATGAATGTAAGATTCTATAATAAACCAAACACTTCGTATAATTAAGCAGGTTAATCATAATTATTAAATAAAATGTTAAAATAAGCCAAACATATGTAGGTTTCCGATATTTATTTCTTGCATTTCCGTTGAGTTCATAATTTCTGAACAACGTGTGTACTGTATTGACCATCATTCCTCTACTGTCGAATCTTGGTATGCCGTGATTGCACTTTTATGACAATTAAACTGTTGCTACATGTCTTTAAAGTATGACATGGGTTTTTGGAAGTAAATTATTGTAAATGTACTAGCTACGGAGCTTCGCTCCTCGATAACCGTTTGCGATATTTATTTCAAGGTAAAATTTTTCTTAAAAAAATTTTCAGTTAAAAATGCTAAAATTGTGCTTTTTTATTTTCATTATATACTTGATTGCAATGTAGTTAATATGTAATATTGGAAAAAACATGAAAATTAAAAAAAAAGAATTCACTTGTGAGAAGTGTTCAATTTTGTAATTTTTAAGTAATTGTTAAAGGGAATTGTCATTTTGACGTTTACTAACATTTACGACAGTACCAACTTAAACATTTTAATAAGTAACATTTCTAACCTCAATTTCTGACTACTAATTGTCATTAAAAACTTTAAATGTTGGCAAACTATATTTTTGGAAGCATTCAACTTTTTGTCGTGTAATGTTACCAAAATGATATTAATGTAAGTGCCAACTTAAACGTCTTAATAAATAAAATTATTAACCTCAATATCTGACGTTACCAATTATCAATCAAAAATTTAAATGTTGACAAACTATATTTTTGAAAACTTCCAACTTTTTGACGTGCAATTTTACACCAACAATATTAATGTAAGTACCAAGTTAAACATCTTAATAAGTAGAATTATTAACCACAATGTCTGAGTTTACCAATTCTCAATCAAAAACATAAATGTTGCCAAACTATATTTTTGAAAGCATTCAACTTTTTACGTGCAATGTTACCAAAATAATGTTAATGTAAGTGCCAACTTATACGGTTAAGTAGGTAAGATTATTAACCTAAATGTTTGATTTTAGCAAATGTCATTCAGAATTTTAAATGTTGTGAAATTAAATTTTTGAAAGTGTTCAATTTTTTGATATGCAACGTTACCAAAATAATATTTAGGAATGTACCAACTAAAACATTTTAGTAGATAACATCATTAACCTCAATGTTGGAATTTATCAATTGTCATTAAGTGTTGCCAAATTATACATTATATGTCTTTTTCATATAATTCTACCAAATTCACATTTATGAAAGTGAAAACGTTGTGAAAGTGTAAACGATGCCAAATGTTAATTTTGGAAGTATTCAACAGTTGTAAAATGGAATGTCTCTTCGGCACGCAATATTACCAAAATAATATTTTATGAATGTACAGTTTAACATGTAACATTATTAAATTAAGTGGTTGATCCTCAAAATGTCATTCAGACCTTTAAGGATGAATAAATTAAATTTTTCAAATAGTCGGCTATTGTAAAATTAATTTTCTTTTCGACATACAATATTATCGAAGTAATATGTATATAGTCACGGCAAAATCTTTTCCGTTGTGGGGGTGAAATTGTTAGAGAGAGACAAACTTAACATATCAACTTCCATAATAACCCTGATAATTACAAATGATATATCTATGTTAGTGAAATACACGTTGTTGGGTTGTTAGAACTGCCGAATAAATTACAATGTTGTCAGCTCTTCTGTTTACACATGACTTTTAATTTTGACGTTTTCCACATTTTGAGATTTTCGATAAGCTCCTCGAAATTATACATGACTACTTCAAAATGTTACAATTGCTTAATCATCGCAAAATGATCTAAGAACTGTTAAAAGTACTGTTACTTAGTTGAGAACGAGTATTTCCATCAAAAACTAATTTTCAAAATAAATGTAAAAACAATATAACCTAAGTATTATGTTGACGTCAAATTTCATACGTTTGGCAACAATGTCAAGCGCTGACGTTTATCCCCACATTGGAAAAGAGTTTGCCGCGACTATAGAAGTATCAATTTAAACAATTTGTAAATATGAAATTATTATATATAAAAATTGCCAACTTAAACTTTTGAAAATAGTCAACTTAAATATATAAGATATTTCAGAAAATTGAGAATACATTCAAATCAAGGAAATACTTATGAAAATAAGAAGTAACAAAATGAGGATTAAAATATATTAATCAAAAAAGAACAATAAGATATATGAATGGTTATGATAAAATACAATGTAGGCACTAATAACATATTATAACGCATTTATGAATCAAAATAAATTAAAATTTGTTATAGGAATAAGGATTATGTTTAATTTACAATATATAAAATATATGTTTGATTAAAGAACTCTATACTTAACAAAGCACAAAGTACAACAAAATTTTGTTGAACAAAGTTTTACTCCTTTACGATATATTCAAAGATCAATAAGTTCCTTTGCAATTACAATCTTGTTTGATATCAAATAAATTTAGTTGAAATATTCAATCTGAGGAAGATGCAGTGTTGTCCAAACAATTGTCATTTTAAACAGTATAGTGAAACTTTAAAATCAGTTTCACTCATGTAGTATGCAGTATCATCAGGTAAAAAATAGTTCAGTCAGTATTTTAAAAGCATAATTTTGTATAGCATTCAGGTACATTTATATAATTATAAATAAATTGATTGAACCATAAATATGTTTATATAGAAACCTGAATACGGTACTAATAAGATTATTTTCAAATATTTCGAATAGGTTGTGGGTTTGAGAGGTATTAATATATACATAGTACAGAATACGATAGTAATATGCGTATAAAAAATTTTAATCTACTTGATAGCAACATACTTTGGTTGATTTAGTTTAGCTTTGTAATGTCATATCAATTATCAATTATCATTAAAGGACCATGCTAGTATATAAGAAACGTCAGGTTTATAGTACTCGTAAAAAGAATATATTCATTTAATGACAAAAAAAATAAGATGTGTTTATAAAACTCAAGCTTAATAGTATTACTTCATCTTAACTTTGATTTGATAGTTAATGTTCTCGTTTTATACCCATCGTTACTTAAGTCAATATATATCACTTTCATTGTATGTATAAACATATATTGTTATGGATAGAATCAATAATTGCACACCGAAAAATTAAAAAACTTCCATCTATACAGTTCGAAATAATTCATTTGATTCGTATATCCTATTTTACATTAAATAGGTCTCCAAATGATCTAAAAAGAAATAGTAATTAAAATTAATTTACAAGAAGATAACTAGTCATACTCACATAACTGTTATGGATGAATACATTGTTTAAGATTAATAATACTGGACTGTATGTTTAAATGTTTTGAGATGTTTCTATAGTCTATAAACAAACACATAGTAGTTTTAATTATAAATTTATAATAATAAAAAATAAACTCTGAATTGTTTTGTACTTGGATTATTTAAACATTTATTCAAATGTGAAAGTACTTTATAAAAAAGTTATGACTGTCCATAATAACAAATGTAACATTCACAATGAAAACGTAACGTTCTTTTCCAAATTTTTAAGCAGTTGTAAAATTTACGTAGTGCAAATGTAAATATTGTAGTTCCAATGAAATTAATAAATTGATTAATTTAAATGCAATATGAAAAATGTAACGTATTATAATAAATATTTGTTTCAAAAATAGCATAATTATAATTAAATTGAGATACTTGAAATTAAATTTTAAAAAATTACTTTAAAACTTATTATAAATAAACATGCAAAAGAAGTAGTACATAATTACATAAATGAATTTATATTTTTAGTTCTGCAGAGATTTGAACTATTTCTAGATTTGAAAATTTATAGAAAAATCTAACGCATAATTATAAAAAACGTTATTAAAGTTAGAATTTAATTGTTTATATGATGAAACATCACCATGCTACATTATAGTATTTTTATATTGATAAACGTGTCTAGTGCAATATTTGTAATTATTAATTGAAACAGATTTAAATTGTTCATTATATAAATTTTTTTTAACATAAATCATAGTTCTAATGGCAGTACGTTACGTGCGTACGTTACAGTATTATATTAGATAAAAATAATGTAAATTAGGAAGGTATTAAATCAATAAAAATATTAAATCTAGTGAAAAAATCATTTCATAACAAATTTAAGAATTATTAATTGGCCACAAAAGAGCGGCAATTGCTATTGTTGTATATACATTGTGAGCGATTGGGAGGGCGTTGAGCTTAGAAAGGTAATATTTGATTAAAACCCAAAATGATTGTACATTGGTGCAAAGTTTCGAAAAAGTTAGCCCATAAATAACAAAGTTATTAAGCGATGCGCGAAGGCGACTTTTCTCAGAGTCCATGCGCATGGACTTAAAAAATACGTTCCTTCACTATCACATGTGTTCCATCCCCTCGGGAGAATGCGACGGTAGTTTCAACTATACGTCAAGTCGACCTAATCCCCCTCACTCCTTCCCCGTCGGTTGCGAACTCTCGGCCCTCACGTCGGGCCGCCTGCGAATTTTTAATTCCATCCCTCGCAAACGTGACCGAGGGAAGCGGCATCCGAATGCGAGTGCTCCCGTCGAAACGGTATCCGCCACATTTCTTATCTCGCCGAACTCGGGCCGTGTGAAAAAATTGATAAAGATCTGGTCAGATTCCGAATTTGAGAGAATATTTTATAGTTTATTATATATATATATATATATATATATATATATATATATATATATATATGGTTATAAATAGGTGTAATAGAGGGGGTAGGGTTTAATCGATTTCAAATATTAGATAGTATGCAAGTTCAAATAAAGTTGAAGAAGTTATACAATTTGTTATGAGGACAATATAGTATACGAATATAAACAGATGGTTTTTATACAACAAAACAGGTTTTATGGGGTTTGCACAATGATGTTTTATTCATAAAAGCATCGACAGTAGCATGTTAAAAAGATCAACACGATACATGTTAGTGTGTTAAAGATAAATAAGAAATTTCACATATAAATCAATATAATTAAGCAATTAAATACATAACACATATTGATTACATGAAGTACAATAATCCTAATGTGTAGACATGTATAATAATTGGTACAATGCATAAAAACTCTGCGAACTATAAAAAGGGTTATAGTACGAAGACGTTATGTTGATAGGTCATAGACTAAGTGTTTAAAAAGTGCTTAAGAAGTTAAAGTGCTTTAGAAACATATCTAAGAACATGAACAACGCATGTGCAATGTGAAATTAACAATATAAATACAATTTGTGTACAAAAACTTACAAAATTGGTTAACATTATGAAAGCATGAAAGTACAACATTAGAAACTGTAGAGTACAGATAAACAGTGATTGTGTTAGAGACATATATAGGAACAAGTTAGGTAAACATTACAAGTGATATAAACGTTTAAAACGCAAAGTTAAATTAAATTATATAAAGTTAGGTTAAGTACAAAATTTAAGAATTTTACAAATTTATAGCTTATTTAGGACAAGATAAGTTCAGTATAAATTATAAAAGCATATAATAGGTTTCCCTTATTTTTACAAAGAAATTAACATTAAATATGTAATTTAAACATAAATTTAGAAAAGTAGAGTCAAGTACCTAAAATTAAGGTATTAAAGTACAAATTTTGCTAAAACTATGTAAAATGTTTTGAAATAAGTGTATTCTTATACAGTTTTTTATGCAGAAGCTGAATATGTCATCAGTTTAGCTGTAAAATATAAAATTTGTTATATATTAGTAATTTTAGGTAGAAAATTGACAAAAGCTAAATTAATGAAGTAAATTATAGCATGTGAGGTGTCTATTTATGCAGAATTTTGCCCTGAGTTCAAAAATGTATTTAAAAACCAAATCCGAATTGAATTGAAAAAGTTATGGCATAATTTATGTTTTAGTTAAATTAATTTTTTTGTTTAGACCAATCGAATGCAAGGATCTTTTTGTATTTAATGTTAAAAAAAATTGAAAGCTTTGGTATCCATGAGAAGTTATAAAAGGAATTGCTCCTGATTTCTCACTCACTCTTTTTTATTCTTTTAATCTTTTTGTGGCTAACAAGTGATAGTGCTAATAGTGCTATTTTTTAAAATGTAAGTTAAAATTTTCGTAAATATTATCGGAAGTGAACCGCGATTAATGTAGAGTCTGAGATTTCAGAAACAATCGATATAAAAAATATCAATTTTTAAAACTAAGGCTACCGGTTATAATTTTCGACACTATTGTTTTGTTTCATTTTGAAATCTTGTTCAACATCGGTTGATGTGTATTTTTTTTTATTTAAATAACATTCTTCTGTTATTTTTGGATGTGATGTTTATTTTTCTCAAAAGTGATTGAGGTTATAAAATAATTTTGACTTCAAGTTGGTACCTAAAATAAATTATAAAATTTTATGAAAGCATAAATTACAAGATTAATCCGGAAAATTAGTGAATATTTAAATCAATAGTTAAATGAATATTCAATTAAAATAAAAGTGCAATTATAAAAGTAAATGAGTATCTTATCCAAGTGCAACGTATTTATCACAAAGAAGATTTATCACAAGTTAGTGAAGCTGGATGAATTTATAGAAATTAAGCAGTACCATTTTCAACAGGAAGGCAGTAACACCGTTAGATGAAATGAAGTTTACATCCAATGTTAACATGGAACAAGTTTAAGGTGACCATTTAATGGAAAATTCAACAACACATGTGAGTTTATTTTATTATAACCTAACAAATTGCATTGAGTATTCTTTTGAGTCCCGTATTTAT
This sequence comes from Vesta saturnalis, assembly GCA_036346205.1. Classification (NCBI taxonomy): domain Eukaryota; kingdom Metazoa; phylum Arthropoda; class Insecta; order Coleoptera; family Lampyridae; genus Vesta; species Vesta saturnalis. The sequence continues at coordinate 408,441 of JARFJB010002141.1, forward strand.
GTTTTTTTGAATTTGTGTATAATTGTTGAGCGACGACGTGTATCAATATCTGGAAAGGTAATGAACAAGTGTAATCATAAATACAATAATTCTAATTTAAAGAAAATCAAAATTGTACTTACTAAGTAATGATCGTTGGAATTTTGACAAGTTGCACATATTTTAGTTTATCAAGGATGCAACGCATGCGTCCATTTTGAAATTTCCATAGAAGTTTGTTACACGTTAAAGCAAATAATTGCAAAGGATTATTAAATTTTACACATGAATATTTCCTTGTGTGAAAATAATTTATTATTTTTATTTGCCAACAAAATTCAATTGAACTCTATCCCCAAGTATATACTTATTAAATTAAATAAATAATTATCAAGTCAATATATATAATATATATATTATATATATATATATATATATATATATATATATATATATATATATATATATATATATATATATATATATATATATATATATATATATATATATATACACGTATACACCACATAAATAACATAGGATACGTACTATTTTCGATAAGAGGAGTATTTATTCGATAGCAAATGGTAAAGATATTTGCATCGTGGGATAAACGAAGACTTCGTTCGTTTAAACCGTATATATTTAGCGTCACAACGCCACCGACGCCAGATGTCGGAATATCTCTCAGATCAAAAAAAGAAAAAATCCATCGTACTCGTCTTGATAACTAAAAAATTTTTCATCTCTTCTATTTTTTCGAAATCCGAACTCTATTAGTTGGAAAAACATAAAAATTTGATTTCGAAGTCGAAATTTTCGACTTTTTCAACTTTTGATCATGGAGTCCTCTTTTCAAGATAAAAATTGTAGTCAATCGATACATAGTTCGAAAATATTTCCGACGGTTCAAAATTTCTTAAAAATCGCGGCGGAACCTTGAAAATTAAAAAAAAAGTTGTTCTAAGCGTTATTTCGAAAATAAAAAATACATTGTGGTAGAACTCGTCGCCGTAAAGAAAAATAAACAAAAATCACATTAAAATTCCAACGGAAAGTGGTTAAAAAAATTGCCCCATATTTTACCATCATGCCTAGATGGACAATTATTTAATGAGTTATTTGGATATCTAGAAGATATCCCCTGAACCTTAGAAACGAAATCTGGATTCAAATAGACGGGACTGCCGCGAATTTTAATCTTGTATTATTAAGTAATAATTATCCAGAACGGTGGACTGGACGATTAGGAGCTAGAGCCTGGCCACCGCGTTCCCCTGACCTAATCCCTGTCGACTCCTTTGAGTGGGGTTATTTGAAAAAACGCGTTTGTTTGACGCCAGTTGATACAAGGCAAGAACTAATTCTAAGGATAGAAACTTTGCGAACCAATACAAATTTCATAAGCAACGCCACTGACTCAGTTCAGCGCAGATGCCGAAAATGTATCGACGTTGGAGGAGCTCATTTTGAACAGTTCTTGTAAACTTTAGGGACCACATTAAAATTATTTATTCGTCAATGGACAAAATAATTTAGTAGTAATCTGTAAAAATTTTTGCTACTGAAATTAACATTAATTGAAATTTTAGCAATGTGGCATGCATGAAAATAGATTTTATTTTTTTTACGCGAAAACTGTTCATAGTACGGAAAAAGTCAAGGAATCACATTAGCTCTACGTTAAATGGAGATTTTCAGAAAAAAACAGTGGCGTGCCATTTTTTTAATCAATAACATTTAGTTCAAATACCGTACGAACGCGGTGGACATTTAAAAAAACCTTTTACACCAAAAAATGTTCTTTGATGCTCGAAAGAAATTTTATATAGATACCTAGAGTGAAATGAAAGATGTGATAAAAAATTACTTTTTTCTTAAAACTTTAACACCCTGTATTTCGAAAACGAAGCATTTTTCGACATATGTTTATAAAGGAAATTAGAGTTTGTTTTTGACGCAAAATAGGCTGTTAAAGTTTGGACAAAACAATTCGAGACACCTTTATTATATATATATATATATATATATATATATATATATATATATCATTTTCTCTTGAAAAATTGGAATGTTTTTCTAATTTTAGAAGAAACTTTAGTAGGCGGATTTCATTGAAAAACACCACTGACAGAAATTGTCAAATGTGATAATTCTGTGGAACTGCAAATTAATTCATGCTAATTTGAATTGTATGCTATAATTTTGACTTTACAACAAAGAATTTATCTAATTCAATGTTACGGAACTGGGGAAGAGTGCTACCGAGTTGTTATCAGAAAATTCAACCAAAAATACTCGGAGGTTGCCATTTCGAATGCCGGAGCAAAAAACTTGGTAACTAAATTCCTTCAAACAGGCTCGGTTTTAAACCTAAAGAAGCCAAAGAAGTTGTTCGATGAAGAAGATGCTGCTTCTGTTCTCGCCATTCATTCCGCAACAGAAGTTCCAAGGTTGTCTTTAAGAAGGAGGGCACTACGAATTGGGATAGGTAAATCTCATTTAAAAAGAATCTTCAAGGAGAACAAAATTTTACCATTTAAGCCGCAATTTAGGCAAACTTTAGAGAACGGTGATGAAGCCAAACGTCTGGATTTTTGTTTGGAAATGGGCAATAGAGTTTTGGAAGATTCAGATTTTCATAAACGAATAATGTTCTCCGATGAATCGACCTTTTCAACTAACGGAGTCGTTTCCTCCCAACATTGCCGTTACTGGAGTAGGACGAATCCAAACTTCCGAATTGCTAGTCGCAGACAATGTTTGAAAAAAGTTAATGTGTGGTGTGCGGTTTCGTACCATGGAATTATTGGCCCATATTTTTTTGATCAAAGTTTAAACCGTTATTCATATTTGGAAATGTTGCAAAATTTTTTAACTGATAAACTGGATGAATTACCATTGAACTACCAAATTGAAATGTTCTTCCAGCACGATGGGTGCCCTTCTCATTATGCCGGTACTGTTCGCCAGTGGCTCAATACAGAGTTCCATGATAACAGGATAGGAAGAGATGGTTCCATTTTATGGCCGCCGAGAAGTCCTGATCTCCCAATAATGGGCTTTTATCTGTGGAGTCGTTTAAAACAAATTGTGTATAGTGAGCCATTAGACAATGATGAAGAGTAATTGAAAAATAGGATACGGAATGCTGTCCAGCCTCTTTCAATCGAAGAAACAAGGCGCAGTTTCAATGAATTCAGAGCTCGCATTGAAATCTGTGCGGAAAAAGGAGGAGCATTATTCGAATAGAAAATTTATAGTTCAGTTTTTTGAGAATTTTATTTCATTTTACCATCAATTGTTAAATTTATTAATTAAAACTAGTGAGACCAATTTGATTTTTCCTTTGAAACAATTCAACTTACTTCAAAAAATTACGAAAAGCTCGAATTTTTCAAGAAAAATGATATTATCTCAAGAACCGTTTGAGTTAAATAGCATGTAATTTGTGTTTCGGGGTTTGAAAACAAGCAGGGCAAATCAGCAAGAATGAAATTTTCTGCGAAATCAAAAATAAGAGAATTTTCCCTCTTTTAAAGTCGATCCGGGACATACTGTATATATATATATATATATATATATATATATATATATATATATATATATATATATATATATATATATATATATATATATATATATATATATATATATATATATATATATATATATATATATATATATATATATATATATATATATATATATATATATATATATATATATATATATATATATATTTTTGACAAAGGGACATAGTAAGTCCCCGAAACGTTGAATATCATATATTTTCACGTTAATAAACACAAGTTGTTCCGAATAATGGCTTTATTGAATAATATTACTTGTGGAAGCTTAAATAATATATATATATATATATATATATATATATATATATATAAAATATTTGAATAAGTTACTGCAAAAAATTATAAAAATTGATAATTTTGTGATTTAAAAGTCATTTTTGCCAAATAGAAATTTTCTAAGTCATTTTTTTCAAATTCGATGTACAACATAAGTGTAAAAATTTAATACTTTATGAGTAAATCGAAAAAAACTGCTTTTTACTGCGGAGGTAATACATACTTATTAGCGCATCATTACACGATAAAGATGCCTATTTATTTTGTTTTTCTTTTGTAGTCAATAATTTAATAAAATTGTTGACAGTTTGTGTTTTTCTTGATGAAATGGCTCGACTGGAATATTCTAGCACAGATTATTTGAATTTAATTTTAATTCACGGAGAATGTCATAGAGTTGTAAAACGAACAGTAAGAACATTTATCGAACGCTATCCTGAGCGCCCCTGACCATCAGCAGATACAATAAGACGTGTGGTTCAAAATTTGGAACAGTTTGGCACATTTAAACACTCTGTGCCTCGCAAAAAACTGCTATTGATAACGAACTGATTGAAGTTATAACTTTAGGATATTTCCGTGCCTATCCTTGTAATTCCATAAACGACGCGAAAACAGATATTGGCTTAACACCAACAACTATCAGAAGAATTCTTAAGAAACATAAGTTTAGACCATACTGTTTACAATTAGTTCAACATTTGAAAGAAGCGGATTTCTTGAAAAGTATCGAATTTTGTGAAACAACTTTGCTCAATATACAAGAAATTCCTAATTTTTTGACTAATATCATATGGGCGGACGAATCTAAATTTACGAAATGTGGCATATTTAATTGCCGAAACTCGTATTACTGGAATAACGAAAATAGCAATCCAATTTGCGAATGCCATTTTCAGGAAATTTGGAACTTTAACGCATTTTGTGCTATTCGGAATAATGAAATCTTTGACGTGTATTTTTACAACGACAATTTGAGAGGTTTAAAATAGTTCTTGTTGAGATTTATGATTACAAATTTAATTTCTCGGAGAAAATTATCTTGAGATATTAAACACTTGAATTCAACCCCGATTAAATCTAGAAAGGGAAAATTTATGGTACCAACAAGACGATGCGCCCCCTCACAACACCAACGCTGTTTCCATGAAACTTTATGAAATTTTTGAAGATCGTTGGTTTGCCAATAATGGTTCCTTTCCATGGCCACTTAGGTCACATGATCTTACGCCAATGGATTTTTATCTTTGGGGTCGAATTAAAAATATTGTTTATGCTACACCACTAACGACTAAAGAAGATTGCATTGCAAGAGTGTAAAATGCCTTCAATTCTCTTTCTCTACAAGAAATTCAAAGGGCTACAAATGAAGTCGTTATAAGACGGGTTCAACAATGTCTTGCGTCTAACAGGCAACATTTTGAACATTTATTGTAAATTAATTTACATTTGATCACGAGCAAGAAATACTAAATAAGCGACTTTATTGTGTAAGAATGCACTGATAAGTATGTAGTTACTACCTCCGCAGTAAAAAGTAGTTTTTTTCGATTTACTCATAAAGTATTAAACTTTTACACTTAAGTTGTATATCGAATTTGAAAAAATAACTTATTATTATCAATTTTTATAATTTTTTGCAGTAACTTATTCAAATATTTCTCTTTATTTCAATTCTCAATTATTTGGTTTCCATGGTGACCACGAACAAGAAATACTAGATTTTAGTATGTAGCTCATCTTTATCACAAATTTTAAAATTGGGACTTTTTGATAATAAGTATGAAACTGTTACGTTTAGGCAAATAAAGTTTTAAACGAACTTACCTTAATTTTTGACGTTAAATCGATCTGAGTAATAAAAAATAGGGGTTTGCATTTGATTTTTTTGAGTAACTTGCATTTTTTGATAGTCAAGTTTAGACATTCATAATTTTATTTTTATGGAAAACACAAATGCCATTTTTTGCAGACTGTTGCAATAAATCTTTGCCTACAACACCTCAAAGTTTTATTCAAATTGTTTGACAGGAACAGAACAATTAACGAGTTATTGCTAAGACCGCATCTGTCAATTTTTTTAGAAAAATGTTTTTTTTTAAACGACTGAAATTTCGTATCTAGTTTATTTAACAGACTTACCTTAAAATTCGACATAGAATCCAAAAATATATTAATATACGGGGTGTTCCATTTAAAATAAGCGATTAAGTACCGACTTCCGGTATAACCGGAAGTGGTACGAACGTGAAAATATTTTAGAAGAGTTAGCGCTAAGATCATTACCCTGTCACCAAATTTTCAAAATTATAGTAAGTTTGGTTTAGCAGATACTCATAGGATTAGCTCCCAAAGGCGGACCCTGTATACACAGGGTGTTATTTTTTCCTAAACGGTGAGTTTTACGTGAAATTGTATGGAGACCTTTTTTCTTCGGAATTGATTTCTGATGAATATCGTGTAAACGCGTCATATAAAATAGTGGCGTAACACATTTTTTTTGTGGAATTTATGTCATGACCTAGCTGTATCTACGCCACTGGTTAAATTAAAAATGAACTTTTCAGTTGAAATAAGGGCCTTCATGCCCTTATACAATATATAAAATTTCAATGTAATATCTAGAAGGGTTTTCGAAAAATTTGGAAAAAACCGAAAAAACACAATAACTTCAACAGCCTGTAGATCGATAACGAAGCTTCTGAGAACATACATTCATATATATATAGCGAAAATCGTTAATTTCTGAGATATTTTTGGGGATAATATAACTAGTGTTATGATTATCATCGGTGATAGCACTCGTTCAATTTTCTACAGTATTAATCATAACACGTGTTATATGTGGTAAGAGAATATAATGAATGTTAATAGAAAACATATTTTTTAAAGTTTACAATTTTAAACGATCTGTCACTTTGATAGTAAATACTACAGTTGCAAGATAATCAATACAATTATTTATTTCTTTGAAACTTTTTGTCACTTTGACAGTAAACTATTTCATTCATTAAAATCATGTGACAGTCAACATGCGGTGATAAAATTATCACCGATTTGATAGCCTATTCTACGATTTTGTTTTTGTATTTTAACCAATCAAAGTAATCAAAAATGTGTGACATGTGAATTATATTCTCAATTTAATAACAGAAAGAGATTTGTTTAACAATTTCTATTATAGCAAGTTAGCCGTGAACAAATGACAGATAGATACTATTCAGTAATAATTAGTAGCTTGTCATTTAACAAACTTTTTTGAGATTGTGTAATGTTTATTAATTTGTAAAAAGTTATATACTGTTTGAAATGATCTTTCCTGTTGAGGAATTAACACAGATGATATGGGTACTGGGAGACTGTATGAAAAATTATTTAGCACAATGAATTTACAAAGAGAAATAACGTTGGAAAGGTTAGTAGATAGTTTTAATCGTACGAGTTCAGTAGTTTATGAAAAAAAGGAAAGGACAAAACCTGTACTTAACGAGGAAAATGAATTTAACGTGATATTCCACATGTTAGTACACGTGAAGTATCTCGTCAGCATGATATTAGTGTTCAGTTGCATCAAGAATTACTCGAAGATGACTATCCCAGAAGGGTTGCTTTTTGTGAATAGGCTTAACAGCAAATCCACAATCAGGCGGATTTCTTTGATTTTGTCTTCTTTGGAGTCGAAGCCACATTTCTAAAAAATGGCACATTATTATTCGACAAGTATCTTATAGCAACTCATAGTCAAACTAGGTAATCTTAGATCTAGGGTAGTGTAATTGGAGATCACGCAGTTGGATCACATTTTTTCGATGGAACAGTGAATGGTCAAGTTTATTTGAACTTTTTAGAAAATCATTTACCATTACTGTTGGCAAGCGTTCCTCTTAATATTCGTCAAAGAATGTGGTTGTTACACGATGGAGCTCCGGTACATCACATTAGATTAATTCATAATCATCTTAATACCCATTTTCCTGGAAGATGGGTGGGAAGAGGAGGACCCATTGCATGGCCAGTTCGTTCACCAGAGTTAAGTAAAATTGACTTCTTCAAGTGGGATTATGTGAAAAACCGTGTGTATCAAATGACTCCAACCACACAAGATGATATGAAGAATAGAATACGAGAATCATTCCAGAGTATTAATGTAGAAATGTTAAGAAATGTCAGTCGACTGCAATGCTGTATTGATGTTTTCGGTGGACATTTTGAACATTTATTATGAAATTAATTAATTTTATAAGAATTTTGTCTAATAACCGATGTTTTTTGAATTTTTTATAATCATTTGTTACACTTTTATTAGTTCACGACTAACTTGTTATAATAGATATTTATAAAAAAATCTTTCTGTTATTAAATTGAAAATATCTCATAAATTAACGATTGTAGCTATAGGGAGTGATTAACAAAAATGAAAGAACATAAAGTGTAGTTTCACCTTTTAAAATAAAATACACGGCGATTCATTCGAAAAAATAGACAAAATTAGGTGTTCGAGTTTTGGCTCGCTCTATATTCAATTGATGCAATAATAAAGAAATAGCACTTTCTCGTAACACTGTACCAATGTCAAAAAGTCATGCCTTGAAAAAATTATTGTTAGGTTGTTCTGTCTAGGGTATACAGGACGTTGAAGTGAGAATGATTTTCGTGTACAATTGGCAATAACTTTTGAAATACCCTGTATAACGTAATAAAACCCTATATTGGAAGTATGGGGGAGATGAACTTAATCTAAATTTGAAATAATATACAGGGTGTCCTATTAAAAAAAAGTATGTTTGGTTCACCCTGGTAACATGTAACACCCTGTAAATATGAAAATAATTTTATAATGTGTTTTATAAAGTTTGAAGTCTATAATTTTTGTAAATAACTTTTTATGATATCTCTTTTAATAACGGATATATCGTACTTCGACGCACTAATGCCGCACTCTGAATATATATATATATATATATATATATATATATATATATATATATATATATATATATATATATATATATATATATATATATATATATATATATATATATATATATATATATATATTGGGTGTTTCAAGAAACGTTCCGCTAATTTCTAGGGTAAATAGAATAGTAAAAAATAAAGTTGGTTTGGTTAATAAACATGCGCCCGAAAATACCTCCTTAAGAAGATACGGCCCTGTAAAAGTGACCCCAATAATACTTTTTTTTTATTATCTCCGAAACGGTTTAAGCTAAATGAAATTTAGATCACAAATACCTTTGATTAGGTCATAAAAGATAGTGTTGACAACTTTTCAATATTTTGTACAGGAGCGTCGCTAAAGTGGCCAGGGGGGGGGGGGGGGAAGGAGTGCCACATATTTTCCCTCCAAACATTTTTTATGGTGATATTTTTAATTTTTTGAGCAAAAATAATAATTTTTAAACAATTTGCCACAAAAAAGATACTCTTGTAGAAAGTTAAAAAAATTACTGGTTTTGGAGATATTTGAGGTTTTACATGTTTTACCTAAAATAAGAATACAAAAGAAATATTGCGCTAATTTGATTTACTTTAATGAAGTATGTTGTTAACATCAGGGGATTGTGATTGAAATGCTAAAGCAGCGAAAAGAAGATACACGAAAAAATTTCCAAGAAGTGTTCCGAGATTCAACAAAATATTTTTGGATTTAGTAAGGTGTCTTGTAAGGCTGGAGTGGCAAGATTTCCCCAAACAGAAGAAAATATTTTAAATCTAGTTGTTGCGGACTACGATCAGTGTAAGAAACGTGGCAAGGGCAAGTAACGCAAGTGTTTCTAGTGTATATCGTGTATTAAAAAAACAATTATTGCTCCCGTTTCACTAGAGACAAATACAAGAATTATTGCCTGAAGATCATTTTTTGAGAAGAGACTTTTGCGAATTATTACACGAAAGAATGAAACAAAACCCTGATTTTTTACAAAATATTCTTTTCTCCGATGAATCAACTTTTACAGAGGAAAATCCAATGGTTAAACGTGTAACACATTATCAACATAATTTTAAGTTGAACGTATGGGCTACTTCAATAGGCAACCGCCTCGTTGCATACCATATTTTTGATGGAAATTTAAATGGTGATGTTTACTATGAATTTTTGGATAATAGTTTATTTCAGCTATTAGATTTGCCTCTTGATCTACGAATAAACATGGTTTTCATGCATGATGGTGCTCCACCTCATTTCTCTAGACAAACTAGAAGATGGCTTATTGAACATTTTCCAAATAGTTGGATTGGTCGAGGTGCTGATGCTCGTATCCACTGGCCACCAAGGTCCCCTGGCCTAAATCCCTTGAATTTTGATGTATGTAGTTTAGTTAAAGAAAATGTATATTCAAACGGAATAAATGTCATTGCAGAACTTCAAGCGACAGTTGAAAATAATTTAAGAATATTAACTAAAGAACCACGACTACTCCAAGGATTATGTTTTCACTAGAAAAACGTTTACGATTATGTATTTGTGAAAACAGTGGGCATTTCGAACATTTAATGTAAAAACCCGTACCTTATTATTAAATTTTTTTTTGCTGTTTGTTTTGTGCTATTCGTTGTTTTTTTTAATTGTTTATTTTGTCTGTTCTGTGTTAATGTCATACAATTAAAACCTTTTTAAGTTCTAAATAATTTAAAATATTTAATAATAGTTGTTTTTGAAACAATCATCATTCCCCGAGGTAGTTTGTGGTCGCGCATGAAAATTACTAATTATTTCATTTTAAAATAATTTATTAATTCGGCTAATACCTCAAATAACTCCAAAACCAGTAATTTTTTTGACTTTCAACAAGAGCATCTTCTTTGTGGCAAATTGTTTAAAAAAATTCTATTGATGCCCAAAAATAAAAATACCCCATAAAAAGTTATATATATATATATATATATATATATATATATATATATATATATATATATATATATATATATATATATATATATATATATATATATATATATATATATATATATTGTGTCGTGTGCGCGTGCGCGTGTTTTGAATAAATAACGTTGGAAATTAGGTCAACTTGCGTGACTTTCTTGTCAATGAATCACAATACACGTGCTCCAAGAAGATTTGGACCAATAATAAACGGACGCATGTATAACTATAGTTTACCAGATGATATGAGGCTTGGAAACCGTGGGTCGCATTGGGTTGTCTTCGAAACTTGGCGAGGAAGATGTGAAATGTGTAGTTCGCGATCAATACACTCACGACCTTTCAGTAAATGTCGCATCTGGTGTATTTTTGTGTTGCAATCAAAACAAAAACTGTTTCCTGGAATATCATGAAATGAATTAATTGCCATAATATTTCTTTTCATTCTTTTATATATTTTTTGTAATTATAAGTATTTCTAAACATGTGGAATACACTGTGTAAAAAGTCAAAACATTTGTAACGTATCCCCATAATTCGTCAACGCTATTCGTGACGGTACTAACAAGTTGTTACGGTATAAACTGGTAGTAAAACGGGATAACTGGTAAAATTGGATTTTGATCGACTAATCAACGGCTGGGATGCATTCGGTGTTTTAAATTTTGCGCTCAATGGGATAGCTTACAGTAAATAAGTCAACGTAGGGGTTGAAATTGACATAAAAAAACAGAAAATGGCGCCAGCGTGTTTGAAATCCCACAATAGGGGTTGAAATGTCTAATTACGTCAGTTCCTAGCTGGCTCAAAATACTCAAACAACTCGCTGACCTGACCGTAATCTCCGTTGGTGGCCCTGGGACTAGCAGATCTTCTATTGATCCTGAATGAATTCCACTTTCATAAAAAAAAGAAACTCTCACTTTAATTCCGTTTACAACCACTTGAAAAATAAAGCTTTAACTCTGCAAAGTTACGTTATAGTTCAATAATCCAGAAATAAAGCTTTCGAACGTAATTACCTTTTTACTTAGATTCACCACAAAAAATAATGACGTTAATGTACTGATCTAATTCAAATAAAACACTAAATATTCGTGTCGGTATTTGACTGTTCAACAACAAAAACACAAGTACATTAATCTGAGATATGTATTATAAATAAATAAGCAAAAAAATAAACAAAACCATTGAGATATCACCAAAAATTATTACAATAATTCGTCTTCCAGGTTAAATCGTTTAATTTATCCTAGAGGCGGAGATACTAGCTAGTATCTGTATTCCCTTTTACTAAAAATTATTGTACATCTAATTCATATGCCAAAATAACAAATGGTTTTAACAAATTAATTGCGTCTTCATAACGCCTGCGCCACACACAATTTCGTTATAAATTGGTCAGTACAACAAAATGAAAAAACGCTCCAATCAACTTGGATATAACACGGATGGGTACGCTTGTATTATAATTCAAACGATAAAAAAAATAGAAAAAAGTTAATTTCAAAAGAACAGCGTACTCAACCGTGTGTGCACCGAATGCACAATAATAAAGAACAACCCACAACAATTTATTAACATTCGTCATCTACAGCAATAATGAAAAAATGCACCAAAAGGTTTACTTTATATTGGAACAGTCCCCTTTTTGTTATGCAGGCACCTGGTTTACCTGGAGGGTGACGTCGGCGTCCTCGGCGATATGATTGATGTAACTACGTTCGACTCTCTCGTAACGGAAAGCAGTGTGATGATACAAAGTACCAAATTGTGGATGAGTTTCTACTTCAATTGATTGCACAAAACACTAATAATTAACTTTACTCCAATAATTTTCCAGAAATGAATACCACTTGTTACTGGCCAAACAAAAGCTTGAGTATTTACACGTTGCTTGTTAACTTAACTTTAATTATGTACAAGCTCAGAAAAACACTTGATTTTTTTCTTAAAAGAACGCAAAACTATTTACAGCAAGATGTTTGCTTAAGGCGAACTGTGAACTCTTGGGGCAGAAACAAACGTTTGATTTTTCCGAATAAAAGCGATAACTTGTCCAGAGAACAGCACTAGATTAAACACTCACACCTTACCGTTGCCCCTTTGGACAAGCTGCACTTTACGATAAATCTATCTCGTGATGGTTGAACAACTTATATGGTCCCGGCAATAGTTGTTTCGGGGACGAACCCCTCACGTTGTTCCTCGATAACACGCTCGTCACGGAAGCAATAACCTCTGCACGCTTCTACGTCTGAAACATTTCTCTTTCGCGAATAATTTCATATTTAGCAATCTTCCCATCTAACCCTTTCCATCTTACCTAAATCTACAATATCCAATCATAAAAAAGAATTACTTAACATTTTGAATACGCGCCACCCGAATCAAACTCAAAAACCGGCGGAAAATTTGCATCATCAAAATATAATATCCTTCCTAACCGCCAGTCATTATCTATGTAACTGATATCTTGTAAATTAAAGATTTCCCAGCTACTCGATAAGAATTTTGGTTTATTTAAAACCAAAATTCTTATCGAAATTCTCCGACAAATAGCCGCCTAAAACTTCTGAAGAAATGCGAATTATGCTTTTCTACTCTACATTGAAATACAATGTAATAATTTTAATGCGTTCTGTAATTTTCCAGTGATGAAAACTTTTAATGACAATATTTGAGGATAGCTAATAAAATTACCAACTATTCTTATTTACAAAAAAACATAATTAATCTTCCCTCTGAAATTGGTAAAAATGGTTTCACTAATAATACGTAAATTACATTCTCATTTTAAAATTTCATCTCAATAATAATAATTACATTTCGTTTTTTATTAAAAAAAAGGGATTCTAAACGCGATCTCTATCTATAATTTTCAACTACCTTTCACATACGTAAAAGACAAAACAAACGTAAAAAAATAATTTATATTTTCGATATTGACGGCACATTATCGATAAAATTGAAAAAAATTAGGATGCTCTTTGAACCTATTAGCAATCATAATGGCCAAAAATCGAACATTCTACAGTTTTTCAATATCTGGGAATTAAACGGTTAAACCTGCATGTCAGTTATAGACATATACAGGGTTTCTATAAAAGAACTCCGGGGTTTTAAAAAGTCGTATATTAATAACTGTAGAAGATGCAGAAATGTAATTAATATCTCCGAAACGATTAGCTCATCAAGTTTTACTCATACCCATTGGGAATGTTTTAATCAACAGTTGGCAGCGCTGCGGAGCGTTGATCTTGAAACAACGTAGCGGCTGTCAGTGACTCAGTCCCGTCTGGATTGCCGCGCTATGGTGACGCCGCAACAAAAAGCTCAATGCGTTATTTGGCTTATAGCAACTAATTCTGTTGTTACTGTAGAAAGAAACTTTCGACGTAATTACGGTGTTGATCCGCCTACGGACAAAACAATTCGCCAATGGTTAAGTGCTTTCAAGGAAACAGGAAGTGTTTTAAAACAAAAGTCAACGGGTAGGCCGCGTGTGTCACAAGTGAATGAGGACATAATCCGAGTGCATGCCTTCGAAGCCCTAAGAAATCGTTAACAAAACGTAGTCCGGAGTTGGGATTACCGAGATCAATGGTTCATAAGGTAATTCATAAAAGACTTCGTTTAACTGTTTACAAGATCCAACTGTTACACCACATTAAACCGGCAGACCAGATTAAGAGAATTTGCTGTTTCTATGCTACACAAAATTGAAGAAAATAATGATTTTTTAAAAACTGTTATTTTCAGTGATGAAGCTACTTTTCATGTGAACGGGATTGTAAACAGACATAATTGCAGAATATGGGGTTCGCAGCCGCTCCATGAGTTCATTGAGTATGAAAGGTGAACGCAGTACGCCCAAAGTGAATGTTTGATGTGGCCTTATGCATGATAGAGTCATAGGTCCTTTCATTTTTGTTGAAAGGAACATCAATGGTGATGTCTATTGTGACATGTTAGAGCAGTATGTTTTTCCTCAGTTAGATGACATTGAGGTGGAGAAGGGTTTAGTCCACTTCCAACAAGATGGGGCACCGCCACACTTCAGTATACGTGTGCGTGAGGCACTTGACGGTAGACTAGGCAACAGATGGATTGGAAGAGAAGGACCTATTCCATGGCCTCCAAGGAGCCCTGACATGACTCCGTTGGACTTTTTATTCTGGGGGCATTTCAAGAATCTTGTGTATGCGGAGAGAATCCGTGATGTTGGCCATCTCAGGGAACGAATAATCAATTGCGTCGCAACCGTCCCCCCAGACATGCTGGCCAGGACATGGGAAGAGATTGAATACCGTTACGATGTGTGCCGCGCCACTAACGGGGCTCATATTGAACTGTATTAATACGTAAAAAAAACTTGAAAATGCAACCTTTCCAATAATGTATAAAACATTTATATACGTTTTTTTCTTCATTAAAATATTATGCCTCAAAACTCCGGAGTTCTTTTATAGAAACTCTGTAGATGTGAACTCGCAAAGACGACATCCAACAGTTTATTTTTTAAAACAGCTCACTATCAAGTTTCCGCCTACATAAGTGAAACCTAATAGTTGCTTAACAATTTTCTTCTTCTTCTGGTTGCACCGGCTAGCTTACTTAATAAATGAAACGATTATTGTTATCAATGATCAAAAATACCTTCAAACTAATTTTCTTAAATGCATATGTAATTTGTAACTTTCCTTGATATTACTTCATTTAGCATTAACTCTTTTAATGTTCCTATTGATAAATTATAAAATTAAATCAAACATTACGCTTATTTAATTCAACTAAACTCAAAACTGCACTAATGCTTTGTTTACAGTACTCAAAGTAATCAAACAAACATCCCTTATACTACCCCTTACTGATTATTATGATTTTTCAAATTTCTTATCATGTAACATGCACATTCTGTATCAACGGTGAATGAAAATTGATTCATTCAGCATTGATTGTAGAAAAAAGATAATTAAGGATAAATAAAACACACAAACGTTTTCTTTTGTTTTTTGCACAAATTCAGCAATCTTACTTGTTATTTTAGATACCGACGAGTGGATTCATTGCTGGTATGCTGCTGGCTCTGGAGCTGTATTTCTTTGTTCACCAAATATCTTTTTTGAAAATCCGTCGCTGTTTCTGCCCAATTTTAGTCCATTATTCACCGATTTACACAATTACCATTATCTGATTATACTTATAAGTTCTAAGTTTCACAACAAAGAGCACTCAATAACAAAGGCAGCTCCCCGGCATGGCCGGCTTGGCTACACAATGTTTAGTTTAACCCTTTCGCTGCGGATGACGCCAATTGGCGTCAGATCTATTCCTTACTATGTGCGGTTGACGGCAATCGGCGTCAGGTGCATGCTGTGCTACAATACAGTTTGGTTTCGATACGCACTACACTAAAAATGATTTTGTGGTATCCGCACATTTATAGACGTTAGAAGTAACTATGATTTCAATCGTTTGAATTTTCTTGTTTCGGTTCGGCCACAATGGCCTAAATTCAATTTTTGTCTTCATCATTTATCTAAAGTTAATTTTTTTACGTATTTTAAACACTTTTTCAATGGATAAGTATCTCTTTCTGTTTTCTACATAAAATGTAGCTATAAACAGCGATATTTATGATATTATTAGAAGGGGAACTAATTTTAACCCAAGGGTTGTTTTTTGTTTACGTTACTCTAATTGTTAGTCTACATGCATTTGTAAATATTTCTCGAATAAAATTTAGTTCGTTTAAAACTTTTGAATTGTGTAAACCTGGCCGCTCTTTTGTTTTTATCAATAAGAATATCTGTTGCAACTGCTACTATATCGTTACGCGCGCGAGTGATTACAATGGGTGATTTAGATGTGAATCAACCCGGCCCTTCAGGAGTAAAAAGACAAAAAATACAAACGAGGAACCCACAAAAATTAACACCAGACGTAATATTGAAATTTTTATATGAATCAGATACCGATATTGACGATGACTTGGATAAATAGTTTGAAGTCGATCCTAACGAAACATCTTCGTAAAGTGAACTAGAATTGGGAACATATGATGGTAAGTACAGTTCATTTATTTTATTATTAGCAGATTTAATAAACCAGGAAGCTGATAACAACGAATGGAAGTGGGAAATGACAGACGATAGCATGAAACATTTTAATTTTAGTAAAACAAATGAAATGCTCGTTGATCTGGCGAATGCTGATCCACTCGATTATTTTCGATTGCTTGTTGATGATGATTTCGTAAACAATATAATAAAAGAAACGAACGAATATGCGTTAGATCTTTTTCTCACTAAAGATGTTACTGAGAGGGCTAGAATATCAGAATGGAAAAATTTGGAATTTGCAGAATTCTTAATATTTTTAGGACTGTTGTTTCATATCGGCACAATTAAATTGAATAGGCTACAAGATTATTGGAGAACTCATCGTCTATTTAATCTAAAATGTTTTTCAGATTATATGAGTCGAGACAGATTCCTAATTATATTAAGATGTCTTCATTTTATCAGAAATCCTAGACCAGACGAACCTAAGCTTATAGACCGTTTTTATAAAATTACACCCGTCTTAGATTACTTCAAAAGTAAAATGAGTGAAGTTTATTATCCACAGAGAAACCATTCCCTTGACGAATCTATGATTTTGTGGAAAGAGCGGCTTCTTTTTAAGCAGTATATTAGTAACAAACGTCATAAATGCGGTCTAAAATTATACATGGTGACAGAACCAAATGGGCTGATATTGAACTTCACTTGTTATACTGGTCACACAGATCAATTGGGCGGTAAAGGGCACGCTCAGAAAGTAGTCATGCATCTATTAGAAGGATTTTTAAATAATGGTCACAGCATTTATATGGACAACTTCTATAACTGCTGTGATCTAGCAAAAACCCTCCTAAGCAAGACAAGATACGCACGCGCACGCGCATGCGCACGCGCGCACGCACACGCACACGCACACGCACACGCACACGCACACGCACACGCACACGCACACGCACACGCACACGCACACGCACACTCACAAGCACCCGTCCTGTTATACTTCCAAGCCACACTAGGCATCGTCCAGGCTTACCGAAAGTAAGCGGGTTGCCAAGCCAGCTACAGTGGAAATGGGCGTGGTCGATATAAGAAGTAAAATGATTGATGGGTAGTTTTAAACACCTTACACTTACCATAAATCTGCAATTCACAAAGCTCAGCTTGGAAAAGACTGTCTCTAGGCGCCACCACAATCCTAAATTTTGCTAAAATAAATAGTCTTAGGCGGGATTATAAAATTAATCCTATTTGACTGTGAAAGACAGGATTGCAGTCTATTCTGTAAAATCATCCACCACTCAAATTCAATCACACTTCAACCTAAATTGATGCAAAAACTTAAGAAAATTCTGAAATACACGGGTCGTCGTAAGCTTTTTGAACACACTCTGTGCAAATGAAAATTCCCAAATCATAAAACGTTAAAGTATGTACTATTTAAGTATCCCTCGTATACCTGTACATTTATATTTCTAACTGTTATAACACTTTGAATTAAATAAGTAATACCCAGTTTAGAAAATTTCTAAATAAAATGAAAGAAATCTGTTTAATAATTGTTATTCCAACAAAATATTCGTTAATTGCTGAATACTTTAAACATAGGGCGGTTAGTGCTTGTATCCTCAATAATATCGTTATATTTTATTAACACTTTCTCTTTAAAGTAAATGTATTCAGACATTCATTAATAGGTTTAAATTTTAATGTTACAACTCTGTAATTTCTGCTTAATAAAAAATAATAATAAATGCTTTGTTAGTAGTGTTCTGCAGTAATATTTCAAAGTTAAAATGAAATTCTGTGATCGACCTGGCTCATGACTCACTTTCCAATCAATCATTATACTCGAAAATATGCAAAGACTAATTTCAATTATCAAAAAGGTGTAATCAGTTAAACACACCATTGACACAAATAAACGACAAAATAAATTAGATACTGAGTATATATTCTCAAATTTTCTGGCAAATATGTACAAAAGCGTGGTTTGGAGAGACCACCATGTAATTATAACTAAGATTCCCCAAGATTTTAATGCTACACACATAAAAGAAATACAGATAAAGTTCGATTACCTTTTGACTTAACCGTGACTTGTATCCGTTAAACAAATTCTAAAACTAATTCTTATTATTTAAGTCACTTAATCCTTTCTCTGTCGGTATGGTTGTGGTCTGCTGGTCTGCTTTCAGCAATCTTTCTTTTCCCTTTTACATTTTCTTAAATCGGCAAACACTTTGCACAACACATATTAAACGTATCGCTTAATGTAGTCACTAGTAGTCCGTCAATAATTTACCTTAAGTGGGCCCTTGCTTTAGCATAACATCATATTAATGCTTCGGTGTTAGCCCTTCACAACGTAAACGTTTAGCACGATGAAGATTGTTCACTTCCGCATCAATCTTAAATCTCTTACTTGCTTTGTACAATCGAGTTGGTATTACAATTGTACCTGAATGCACTCCACTCAATATTAATGATCATTGACCTCTTATCTAAATTTTACCACCTTTAGTTCGGTCACTTAAATGGTTATTTTCGGTTTTATTTATAATAACATTAGATCACGCGTTACACAATTGAACACTAATTACAAAATATTTGCTGTGTTAACTTCAAATATGCCTAAGCACTTTTAAAATTTCTTGAAGAAAATTTCTATACATTTTCTTCAATTCACACTTAATAATGTTATTTATTTATGAATGTCTATACGATTTATCCCTTGTTGGGTTACATGCAGCCGTTTATACACGCTGCCCAAATTATAATTTCACAAATAAACTCCCACACTAACCATTCTAAGGGTTACCCAAAAACCAACGCGCGCGACTCTTGCTTAATCTTTCACCGAACTCCATAACTGACTCTCCCTCAAATTGAGCACTCGCTTATATAACTTCTGTCTGCCACTTGTCAAACCCTTCGCGCTAACATTAAAATTCACTTATTACGAACACGTATTTCACGCGTTACTTTGCCGCGTCGAATCCCGGATGGAACTAACGCAAACGAAACTGAAAAACAACGTAGCCATCTTGAATTACTTTGTAAACTCACTGAAAACCCTCCGAAAAAATAATTAATTGCAATTACATTCCTACAGTACATTCTCCAGATCATCCCTCAACTTTTTATGCAAATCTCACATGTGGGTGAATCCCGCTTCCGCACAATTTAGCGAACTTCCTCACATTCTATCAACTTCATTCTTGATCATGCATTAAATTTTCCTATTGCACAATATTACAAAAATTTCTACAAGCAAAAATATGCATACATATTCCATACTGTACATTAATAAGATATCAATATATGATAAACTCACTCACTCATACGTCTATAACCATTTCTTTAGCCCAACTTCCTTCGTGCACAGTATCAAATACCAGTAGTCTTACCAGTGCCGTATTAATAAAAATTCACTCAAAACATTTCTTAACCAAAGTTAATGCTTTCAACACGAAAATCTTGCTACAGCATTCAAATGTTCGTTCACACGATCACCAATGCTTCCTTAAATTCCAGTGGCGTATCATCTACACCAACTTAGATTACGCATACACAAATAAAAATGCTTTTCATGCAAACTCACTTCAGCTACATTCAAAACACGTTACATACGTTATCAAAATACTATATATACACGGTGCATCAAAATAACCTTACAGCCCGCACACACCCACATTCACGCACGCACGCGATCTTGACGAAACATTGTCAAACGTTGTAAAATGAGGTATAAAGTCGATTTAGCGTTAGTGAAAAAATGTCGATTGTGCCAAGTGTACAACTAAGAAAGGCTGCCGGCCAAAAAAATCTAATAATAAGCTTGATCAAGAGAAAATTCTGAAAATTATTTTTAATCACTGATTTCAAATTGAAATTATCATTTTTTGCACAACTTTCCTTAGTAATGCATTAGAAAGGTATATCCATTGCAAACTAGTGATCAATATGTAAAACTTTTAATGCATTTTTACGATTGCTGTCAAAATAAATGAAGAGGGAACCACATAATAAAATGATATCAATAGCTGTTGTAGAACCGAAGATACAGTCAAAAATATGGTAATGTAAAAGGCAATTTGAGGTATAAACAAATCAAAAATTAATAAGTAGGTTTTTGTTCGATTAGTACAACGTTTACGTGCTACCGGTAGCATCCATCGTCTTATATATAATAGACGAGCTCGAGGTTGTACCGAGAGAAATTGCATAAATGTGTTGGCATATATTGAAACTGACCCGCATTTAAGTATTAGGCCAATATCACAAAATTTAGGGATAACGCATGAAAGCGTTCAAAATATTAAAAAAAAAGCAAGTAAATGGGTTTCTTGAAAATATTATTGGTAAAATTTTTAAATTTGAGTACCAAACATGATAATAAATGTTTAATATTGTTTAACCAGGATAATTTCTAACCTACGGAGGAAACTGAAAGGGCAAGTAGGCGTGATCAAAGTATAGTTGTTTATTAAAAAAAAATTAGATCAAATGGTAATAATAAGAAAGTTACAACTGTTTAAAACAGACGCAGTGGCGTAACTGCAAAATTTGGGCCCAGATGCAAAATTTTTAAATGGCCCATGTCTTTATAGTAAAGATATAGTACTAAAAAGGCAATTTCTAAAATAAAATAAGGGGCCCTGTAAGAAAAC
The DNA here is from genome assembly GCA_036346205.1 of Vesta saturnalis. Classification (NCBI taxonomy): domain Eukaryota; kingdom Metazoa; phylum Arthropoda; class Insecta; order Coleoptera; family Lampyridae; genus Vesta; species Vesta saturnalis. The sequence continues at coordinate 429,931 of JARFJB010002141.1, forward strand.
ATTTCCTTACAATTCAATACGACAAAAAAATTGACTGGATTTTTTCAAAATTCGTTCGAGGATCGATTGACCCCGATGCAATGTGCCCTTTTCCGACCCCACAGTTACGACACTGAGCTGACGTATTGAGCGCCACTGACTTCTTATAAGTCACGTTTACATAGAAACACAAACACTTATCACACACTCTGATAAATTAATTTTGTATTAGTATCGTTTTTACGGTAGGTATGAATGATAAAACAACAAAATTAAGACAAAGACAAAGAACGAAAATTTAATTAACAAAATTTATAAGAATTTCAAAAGTTTTCTAAAATGCTGACCCTGAATTTCAACACACAATTGCGCACGACGAATCCAGTTTTCTGAACGCGAGAGACGACATAATTAGAAGGGATAGGAATGTGCAAAGCAGAAAAGATGGGCGAAGGTGAAAGAAGGAAAATACAATGTAAACTATAAGAACATTAAGAGAGAAGGAATACCGAGATATTTGAATGGGGAAGGGAGGAAGGAAAGAAAGAAAATGATAGCGAGATTTAGCTGTGGGAACGAAGAGAGGGGAAAGAGGTACTGGTGAAAGGACGAAGAGACAAAATGTAGGCTGTGCGGAGGAGAGATAGAGACGATTAAGCACATGTTGGAAGAATGCAGGGAGTTAAAGGAGGAGGAGAGGACTGTGGTAGATATATTAGAAGAAGGAGGAAGGGGAGCGGAGTGGATGTAAGAAACACATGGAACAGAAGAAGACAGTAAATGGGAGAAGAGAAAAGAAAAAGTGAAGTAAAGAGAGGAGAAACTGTAAATAGTAAAATGTAATCACTTTCCAAGATTGCAAGAAGTATATTAGTGCTATAAAAAAAAGCTCAATTGTTTATAAGAACTTTAAACTTTCTTATTACTAGCGTTTGATCTAATATTGCTTTTTGAAGCACGGTCCCTTCTACTTGCGCTTTCAGCTTCCTCCGTAGGTTATAAATCACCCTGTATTTATATTTTTTATTCCTCCATTCCTACGTATACTATTCCTGCATCCCCACGCATAGTTGTCCTACTTTTTAGATTCCATCCATATCAAATTGCTCTTCATCAAGTTTTAATACCTCTAGATTTTGATACAACATTGAACTTTTGCAACTGGCTATTAAATATGCCAAAAGAGGATCCTCAACTTTTATCTAGAATTTTGTCGACAGACGAAGCCACTTTTAGTTGTGACTGAAAAATAGGTTTGCCTAATATGGATTACTAGTCGAAAGACAATCCTGATTGGCTACGCGAAGTCAGCACCAAGGAGATGGAAAATTAATGTGTGGTGTAGAATAACTGCCGGAAGAATTTTTGAACCAGTTGTGTTCGAAAGAGCGTTAGCTAGGGTCTATTTAGACTTCCTTCAAAACCAACTACCCGGTATACTTGAAGATATTGACCTTCAAACTAGAAGCACAATGTTCTTCCAACATGATGGGTGTCTAGCACATTTTTCATTAAATGTACGACGACATCTTGATGTAACATTTCCAGACAGGTTGATGGATAAATGGAGCATATTCCGCTGGCCTCCTCGTTCGCCGGACTTAACTTGTTTGGATTTCTATTTATGGGGCCGTTTGAAGGATATGATATATTAAACTAGAGTGATGACAAGATAAGATCTACTAAATGTAATTCAAGAAGGAATACATTCAATACCGGTAACAGAAATTGAATGTGCAGTGCGGTCCACAAGAGATAAGATCCAGTTGTGTATTGAAAACGATGGTCGGCAGTTTGAGCACTTAGGACGCCGTTAAAAGTAGTATTTGGTATCGGTGCTTTCAGGCCCATAGAAATTTTGAAAGAAATTAAAGTGTTCATAACCTACTTATTTATTTTAAGCGTACGATTTGTTTACACCTCAAATTGCCTGTTACATTACCATATTTTTCACGATATCTGGGGTTCTATAATAGCTACTGACATAATTTTTTTTTAATTTTCTTTCCAATAGCAGTGAAAAAAATAATTGGTATCATTTAACTTTTTACAAAAGCCGACCGTTTTGTTCCTTCAAGTTGCGCATTATTTTGGTAGACGGAGATAAGAAATTGTTGTTGTTTTGGATTTGATTGGTAATATCATATATTCCCTTAACATCGAGACCAATCTTAGATTAGATTCAAATATGCAACATTATGGATGTCTTAAACAGCCCAATAGGAACATAAACGTGGTTACTGAAGATGAGGAATTAACTTTAGCTTGTTTGCAAGTAAATCTGAATATTTTGACTCGAGAAGTTGAAGCTCTAGTTAATGTGTCTAAGACTAAGTCATCGAGAATTAAAAAAAAAAACACAATTTCCACGCATATAAATTACAAATTGAGCAGACTTTGCCACCAAATGATAATATCCGTAGAACAGCATTTTTAGAATTGCAGAAAGTGGTTTTATAAATCAGGTTTTATGGACTGACGAATCCTACTTCTGCAATAGTGAATTATTTAATCGCCGTAATGAGCACCACCGGGTACAGGAAAATCCACACATAGTGGTTCCGCGGCGCAACATGGTTCGTTTCGCCTTTAATGTTTTTTGTGGCATATTGGGAAATCGTTTAGTTGGTCCTATCATTTTTTATGGAACCTTAACAGCGCAGCGTTGCATGGAAATTCTGCAAACATATCTTGAAGAACGGTTAGATGATCTACCTTTGGCACAAAGTGTTCAAATATGGTATCAGCAGGATGGCGCTCCCGCACATAATGCTGGAAATGCTATTCGATATTTAAATGGCCGTTTTCATAATAGAGTAGTTTCCACCAATACAGCTAATCAGTGGTCAGTCAGATCCGCAGATTTAACGCCTCTGGATTTTTATTTATGGGGCACTATAAAAAATAAAGTGTATGGTAGTACACTACAATAATGCAATGAAGAAGTGGTGGCGGCCTTTAACGGTGTTCATCGAAATACATTACGAACAGTTACTAACTGTGTTGTAAAACGGTATCGATTATGTGTACATGAAAACGACCAGCACTTTGAACATTTATTGTAATGTATTATGGTTTTACTAATTCACGGTATATCGTTGTGTTTAATTTGTTTAATAAATAATTTTTACTTGCAAATTGTTAATCATGGCTACTTTATTTAAAATAAAAACAATTAATATTTCCCATAATTCTTTATTGGTACAGAGGTTGTTATACATCGTTGAAAAGAGAAAATAAATCCCATTTAATTGCGTAAAAATCCAATATGGCGCCCATTTAAAATAAGAAATTTGCTACTAATATCTTGGAAACCGCCATCTAGAGTTTTATTTTGACATCATTTTTAATGTGCCTCTTCGAAGTAAGTAACTTTGATCTGAAACTTTTTCTTTTATAATTATGGAGATATTTGAGTTTTTAGAAATCGGCGATTTTTGTTTTTTTTTTAAATAATTTCGAAACTGTTCAGAAATTGAAATGTTTCGCAACAGAATCGAACTCGGCCCAAAAAATGGCACAATATTGCCCATTTAACCAAATCTCTATCTTTAATAATACTCGATTTGGGACACCCTGTATATATACCCATAGTTGTTTTCGCTCAAATTCCGTAGATATTCATGTGATCAAAATATGCTTTTTAAATTTGATATAAATGCTCACCGAATTTGTCGAATTTAGAATGCTTTTATAATTTACATAGTTTTTAATTATAATCTACTATAACTTAGGAAGATGATATTTCATTATATAAACAGTTTTAATTTGAAATAGTTTAAATATTATTAAATATAAAAAGATAGATTAACTTTTTGATGCTCTACATTTTTAAGCTGGCATTTATATGCGTCGAATTATTAATTATTAAAAATTTCAAAATTTAAAATAACCATTTTGCGCAATAAAAAACATATTTTTTAGTATAATTATGTATTTCCTTTGATTAACAGAATTATGTAAGCGTTATTAAAATTAACATTGCCATGTAAACATGTTTATTCGTTTTCATTTAAATTTCTCTATCAACGTGCATACTTGTTTCCAATAAGTTTTTAAGTAATTTTTTATTATATTTCAAGTATCTGATTAATTGTAATTATGTTCCTTTTAAAACAAATTTTATTTATAATAAAGAAAATGTTTAATATTATTTTTAAAATTCTCAATTTCTTAATTTCATTGGAAGTACATTTACATTTGCGCTACTGTAAACGTTATTGAAAAATTTCGAAAAGAACCTTACGTTTTCAGTATGAAAGGTACATTTGCTATTTTTGACACACATAACCTATCTGTCAAGTCCTTTTACAATTGGTCGGCTAAGTAACAAAAGGGCGTAACTACAAAAATATCAAAAATGAAATAAGCCTGTATTCAGATCCCATATAGAAGGTTCTATGTACTATAAAACAGGCGTAACTCAATTTATATTAATAAGAAAGTTAGTATGGGCCTAACTGACAAAATAAAACTAAGTGTTAGCAACTGAAAGACGTAAGTCTTGTTATTCCTTTTTAACTCTAAACTTTTGTAGCAAAATGTAGGTTGTAATTCATACATACGCCGTTCAAACACTTGCAATAATTCTGTTACAGTCGTGCCGATAACAGTGCTAAGTAAGTTCGTTAATGTTGTTCTAGTGTGTGATGCATACAGTGGCCGGCGTGTAAGAAGACGAGCCCGCCTATGCGCGAAAGACGACTTTATGATCTTGTTCAAATTCCCGCGTTCGTTTACCTCAGAGACTTCACATGGTGCATAATGTATATTTTAATGGTATATTAAAAGCAATTCAAAGAACCATATTTTATGTAAATACGCAATTTATTATAATTAAAAGCTATACTGGAAGTAATACTATAATTAAATTAATAAAATCAATGTGTTATTACATTACACATAATTGATACCTATTACTAAAACAATATTGTCTAAAATGTTTCATTTTCACTGTCACTCAAATCACTACACTGATAATCACTGTCACTATCTCCACCCATATTTATAACTAACTGCTCAGTTTCTATATCCAAAATTTGTTCACTTTCAAGATATTTGTCTTCTATATTAATTACATTATTACATCGGCTTTTCCAATCTTCTGTAGTTGTCGTTTCAAATGCTCGGTTGGCCAATTCCATGACGTCATTTAACTTAAATGTAACGTTTTTCTGTGCTACTTCGCTTTTTATCTTTGCCCAAATTAATTCTATGGGATAAACATACAAATGTGATACGCCACTGCTTAGTATTTTTATTATAATCGGCAACCGCCGTAGTTCTTCGCGATGCGCCGGCTCCTCGTCTTCTTACACGCCGGCCACTGTAAATATGTTTAAATCAAGAGCAAGAAACTACTTTAGCTGATGTGGACGGCAGTTATTGTGAAAGTAATAATAATTTTATTATTTTTATATCCGGTTTACGCAGGTACGTTCAGTTGATACCTAAAAAAATATTAATGTTATAGTACATAACCTATATTTTTGTCTCGAACTAATAATTTTATTATTCGACGTAGGTATGTTTGTAACTTTTTTCATGACTTGCAGTGTAACTACATGTTGTAAGAACAAACTTTCAATAAAAGATTAACTGAATCGGTTGTTGATTAACCCTCGAGCGCGCGCAATATCTGTGAAATACGGGCCTCGTAACTTTTCGTTAATAATCGCGGTGTTATCGGGTGTTTTAGGTCGGATGCTTAGGTACCTTCCTAAAACAGTGGCCTGAATGTGTTCAGTGAGTGGCAACTTTTTCATCAATTAGTTTAACTGTCAGCCATATTTTGTATCTACTAGATACGTTGCGCGTTCTCAAGTAAGTATTTTAATCTCTTTTATAATTTGCAAAACAGAGATTTTGCGTAATTGTTGATCTATAATTATTTATTTTTAATCTTAATTTTCTTGTGAAATTAGTGTAACAAGAGTTAAATTGTGATATTTTCATATAAAACGAGATAAATGTGTAAAATGTGCGGTTAGCAAATAAAAATTTGTTTTAGGATCATATCGCTTTCAAAGCAATCATACAACTTGAACAATGCCAATGACGTAGAAGAACTTCAAAAGTACCTGTTTGATTCCGACTACGAAAATGATGAAGTCGAATCAATTGCAAGTGACGAAGATGATGTTGCTGAAGGCGTTTTTGAGACTAGGGACAGCGATTCGGAGTCTGAACAAAATATGGACAGCGGCTACGAGTCAGATAACGACGACGATTTTTTTTACCAGCACAAAAAAAAGAAAAGGTAACGTCGACTTATACAAATGGAAAAAAACACCATACAAAACAAGAACAGGGTTTCACAACATAACCAACAAGAATCTTGGCCAAGTTAACGGTTTAGAAAGGACAGCAAAAACTCCGATGGAAGCATGGCAATGTTTTGTAAGTGATAACATGATTGATATACTTGTGGAATACACAAATCAATTTATTGACCAAGAAAGGGTGAAATTTTCACGTGAAAGAGATGCACGTCCTACTTCTGTGTAAAAGTACTCATAGGGCTTCTTTATCTTTCTGGCCGATTACGAGCCCACCGTTTGAATACTTTAGATTTATTTGATACTACTGGACATGGAGTAGAAATATTTGGAAGTACAATGAGCAGAAATATATTTTTATTTTTGCTAAAATGTCTACGGTTTGACGATCGCGACACGAGATTGGCCAGAAAATAGTTGGACAGGTTGGCTCCTATAAGAGATTTTTGGGAGATCTTCGTTGAAAATTGTAAAATGGATTATTCGGCGGGTCCAAATGTGACTATAGATGAAAAGCTGGAAGGTTTTAGAGGCCGCTGTATTTTCAAGCAGTACATACCGTCAAAACCACAAAAATATGGAATCAAAATTTACGCGATGGTTGATAGTGAAACCTATTATGTGTCAAATTTAGAAGTTTATTGTGGGACGCAACCTGAAGATTTTCCTTTTGCAGTTAGTAACAAACCTGTTGATGTAGTAAAGCGTTTAGCTGCTCCAATTTACGGTTCAGGTCGTAATGTCACTGCCGATAACTGGTTTACAGACATCAGTTTGGTTGAAGAGCTGACAACGTACAGACTCAGCTACGCAGGAACCGTAAAAAAGAATAAGCCGCAAATTCCGCAAAATGTCCAAGATTCAAACTTCAAGCATTTTTGGTTTTAGAAAAAAGTGTACTCTTGTTTCCTATGTTCCAAAGCCAAAAAGAAGTGTAATTTTTGTGCGTAGCATGCATTGCCCCATTGACCCATTAACAGGAGACCAAAAGAAACCAGAAATGATAACCTATTATAATCGCACGAAAGGAGGTGTTAACACAAACGATGAATTGTGCGAAACGTATAGTGTTTCACGCAATAGCAGGCGATGGCCAATGGTCATCTTTTATTCCGTTCTAAACATGGCTGGAATAAATGCTCAAATAATATTTAAAAAAATGGCCAAACGCTTGACAAACGAAGAGTTTTTCTCAAAAAATTGGGCGAGGAACTAATAAAAGAACATTTGCAAAACAGAAAGAGCAATACCAGAGGAATTCCTGCTGTGCTTCAAGAAAAAATTAATCAAACCTCAGAACGGCTCAGCACAAATCCACCAAACAGAAACACAAATACAGCACCTGCTTTAGAAGTTGATGATCAAAAAAGGAAAAGATGTGACACTTGCAAACACAATAAAACAACGCGCCTGACTAAATATGCTTGCAAAATATGCAAAAAGCGTTTGTGTTTAGAACATTGCCAAATGGTCTACGATGATCACTAGCAAAATTTAAACTGACTGCATATTTATGTTTTGTATTTGTTTAAATGTTATACTACCTTTTTTTATTCTTTAATGTTTCATTTAACCGTATTATGTTCTACGAGTTACGAGTTTACGAGGACACATATATAAGTTTGATCTGAAATTTGTACGTTTTCCAAGTTGCTAATAAAAAACAATAAAACAAAAACTGTGTCATTTCCTTCCTTAAACTACTAAAAAACAGATTCATTGTAAAAATATATATTTTTTAATATTTTGTTTATTTTTAAGCCAATGTATCTCCCAGATACATTGCGCGCCCTCGCGTATCGATTCTATTGCGCGCGCTCGAGGGTTAAATTAATGAAAACGGCATGAACTAACATTTGCAATTTGTTTAATTCGATTGCTCAAACATAGATTCTGATTTTTTCTTGTACTAACTTTTATTTTTTTATTTTAGAACCTTCAAGAATAAATAAAGTAAATGCCGATAACTCTGAAGAACATGAAACTCAACGTGATTTTCTGACATTAAAACCTATACCGGTGGATGAATCAATACAATCGTGTTTATCTATGAATAGTAATTCTTCTTTGAATGGGTCAGATATAAATAACGATCAAATCGCAGTTATTCGTCAACTTGAAAATTTGTATTCGCCAAATCAAATAGACAGTATTTTAGAGATTAATACTGATATGTGCCTAACAAACATTGATAACAATACAAATGACTTTAATGGCGACCCTAATTTCAAGTTAGACAGTGATTATGCTGAGTATTTGGAACACAATATGGTTCAGATGGCAGTGTTGCGAACCATAATTTCGAATTACATAATGAAGAAGCTAGCGAATCGAGTGATGCAGCGAGTGATGTCAATATTATGGAACGCGAACAAAACCAAAATGAAAATTATGATGTTGAACAGGAACTAGAAAACAATACAAGTCCGGCAACACCTAAGAGAAAAAGACTCAAAATAGCAGCTCGAAACCAGTCGATACAGAATGAAAGAAAGTTGTTACGACAGTCTGGTGAGTTATACACATCTGTTAAAGGAAAACTTATTCTTCCTAGAGCTTTAATTCAGAGCTCTTGCAAAAGCTGCACACAAAAATGTAGGAAAAATATACACGAAGCTATATTTAGTTATTTCAGATAAATTTCAAATCTTGATCGGCAACGTCAGTACGTTGCAAGTCTCATAGAGAAAAAACCAAAATCTGTTACTAAGACACTTAAGGAACCATCTCGCCGCCAGTATACTATGGAATACCATTTAGTACACAATCAAAGAAGAACTCAAGTCTGCAATAAATTTTTTCGAGCAACACTTTCCGTATCAGAAAATTTATTCGCACTACTCTCCACAAGTGCGATGGATCGAAAATGGTTGCGCCTGTATTGTGTACAATCATGAGGTGTGGTAATTTTTGGTAATAAAAAAGAAAAAAAGTGTTTAAATTTATTTGAATTTGAATTTTGAATAGTGTGTGGTTGGGTTTAAGTGTGCGTGTGGTGTGATTAATTAGATCGTTGGCCGGTGTCATGCTGGGTCGCCATCGAATAGCCGGGGGGTTGCGGAGGGCATATGGGGTATTATCGAGGGATTTTTCTACCTCCTCGGGGAGGTCGTCGAAGAGTTGTGTTGGGGGTATATTGGCGTGGTGTAGGGTGAAGTAATTAGGGTACCTGAGGGGTAACCTGTGTATCCGTCTAAAAATTCGGCGTTCACCGGAGGTGATTGAGGAAAGGTGATTGGGGTTAAGGTTTGTGTATACAGGAGCTCGGAAGCCCATAACAGGGCGGATGTATGTTTTATATGTGTGTAGAAGCGTTTTGGGGTGACAACCTCTGATTCTACCCCGAAGGGCGTCCAGTAGGTTTTCGCGGTTTCTAATCCTGTTTAGTGTTCTTTTTACATCGGGGAGCCAATTGAGGGTACTAGTCAAGCGGATTCCTAGGTAGGTGATTTCATCTTGGAGTGTGAGCCTTTCTTGGTTAAGGGCGATAGACACGTTTCTGGAGTCAAGATTGGGGAACTTATCCTCTGCGTAATGAGGATGTGAAAAGGATTGTTTGAGTTTTGGTGGGATTGACGGAGACTCTCCACTGGTTCGCCCAGTTAGAGAAGTTCCGTTTGGTTTTGGATTTGAGGCGGAAGGCCGTTTCGTTGTTTCTATTAACCGCCCAAAAGGCGGTGTCATCCGCGACCTTGGCAACGACTACTCCGGGTTGGGTGACTTCGGGAATGTCGGATGTAAAGATGGTGTAAAGGATAGGGGCTAAGGCAGAACCTTGCGGAGCGCCTGCTGTAGGTTGAAAAGGATCGGAGAAGGTTTTCCCTACTTTGACTCGAACTGACCGATTGGTCAGGTACGAGAGTAGGAGTTTGGCGAAGGGGTCGGGTATGTTAAGGTTTCGGATCTTTTGCAGGAGATCCGCGTGCCAGACCCTGTCAAATGCTTGCTTAATGTCCAGAAACACAGCCATATTGCATTGCTTGTGATTGAATGATCTGGTGGTCTGTGTAAGCAGCTTTAACAAGGGATCGGGACACGTTCGGTTAGGACGGAAGCCGAATTGGCTGTTGGAAGGAGGTCGTTGTATTCTAGGTGGTCCCTGAGTCACCTGGCTAGAATTTGCTCAAAGCATTTTCCGAGGCAGCTCAGGAGGGAGATTGGTCTGTAAGAGGAGGGCGAGGTAAGATCAGCGTGGGGTTTAGGTATCATGACGGTGGAGGCCGATTTCCAGTCCGTCGGGAAGTACGATAGGGTAAGGCATTTATTGTAAATAGTAGAAAGTAAACGGAGGGCTGGGTCGGATAGGTGGCGAAGAACTTTACGGTTTAGGCCGTCAGACCTGGGGTAGAATTTTTACCTTTTTTGAAATATGAGCTGACCTAGTCCGGCGTGATAGGGGCGTAAAAAGGACTCTCGTTATCAAGTAGGGTTTCTGGAAGGTTAAGGGTACGGAAATCTTCAAGGCGACTCTCAAGGAGTGCCTTGAATTGGTTATCAAAGTTGAAAAGGAGTGGATGGGAAGCAGTTTTTAATTAAGAGGGCGGTTTCCTGGTGGCTATTGTTTAGTAATGAGTGATACGTGTTGAAATTGAGTGAGCATCGGGGTGTGATCTTTGTTTCCGTGATGTAAAGGATGTGTATATTGTGTGTGTGTAGAAAGTGTTTAAGTAAGGGGCGTTTCCGACGAACGCCCCTGGCATTAATGGTCCCTGCTATGATAGCCATTGGAAAGGAGTGGGTTGGCGGATTACGGCGACCTTCATCTGCGTACCGGATACGCAGATGTTGATCCTCCGCTGAAATAAGGTTTGGGATAGCGAGTCTAAAATCCATCAGGATGGTACACCGTAATTAGGCAGCTGCAAAGAAAATCTCTTACGAAGTAATTGAAATCTCACAAGATGACGTTTTTGATTTCCAAAAGGTGTCTTCGGCCTTAATAAAAAATAAAGAATAGACTCTGATGGTAACACTGTTCAGTGGTTAAAATTAGTGCGGTTACAATACAGGAAGGACTATGTGAATCACTTCATGTACTTCATGTATTCCATGGATGCAGATTTCAAAAACTACAAGTTGTTCGTCGGGGAAGATCCGGTATAGTTATACTTAACGTTTGTACAATGGCCCGCGTCCCATAAAAGCAGAGAAATTAAAAAATTTCAAAGAGCTCTTCCGAATGGATGTATTATCATTTTATAATCGTAATAAAGTAGCCAAAGTGTTTTCTTTATTTAGTATTAAAAAGGCGTATTTTTCATACGTTGCTACAAAACTTTTCTTTGTTTTTAAACTGATTGTATACTAAGAATCCATTAATACATATACTGCCAAAGTCGCCAAAATAAGAGTGAATTTAACTGAAAAATAAAAAGAAGAAGGCTATTCAAGCACCTTTTTGTGCTCTCCTGAAAAATGCATATTTGGTAGTTACGCCCTTTTATTACTAAGCCGACGAATTTTAATAAACATACACTGACTTCCATAAAAATTGCAACACCTAGAATTTGTTGAACGATTTTATTGAAATTTTCATCAACGGTGTCTTTCATTAGAACAAACAAACGAATAAAATTTTAACAAATCTAGCTAGTAGTTTTTTTTTTGTTTTTTCCTTTGCACTTAGTAACAATAAATTTGAAGAAATAAACCAATCAGTGTGTAATTAACTGTCAATTTTGCAAATTGTTTATTCATAGTTTCGTTCTGAACTTGGGAACAATGCCAAGAGTACGTCAACATCAAGATTTTTCCTAATTGACAGATTTTGAACGTGGTCGTATTATTGGCATGAGAGAGGCCGGATTTTCGCTAAGAGAAATTGCTCGTCGTGTAAACCGAAATGTTACAACGGTATTGAGATGTTGGTCCAAATGATGCGGGGAAGGGGTGCAACAACGCCGCCCTGGATCTGGATGTCCCCACAGGACTGCAGATTGCGAAGAACGTCGTTTAAGACTTTTGGCCACAAGAGACAGATTTTCAACAACTCAATCGATTGCAAATGCTTGGATGAGAGCTGTAAGACCCAGAATGTCAATGTCATCTGTTTATCGCCGGATAAGGTCTTATGGGCATATCGTCCATTTTTATGTCTTCCTGTTACTCCACTTCACCGTCTACGCGGGCTAGAATGGAGCAACGAAAGAATGAATTGGGCGCAAGAATAGCATCCAATTGTGATGAGTCCCGATTTTGCTTGTGGGCCTACGATGGTCGTAGGAGGGTCAGACAAATGCGTGGAGAACGTAAAAATTCAACATTTTTTGTGGACCGCAACACAGCCCTCACACTAGGAGTGATTATATGGGTTGCAATATATTACGGTAGCAGATCACACTTGGTCTTCATTGATGGCAACTTAAACGCCGTTGGTTGTATTGCCAATGTGCTAGAACCCCTCGCGCTTCCATAGCACCAGGAGCTGTAAAATCCCATTTTCCAACAGAATAATGCGCGCCCTCATACAGCAAGGGCTACAACACGTTTTTGGAAGAAGACAACATTGCCGTCCTCCCATGGCCTGATTGGTCGCCTGATTTGTCGCCCATTGAACATGTATGGGATGAGGTCGGTAGGCGACTGGGTAATTCACCACAAGCTCCAGATAACTTACACGATCTCCGGCTACGGATTCAAGAAGCTTGGGTTGATATACCACAAGCAGCTATAGATCACTTGGTTGATAGCATGCCACGCCGTCTGAATGAGTGCATTACAAATCGTGGCGGAGCAACTCATTATTGAAAAAAACATTTTTAGTTTTTGTTCTTTTGTTTTCAAATTTTAATCGTTTTTTTGTTCTAATGAAAGACATCGTTGACGAAAATCCTAATTAAATCGTTCGTTGTAATTTCTATGGAAGTCAGTATATTTATTTAATCCAAGTACAAAACAATCATACTGATATTTTTTATTCTTATAAATATAATTGAAACTACTTTGAATTTGTTTATAGAATATAGGAACATCTCCAAAAATTTGAACATACAGTTCAGTTAGTAATGGATTAGTCCATAACAGTTGCGACATTAATTTTAATTATTAATCCTTTTTAGATCGTCCGAAGAACTATAAAAATGTGAAATAGGATATACGAATCAAATGAATTATTAACTGTTTCGATGAAAGTTTTTAAATTATTCTACGCGTCAACATTGGTTATATCCATATTAAAATATTTTTATATATGCAATCAAATGTGAAGATTCTTTGAAGTGGTATCTATTGGTTAACTATCGATGTGCATCCAACGGAAAGGTTAATAATAAAATAAAAGTTGAAATAAACACTAATAAATTTGTGTTTTGTATACTCATCTTAAATTCTTTTTTATTAAACAAATATATTATTTTATGGGTACATTATACACCTGAAGTATATTGTTAATACACCATGATTTATTAATGAAAATCGATATCGAGACACTACAAAGTTGTCAAACAACGGTAAGTACGTTACAATGAAGTAGATTTAAACTTTTTTTTATGTGTGTTAATAATTAACTGTATGTGTTTAATACCTCTCAAACCTACCAATTCAAATTTCATTTTCAATGATTGCATATGACTGAAAATAATCGTATTAGTAACATACCCGAGTTCTTTCATAAATTATTTATGGTTCAATTAAATTATTTCTATTGGTATAAATGTATGTGAATGGTATCCTAATTCATACAAAGTATACTTTTAACATATTCATTGAACTTTTTACTTTTACTACATGGAAACTCCATATTACATAACTAGAAATAAAACTAACACTGTTTCTAAATTTTTACTGTATGGTCTTAAAATCACAATTGTTTCGACAGCCATGAGTCTTCCTCAGAGCGAGTATTTCAACATAATTTATTTTTAATCAAACGAGATTGTAATGATAACGTTTCACAATTATCACACATAGAGTACTTTTAAGTTATTATATAAATTTAAACTTTTTAATATTTTCATATTTCATAAAGTTACTTTAATATCAAAAACAATCCTAATTAGATATGTTAACATTTACTGAGGACGACATATGGATCCTTTCATTAAACCTTTGTACTGTTTTTTTTCTTTATATTTAACTTTTACTATATCAAAAGGAAGTAAAACTTTGTTCGACAAAACCTTTTTATAATTTATTCTTGGTTGAGTATATAATTTTTTAATTAATTACAATCTTCATATGTTGTAAATTAAACATATTACTCATTCCTACAACAAATGTCAATTTATTTCGATTAATAAATTAATTACATAGAAGTTATTATTGCATATATGTTGTATTTTATCATAGCCATTCGCAAATTACATTGTTCCTTTTTGGCTAATATATTGTAATACTAATTTCTTACTTCTTACTTTCATATATATTACTTTGACTTGAATGTATCCACAATTTGTTGAAATTGTCAAATATTTGGCTATTTTCAAAAATTTAAGTTGGTTATCCTTAAATGTCAGAATGACATTTTGAGGGCCAACCACTTAATTTAATTGTTACGTATCAGACTGTACTTGCAGAAAATATTATTTCGGTAGCATTGCCTGTCAAACAGATTTTATTTTCCAATATGTAATTTGGCAAAGTTTAAACTTTCATGAAATTTTTACTTTCATAAATATTATTTTGGTAGTTTTGTCTGTCAATATGACAATTCATTTTACAATGGTTGACTTCTTCCCAATATGTAATTTGACATGTCAACTTTCGTAGCATTTTTAATTTTATAAATATTATTTTGGTATGTCAAAAAGACAGTAAATGAAAATGCAATTTGGCAACAGATAAAATTCTTAATGTCGATTGTTAAAGTCCAGTATTGAGGTTAATAATGTTACCTATTAAAATGTTTTAATTGTACACTCATAAATATAATTTTGGTAACATTGCATATCAACAAGTTGAATACTTTCAAAAATTTAATTTGGCAACATATAAAGTTTTGAATGACAATTGTTAAAATCAAACATTTAGGTTAATAATGTTACCTTCTCGAATGTATAAGTTGGTACTTAAATATTATTTTAGTAACATTGGATGTTAAAAATTGAATATTTCCAAAAATGTAATTTGGCAACATCTAAAATTCTGAATGACAATTGTTAAAGTCAAACATTTAGGTTAAGAATGTTACTTATTAAGATGTTTTAGTTAGCATTTACATCAATATCATTTTGATAACATTCGTCAAAAAGTTGAATGCTTCCAAAAATATAGTTTGCCAACAATTTAACGTTTTAAATGATAATTAGTAGTCAGACATTGAGGTTAAAAATGTAACTTATTAAAATGTTTAAGTTGGTACTGTCGCAAATGTTAGTTTGGTAGCATTAAACGTCAAAACGAGAGTTCTTATTACCATTACTTAAAAATTACAAATTAAATACTTCCCGCAAGTGAATTTCTTTTTTTTTGTAATTTGCAAATTTTTTCAATATTGCATATTAACTACATTCCATTCCAATGAAGTGTAAAATAAAAGTAAAAACGACGATATTCATTTTAATTATATTTTTTACATCTATACCATTTTTTAACAGAATATACCTTATTTTCGATCAAATAAAACAACCACAATCAAATTACGTTCGGATGCATTCTAAAACGTGTTGTGACTCTAGCATGATTTTAAATGCGTAGCATTCACATGCCCACGGAACGACGAAATATTCTTCTAACTAAAAAAAGTATAATTTTAGCATTTTTTAAGAACTGAACATTTTTTTTAAGAAAATTTTTTCCTTTAAGTAGATATCGTAAACATTAATCGGAGTGTATTGTGACCATGGCGCGGAAAATACTGATGAACAACTACAGTAAAATAATAAAAAACACGAAAAACACGAAACGGATGCACAAAAGCCAAAATATCTTGACAACGGTAAATAAATGTGGCTAAAAAAATCTACCTATCATTTGTATCAATGATAGACTGATTTTGTTAAAATGGATTATTTTAAATAATTTAAATGTAAGACTGTAAAATATCTAAAATATTTCTGTAAATAAGCTTTTAATCAAAATTTTTTAAGACCCATTTCTTTTTATAAGTTAAATTTAAAATTAAAAAGACTTTTTGATTTAAAAAAAAAATGCAGGGGCGTAATGGATAGGAAGGGAAAAAGGGGGCCAACCCTGAATATATACGCTACTGGAAAACATTTACAAAACCTGAAACAGCCAAATTATATATCTTTGTTTGTTTAATGTTCATCCAAAGTTTCATCAAAATTAGTTTAAATTTACACGAGTTATAACAAAAAACTGTAATATTTCTTTAAACTTTGATGACACCCTGTATATTTTAAACGAAAAGTCATTTTGAGTTGAAATTTATTTTTTCAAATTATATTTAAGTTTGACCCAATATCACATAAACACCCTGTATATGTATATACAGGGTGACAATTTTTAACTAAGCTTCTATCGGTAACTTTGTTATTATAACAGCTACAGAATCGGTTAAATTAGCAATATTGGGCAAAATTTTAAGACCAATCAAATGACATTTTGAGTTTTGACCAGTGCTGCCAACTTTCGTAGTTATTTTGAAAAAAGTAAAAATGAGCGGAATCTTCAAACTCAAATACCTGTGAAACCGTTGCAAATAAAGCTAAAATACAAGAGAAGTAATTGATAGATATTTTTACGAACTTTAAGATAAGATCTAGGAGGCCATGGAATAGTACCACGAGTACTAAACCATTTATTAAATCTTTCTGTTAATGAGTTTGAAACAACATTTGCATTGTGAGCAGGAGCTCCATCTTGTTGAAAAGAACGAAAAGCGCGTATTAAATTTAATGGAACTTCGTCCATCATATTTTCAAATTCATTTCTTAAAAACATTAAGTAGAGTTCAGCATATAAATGTTGTTCAAAAAAATATGACCAATGATTTTAGTACCTAAAATATTGCACCATACATTTCTTGAGAAAACATGTTAATCTTGTCTCTCTACAGTTAAATGAGGATTTTGTTGAGCCCAGTATATGTGATTTTTTTCTATTAAATAAACCATTGTTGGTAAACTTGATTCGGCCGTAAACAAAATTAATTTAGAAAAGTCATTGTTTCTTCCATGCTCTTCAATTAACCAGGTAGCGTAATTTAATCGTCTTTTAAGATCTGCAGGAAACAATGTATTTCGAACGTGGTGACTGTAATGAAGTTATTTTGTTTCAAGATTATACGTGCTTCTTCTCTTGATGTATTACATTCGAGTCCAATTTCCCGTACAGATGCAGTCGGTTTGACGTTATAATAAACCAGCACATTTACTTCGGTTTCTTCGTTAAATTTTTTTTGCGTCTTTTGCTTTTTTGAAAGACCCGTATTGTACCTCTGTAAATACATTTCCGACGCAGCATTTTCATCACGATTAGAAGTATAATAGCGAAATAACATATCGTACTTTTCTTCACAGGAATACTCCATATTTATTTTTTAGAAAATCACCTTTTTTAAATAAGAAATACTATTTAAATTTTAATTTAATTAAAATAAAGATAAATAAAAATGCACGTGTCAAATTTGTTTCGTTTTAAAAGATACTATTTAATAGGACTAAAATAAACTACGTTCCATGAAAAAAAAACAACTTTGTGTTATATTTCAAAAATGAAATGCAAAATAAATTTAATTTCTTAAAGTTCGTAAAAATATCTAACAACTATTTCTCTTGTATTTTAGCTTTATTTGCAACGGTTTCAAAGATATTCGAGTTTGAAAATTCGGGCAATTTTCAGTTTTTTCTAAATAACTACGAAAGTTGGCAACACTGGTCAAAACTCAAAACGTTATTTGATTGGTTCTTGAAATTCTGCCTAATATTTCTAATTTAACAGACTCTGTTGCTGTTATAATAATAAAGTTACCCGTAGAAGCTTAGTTAAAATTGTCATCCTGTATATATATATATATATATATATATATATACATACATATGTATATACAAGGTGTCCGCGGGGAACTACGAATAATTCGTATACGTATTCTTTGAACAATTTTAAGCAAAAATGACTAAGTGCAATTTTTCACAATTCCTAACTCCTACGGAGATATGGGCGGTTGAAGAAAAATGTAAAAGTAATTAAAGAGAATACCCTTAACAGCTGCTTAAGTATTAAAATTATCATAAAACAGAGCTTTTAATAACAATTTTCATTAACAAATTAACAAGAACACAACATAGCACAAAAATGCACATAAAATATCGAGGTGACAAACAAAAAAATGGTTACAGTTGTTCAAAATGAGATCCACCAACCTCCATACATAATGCCACATGCTTTCGCAGCTCTCTGTTCCATTGGATATTTACGAAATTGTCACGAATGTTGGTAAAAGCATAAATAATTCGTTCAGTCAATTCTTCTGTTGAGAATGGTTTACTCCACGCGTACACTAACGACTTAACATGCCCCAAGGATAAAAGTCTAAAGGTGTGAGATCTGGTGATATGGGCGGCAGTTTCTACCAATCCAACGGTTAGGAAATTTTCTGTGCAAAAACTCCGTTACAACACGCTCGTATTGTGCAGGAGACCCATCTTGCAAATACCACTTGTTTTGACGTACAATTAAGGGAAGATCTTCAAGCAATGCTGGTAAATCTTATTCCAAGAATTGTTTATACATTTTGTAGTTTAATTGCCCATTAAAAATGCGGGGTTCAATGAGACTGTCTCTGATAAGCCCGGTCCAAACATTTAGCGTGAAGCGATGTTCAAATCTGGTAATGGCAATTTCATAAAGATTTTCCTCTGACCAAACGTGCTCATTGTGACTATTGTACACTCCATCCTCAGAAAACCCTCATCACAAAAGAGTGTAATAGGAATGTTATCATCACGTGTGATCATCCATTCACAAAACCGAACTCTTAGAACTAAATCATCTGGAAGAAGGTGCTGAACGGGTTGAAAGTGATACGGATGCATTCGCTTTCCGCGAAGAATTTTCGAAATCGTGGACCTTCTTCTACTAGTGGCTGTTTTTATTCGTCTAATGCTCGTTCGGCTATCGATTTCAACTTCTCTCAGCACCTCTTCTGTAAACACATGTCGTGGAGACTCTCGATCACTTCGATGTGTAAGAAAACTTCCTGTTTATAGAAGGCAGTGAAAAGTCCGGGCTATCGTTTTGTCAGCAGGAGCATGACGATTTAGAAAACAATTTTTGTACTCTGCTGCTGTTGAATAACAATCACCGATAAACACGCCGTACAGGAATACCATATAACTGCATTCCTCGTTTGAAAATTGATAAGGCATGATAAATCGCATTTACATTCAAATAATGTTAGATACAAATGACATGAAACGTAAAATAATTTTCTCAGTTTATTGTGGTAATACTTGCTAGGCTACCAAAATTTCTCGCCCATATTTACTAAATGTTTCAATTTAACCCGCCTACTAATTTATAAAATAAAATAGGTACCTATCCACCAGTTGCGGTACATCTCAATATTCATTACTAGTTTACAACGGATATATTTTTTTAAATACATTACTAAAGAAAATTGCCCAAAAAATGGGAATTTCAATTTGAAATCAGTGAAACGACCTCTGGCGGAAATGGTAGGAAATTAAAAATAATTTCCAGCATTTTCTCGTGGGCACATATACTATTTTTTATTTCACTGCTCAATCTCAAATAGTTTCTGAGTTAAGGCCGGCCGCCTTTTTTAGTTGTACACCCGGTACAACCTTCTATAGCTACATATGTATAAATGTAGGTTGGAAGGTAAAAACCTAACAAAAAACCATGACATACCAAAAGTTAAAATTAGATCATTCTTAAAGATATCACCATTTACTGAGGACGATAACTGTAATTATTATGGAAACGCTTAAATTTATCTAAACATAAGCAAATTTTAATTAATTAATATCAAGTAAACTTGTAGGTTTAGAGACTGATGATGACCTTTTGGTCGAAACAGGTCCAGATATATTCGCACATGTTGACCTTTGAGCTTAATTACTAACACATTAAAAAAATCACATGAATAAGACTTAGGGTGTATAACTGTCTTAATCATCTTTTTGAAGTGCAGTAGATGTAAAAATTAGAAGTTCTAAAAGAACTAAAGTGAGTGGTCATTTAATATAATCACAAATAAACAATACTAAAATTACCTACTACTTTATAGAGCCAAATAAAATAATTCATCCAGTAGCGTTATTTACTCGTCACCATAAAATCATTTAAATTTGTATGCATTATAATGCTAAGGTTACATATTTTTTTAATTGCGGCGTTTATATCGTACTAATGCAATAATTCTAACATTTCCTAACACTTTAATTGACCTTATAGGTTAATTACAAAAATATTTTAAAAGTCTGAAAGGTATTTAGACCATCATTTGCAGAATTGAACCCGGGACCACTTAGCGCAGTATTATTGGTGCCCTTACGAAAACCACCTTACAAAGCAGACCATTGACCTATCGCAAACAAGATTCTTGCATAATAGTATATTGTTCGTTACTGTAATAATGGTAAGGTCATTGTTTACGTTTATTTTTAATAAACTATAATGTACGACGTAAATAATTATTTTGCGGAAATCACTTAGGTAGCAGGTAAAATTAAATCATTAGTAATTATTAATCTATATAGTTAATATAATTATATTTACTACTATGTTCAAGGCACTAATGTATGTTCGACTATTGACTATTAACAAGATTATGTTTTAATTATCTGCAATAATCTAAATGGTTTAGATAAATATAGTTTATATTTGTTTTCTGATAAACAATAGTTTATTTATATAATTATGAAATTGAAGTAAGATTAATTAAGTTTTTACTTAAAACAGTTTAATTATAAAAAATAATTTCTCAATTCACTTTCGCAATTACGTAAGTAATAAATTTAATGGTTAATTCGAAAAGTGTTAACTTATTTACACCATATTTATTTAAGCTGTTAATACCTATTGCTTTATTTACATCAATAGTGAAACCATGCATTTGTACACTAACGTTACAAACATTACATTCGCCTGAGACTAAAGAGCATCACATCGGTCATATTTGCGTATTACTAACACTAGTGCGCATTTAAATAGTTCCTACTAAGTCATAATTTTTTTTTAGAATACACTAACGTAACCGTATTGAACCATATCAAACTAACAGATTAAATAATTGTGCGTTGTTTGTACACGGGTTTTACTCCTTTTGTATACAGGGTCCTTCATTTCAGCTCCCGTATTTTGTAGCTTAATTATTATTTAACTTAAAGTTTTAATATTTTGCACAGTTTATCTGTGACCAAGTGAGCATTTTAGGAAAATGTGATTGATTATACAGGGTGGTCCAAAAAAGTGTGTTGTCGTAATGTCGTATTTTTTTAAATGACAACTTATATATCTTGTAGATTTAATTGACTTCCATGATTGTCTACATAAAACACTTTATCTGTGAGCTAGGGAGCATTTTAGGAAAATGTGATTGATTATACAGGGTGGCCCAAAAAAGTGTGACGTCATAATGGCATATTTTTTTAAACGACATACTTTACATTTTCTTGCAGATTTAATTGACTTCCATGATTGTCTACATAACCCTAAAATTCTATAGAAATCGGTTGTATAACATCGACAAAAAAAAATAAAATGTTACAAAATCAGCTTTACACAACTGGTTTTATAATTGTATAATTTGATGGCATTCGATGCGGGATTAAAATACAAAACTTTTTTTTTAAACATGTCCCTATTAAAAATTCCTAACGCTTTAAAAGACTCGTTTTATCAACTATTTCATTAGCAATTTTAATAAAAAAAAAATACGGTGGCTTTTAAATCAATCTAATATTTTGACAAGTATTGCATGTCATTTGATACCATTGTAAGATCTCGTTTAAAGCGGTTTGCTTCTAATTGTGCCTTTTATGATGAATTACAGCAGGCAAGAGCTTGTGGATGTGATTTTCAGATTGGAAGAGTCCCAAAAGAAATTTTTTGTGGCGAGTCGGCTTTATGCAGAGCGTTACCCAGAACGACGGCATCCGGACAAGCGTAGTCTGCAGAATTTATTGGAGAGATTCACGCAAACGGGAAAAGTAGAACACTTCAAACTAGTTTGCAATAAATGGGTTCGAACAGAAGAAAGGGAATTGGATGTACTACTACGGGTTACGGAAAATCCGTCCATTAGTCAGAAAGTAGTGGCTGATTCAGTAGATGTTAGTGAAAGCACTCTTCAACGTATTTTAAAAGACAATCGGTCTCGTGCGCATTACATTCAGTTTCACCAACAACTTTTCCAAGAAGACTTTCATTAACGTATGGAATTCTGTAATTGGGCATTGGATAAAATAAGGTTTAGCTTTGACTTCTTCGATAAGGTTTTGTTCTCCGATAAAACCTTCTATAAAACGCATTTGTTAATCGGCATAATTTTCATTACTACTTGGACCACAACGCGAGGATATTCAGGCAGATGGATAGACAACATAGATGGTCTATTAATGTGTGGGGGGGATCATTGGAGACCATGTTATTGGTCCGCACTTTTTCAACGGTCATTTACATGAGACACGTATCCAGACTTTTTACAAAATGAGTTGCCCCGTTTGTGTCAAAATTTACCGATAGAAGTAAGAAATGCAATGTGTCTGCAACAGGATGGAGCTCCAGCACATTACTCACTGCAAGTCAGGAACCATTAGAATTGGATTGGTAGAGGAGGGCTATGTAATTGTCTGTCACCGTCACCGGACTTAACTAAGTTAGACTTTTTTTTTGTGGGGCTACGTTAAGGAAACCGTTTACCATGAAGCTCCAACCACCCCTGAAGACATGCAACAAAGAATACAAAATTCATTTCGAAAAATTACACCTGTTGTATTAAGAAGAATAGCAAGGTGTTTCAATACACGTCTTAATTTGTGTTTAGACGAAAACGGATGACATATTGAACATAAGTTATAATAAAAAAATAATTTTAATAATTTTTTTGTTAATTAAGAAACCCAAAATAAGTGTTTTTTTAAATATGTGGTTAGTTTAGTTTTGGTTTGTTCTTAAGTATTGAAAAGTAAAAATAAATTAAAATAAAGTTATTTAAATTAAAATTGCTACAAATGTCATGCAATACTTATCAAAATAGCCCTCATGGCACTAAATTGATTTAACAGCCACCTTAGTTTTTTGTTTTATTAAAATAGTTAATGAAATAGTTGATGAAACTAGTTTTAGGCGTATATCTGTTAAAGCGTTAGGAATTTTGATAGGGACATGTTTTAAAAAAAGTTTTGTTTTTTAATTCCGCATCGAATGCCATCAAATTATACAGAGTGTTATATTTAAAATAAAAAAAAGAAGATCTTTAAATTCTCAAAAGTTTGACAGTATATTTTGAACACCCTGTACAATGTAGATTCCCCAAATTTGCTCAGCTTCATTCTTAAACCTTACTTAATGTGCTCCTCGCTTATTATCTAAAAGCGAGCCCCTATTTGTATTTTTAACCATTTTCAAAACAAGTGCTGTAAAGCTGATTTTTAACATTTTATTTTTTTGTCGATTTATTTTATCGACGTTCTATACAATTTTAGGGTTATGTAGACAATCATGGAAGTCAATTAAATCTGCAAAAAAAATAAGGTATGTCATTTAAAAAATATGCCATTATGACGTCACACCGTTTTGGACCACCCTGTATAATCAATCACATTTTCCTAAAATGCTCCCTAGGTCACAGATAAAGTGTGAAAAATATTAAAACTTTAAGTTAAATAATAACTAAGCTACAAAAGACGGAAGCTGAAATGAAGGACCCTGTATATACCTTTAAGCTTTAATTTAAGGATAAAGAAAGACCAGTTAGTCTATGAAAAAGTAAAAAAGTAGAGAAGTAAAACCGTAATTTGAAGAAAACGTCTTTAAACGTTTTAGAATTAGTCCCTTACCTGACATAATTTTATATAACTGTAAACAATAAATGCTAATCCGAGTACCACGCAAAGAAATAAAATCTGAGGGGGTTGTATAATAAAATCAATTTTGTTTTACTTAATGGGTTTCTGAGTTTCTGCTAAAATTTGCGTCAAATAAGATTGAATAAGTAAAATCAATAATTCATTCAATGTGGGTAAGTATAGTGTGCTAAAAGTACTTAAATAGCGTTTTCCTTTTTTTTTGGTTTTGTACTTGAAGCTGTTGGAGTGGGACTCCAATTTCCCTTTAGTCCAATTTTGCACGTTTTCCTGTTCGTAGATATAACTCTTTCACAGGTTCTCTGTCTCTTTTATTTACTGGTCTGTTTGGTATAACCATCTCTACTCTTTTTTTTTGCTTTTGTCTTCTCCTACTCTGTGATCCCCCTTATTTTCATTACTTTCGTTGTCCCATTTACTTGACGCAATCTCGTCAAGTGTTTATATTAGTTTACTTGCACTTCATGACCGTTTCCTCTAACAATTCTTGATTTATTGCGTTGAATGCGTAATACGCTTTTGATGTCTTGTTTCTTTCTTTAATTATTTCTGCATCCGATTTTCCATTATTAGTACGCCACTCAACCATCCATAAGTCGTTATATCTTCTAGCTCTCCTTTCTTCTTTCAATTTTCTACTTTTTCGGTTTTTTTCATTTCGTTTATCATCAATTAAGCTTTTGTCGCTGAGTTCATGAGTCTGTTTTGAGTACCATATCATTTGCGTATCGAAACTCATTGAACGTCACCAGTTTTAAGTATTCATATTCAACAATGATATGCAGCTTATTTCCTCCTGGTTTTGTTCTCTTAATTGCTCTTTTCCTGCTAAAATGTAAATGCCCTAGCCATGATAACACAACTAGTTTAGGTGTAATACCGTCAACATCAGGTGAATTTATTAAAGCGTATTCACTTATGTTGTGTTACGTGCAAAACTCCACGCTGTACCCAAACTTACCGTAACAGAGCGAAGATAGCCTTAGGGTGTGCCGGAAGCTCAGTCAAAGTGGAGATGGTTTGAGACCTTACAGTGACGAAGGTGGTAGCTAGAAATTAAGAGAAAGGAGAGGGCGCCAGCTAGAATGAATAAAAGCAGCCCTAAGCAATAATGGAGCATTATTCACTTTCCTATCGAAGTAACAAAAATATCAGTAAGGATCTGGATAGTTAAAGAAACACTACGAGTTAGAAAAAAATCTATGGTCAGTAAATAAATTAAATTATATTGAACAACACCAGATAAATCAACCCCAAAATCTGATGACTAAATTAATGTTCTTTGAAATTAGAATGTCATAAGAAAGAACCCAGTTCATGTAAGAACATAAAGTAAATTGAATTATTTAACTTGATGTATAAATGTGGATTTTGAAGCTACGTTATATTTAGTTGAGCAATGTTACCACTCCATCACAGCAAATATGGATTTAGTAATTTATGTAATTGTACAGGCCACCACTAAGGCACATAAGCATATTATTACAATATACAACTAATGAGTCAAACAATGCAGTCAATATTACATTGCCATAACAGATAGATATGTGCTTTGAATAACTAGAGATTAATGAGTATATAATTTCCCCCTTTTAAGCTGCAAGGTTGAATGCATTAATCCGTTCACATGTTACTATGTATAAAATCTAAACAGATGAAACTAAATCTGGTATTGGAAAAATTGCCCAAAAGTATATAGAAAGCGAATTTACTGTTGCAAATACTTAAAAGCAATGAATAACACTTAAATTTCAACCAAATAAATTAGGGTGGGTCTATATAATCATATAGGCGTAGATTGTTCACATATACACAAATAAAGCATCAAAGTACAAGTAATACAAAATCATTGAGATTATCAGCAACTTAACTTTCAATATCCAGATAATCTTCATTGTATATTGTACTGGTTGTTCAAAAGATGTTAAAGGGCATAATCATCCTACCACTTCCATCTAGTGTCAAATCGTAGGACAGTAACAGATTTTATAAGTTTTCACAATCGTGGCATACAAATCACCACCAAAAAAGGTTTGCAGTTACTCGATACTAGGTTCAATCAGTTACTCTGGTACTGAGTAAATCAGATACCCTCTCCCTCACCCTCTCCCTCTCCCACCCCTCTCCCTCTCCCTCTCCCTCTCCCTCTCCCTCTCCCTCTCCCTCTCCCTCTCCCTCTCCCTCTCTCTCTCCCTCTCCCTCTCCCTCTCCCTCTCCCTCTCCTCTCCCTCCCTCTCCTCTCCCTCTCCCTCTCCCTCTCCCTCTCCCTCTCCCTCTCCCTCTCCCTCTCCCTCTCCTCTCCTCTCCCTCTCCCTCTCCCTCTCCTCTCCCTCTCCCTCCCTCCCTCTCCCTCTCCCTCCCTCCCTCTCCTCCTCTCCCTCCTCCCTCTCCCCTCCCTCCCCTCCCTCTCCTCTCCTCTCCTCTCCTCTCCCTCTCCCTCTCCCTCTCCTCTCCCTCCCTCTCCCTCTCCCTCTCCTCTCCCTCTCCCTCTCCTCTCCCTCTCCTCTCTCCTCTCCTCTCCCTCTCCCTCTCCCTCTCCCTCTCCTCTCCTCTCCCTCTCCCTCTCCCTCTCCCTCTCCTCTCCCTCCCTCTCCCTCTCCCTCTCCCTCTCCCTCTCCCTCCTCTCCCTCTCCCTCTCCCTCTCCTCTCCCTCCCTCTCCCTCTCCCTCTCCCTCTCCCTCTCCTCTCCCTCCCTCTCCCTCTCCTCTCCCTCTCCCTCTCCTCTCCCTCTCCTCTCTCCCTCTCCCTCTCCCTCTCTCCTCTCCTCCCTCTCCTCTCCTCTCTCCCTCTCCTCTCTCCTCTCCCTCTCCTCTCTCCTCTCCTCTTCCCTCTCCCTCTCCCTCTCCCTCTCCCTCTCCCTCTTCCTCTTCCTTTCCCTCTCCCTCAACCATGAAATAGTCCAACAGTTGTTTATGTCCTTTTTTTGGTAAGAGGGTGAGTACAGCTTTAGGCATTGAAGGTGGTAATTTGGTCTTTGTTATAGCCTCCGTTATAATTTTGTGATTACTTTCTTGTAGAGTTCCCCAGAAACATATGTAGAAATTCGCTGTGAAACCATTTATACCTGGCGCACACTTTTTGTTCAATGAGAAAAGCGCAGCGGATACATCTTCAATGGAGATAGGTTTTTCTAAGGGGGTCTTATCGACGTCAGATAATGAAGTTAGATTCTGATATAAAACGCTTGATGGGTTAAGCTTGATTTGTTTAGCTTGATTTAAGTGTTGAAAGTGATCGGTAAGTATTGAAGATAATCTCGGTGACTCGTCGACTACCTTATTATCGTGGCGTAAAGCAGATAACGGTTTGAACGGGGTTTTAGTCTACTTCTTAATTGTTGGGCGATTCGAGTGAATGAGATTGTCATAATTTGCGGCATACAGCTGTTTTTCGATTGTTCTAAGGTAAGCATCTCTTGTGTTGTTCATGAAATTATGGATACTTACGTTATCGGCATTGTTGGTATTTAACCGATTTTCATTAAACCCTAAAAAGCTTGAGCAACCTTTGAATGGTAAAACAACATTGTTGAACTTGGGTAGATGCTGTAACATGATCTTATAGCTAAGTGTATAGCCATTATACAAAATGCTGGACCAAGATGTAGGACGAAGATGTATGACTTTAGGTTTTGAGATATGCAACCTACAGAGCAAACAGTTAGCAACTAAATCTGAAAAAAGGTTATGAAGTACGTGGGAAAAATCTATCGCATGTTAAGCCGCAATAAAACAATTTTAGAGCAAGATAATGGATCTTTAGATGCTAAAAAGTAGAAATAAAAAATAAGGGTTTTTGGATGCCGGAGGGTTAAATAGCTAAAATGGCATTAATAGGGAAATTTAGACCATAAAAAAGATAAAATCTGAAAATCTGGTCTAAAAGGAAAGTAGCTGTTAAAAATATAACGAAATAGTAGTTGAAATACTACCGGCAAAAGGGTCATTAAAAACCAATTAAGTGGAAAAACCAGGGACACCACAAATGAAATTAAATGGTTATTAGAGCCAATTAACACGCTACAAAACTAATTAAAATTAAAATCCCTCAAAACCATTAAATATTAATGGATAAAGATTAATTGACTTTTAAGTTACAAGTGTTCAAATATTTCTGTTTCTTTTTTTAGTGCAATTTATGTACAAAATAAGAAATAAACATACTATACGTATTATTATAATTGTGAAACACAGGATCGAAGCAACGACCAATTAAATAACCAATTGAGATAGGATCGGTCATTAAAAAGCAATTAAAGCTCATTAATATTCTACACGTCGGTTAACAGACAATTAAAAAATGTTAGATGGCGTAGAAATATTCCGTGTTCCACTTGTGCATACAATTTTGGAAAAAAAAGTATTTATGCAATACAGTTTTCAGTTGTTATCTAACTAACAACATAGTGTTATGCTTTTCTAGTGATATAAACCCTTACTTTATATTGCTTTATTGTATTCCTAATTAAATTTTGCAACCTAGTTCTATTCCATGTAACGATATTAGGCGTTGTTGGTTTGTAAACACGATCTCTTCTAGAATTTAAGTAAGTAGACGTGTTATATGAATCAGCTTCTTAATAATTGTGTGCATAAATTGTAAAAAGAAACTGAAAATTAATTTATTTTTAGAAATTCATATTTAATTGTTTTAATGGTTTTTAAGTTCGCTTTATGCAACGTATCTTGTTTACCACTTTTTAATCTCCGGAAGAACTGAAAATCAAAGCATGGCAATTAACACTACATTAGTAGCAATTTCACTTTGCGATTTTTTTCTAATTACAACACTAAGTTATAAAAAAGTGGGCAAATAAATGCAGTGAAGAGCAAGTTAGAATTGTAAACCTGATCTGCCATATCCAGTTGCCTGAATTAATTAATCCTTAATAAGTAGTTAATAAATTAAATTAAATTTCTCTTTAAGAAATAAACAAATATTAATTATAAGTTAATTATATAACAATCGAAATTGATTTTTTTTAAATGGTTTCCTTAGTCAGAAAGGAAGTGAATATATTATAAATATTTGTAGGAAGATTTCTTTGTAATTAACATATAATTTCCCAATGTTTAGCCTGTATTTACTCTACCTTAACGTTAAGTAACCTAATACGCTATATCATGATATAGTAATAAAGTAAGAATTACTAATAAATTACTATAAATTAAATACAAGACGCAAATGTTTCTTCCTGAATGTGCATGCATCTTTGCAAATGTATAGTTATATGGAGGTAAAGTGTCCTAGATTGCAAGTCTTCCCTCTCTACTATACACCTACGGTAAGAATTAATGCTTGCCTTTGGAAGTGATAACTGATATCCATACCGGGGACGGTTTCCGAAAACTTTATTTGTTTAAACAGTTGACTTTCGTTTTTCTTTGCGTATTTACAACATACAAACCTGAATTGATTTATTTAAGATACGCGCGCTTACATTAATGAAAAACGCGAGTTATTTATTCGGACATTTTGTATGTGCAACTGAATTTTTGGATATGCAGCATTAAACATTATTGTAAGTTTTTTTTTTATTACTTACTAGAAATGTTTTTATTGTTTGTTAATTTCATCAAAGTAATAATATTAAATTTTGAATGTACACTAAGCCATAATTTCAAAAAATTTGAAAATCAACATATTTAGTAATATCAGAATTTAAAAAAAATCATTTATTTATATTTAATGGTGAAATAATGATTGATCTATTGAAATTTTAATTTTACAAATAGTACTTTGGCATCGTAAATAAATTACCTTTTACATGTATTTTATAGGTTATAATTACGGGGTAATTAGAGCAATGCAGTTGTATTAAGAAAGTACAATTTTATTCTTTAATTGGATAAATAATGATTTTCAAGATTTCAATATCAGTAATTTTCTAAACATCTATGTTTCTTCAGGACGAATTAAATACGGTTTGTATATATTTTTTTTAATTTCACATGCATAATGCAGTAATTTTGTTAAAATCTAATTATAATTTATAAAAAAAATGATTAATTACCTTTCTTAAAAATAATGTGATAATTAAAATTTAAACAAAACTAAAAAAAAAAAAAAATTCTAGTACTATACAAATATCCTTTAATTATAATATATATTATACACTATTTTTAAATTTAATGCAGTATGCAATACGTATTATATCTAATCTAAGATTTTAAAGCAAGTATTTTTACAGATATCCCAAACAGTTAATAAATAAATTAATGTGTAAATCATAAACATAATTATTAGTTAAAATTATTCAAATATGGCCTAATAAAAATTATTTTGCAATAATAAGATTTAATAAATTTTGTAATTCATTTTAAATTTCATTTCATTTAAATTTATTGTAATAATATATTAATTTTGTAATTTTTTAGTCGGACATACTATATGCTTACCTCACATCATTTCATCTTAACATATATATTACATTGTTTTAGTTTACTAACCCAAATCTCCTGACCTTTCAACTTTTTTTGTTTTAGCTCACCTCAGATCGCTTTATCTAACCTTCCATTACCTCATTTACAAAAATTCCCATTTCTGTTCTAGTGGGTTCCCCATAATAGACTACCTATTTTATTTTATTAATAAATTCCCTACGAGATCACTAAATAAGTTGTTCTCTGTGGGATTATCTTCTGTAGTCTTTGGGATTTAAGTTAATTATTAAACAGGTAGGCGCCTGTCACAAATAAATTAATAATTTCGTGTAACGTCATTTTACTACGAGAAGTTTGTTAGTTTTCATCAATAATTATTTAATTTTTTTGCTTTGAGACATTATTTCAACATCCGTTTGAACTTTCATGGATTACTCAGTCCAACAACGTGTGTTTTGTGTAGAAACTTACATAAGAAGCAATTCGATAGAAGAAGTTAGGCGTGCATTCCGGAGTCAGTTTAATAACAACAATAGGGGTCACGTGCCAAATCGTAAAGCTGTTAAGTTATGGGTTCGTCATTGGCGTGAAAATGGTTCTGTACAAAATTTGAAGAAGCCTGCACGTCGAAGAACAGTTCGTACACCAGAAAATATTGAAAGAGTTAGAATTGCGTTTACGAGAAGTCCTAAAAGGTCTGCTAATCGACAAACCCTTATCCTAGGAATACCGAAGGGAAGCTTAGACCGAATTCTTCAAAGGGATTCAAGATTTAATCCCTATAAATACCAAATGGCACAGCACCTTAGCAATCAAGATAAAGAAGCAAGGTTAGCATTTTGTCAAGAATTTTTGGATTTACATCAAGGAGCAATTCACGGTCTCCTAATGAGCGACGAAGCAATGTTTTATTTGAACGGCATGGTCAATAAACAGAATTTTAGATACTGGTCAAATGAAAATCCTCGTGATATCTTTACACAGAACCTCCATAATCCAAAAGTTGTTGTGTGGTGTGGAGTAGGATCTTTTGGTATTATTGGTCCATATTTTTTTGAGGATGAAAATAACCGCGCTGTAACAGTAACATCCGAGCGCTACGTAAACATGCTAGAGACATTCCTCATTCCAGAATTGAATAGATTACTAAACAATGCCTTACTATTTCAAGAAGATGGGGCAACAGCTCATACCGCCTGAAACTCAATGAGTGTTCTGCGAGAAATGTTTAATGGCCGACTCATTTCTCGATTCGGAGATTTGCCTTGGCCTTCGAGGTCCCCCGACTTAACGGCACTCGATTTTTTCCTGTGGGGATATTTAAAAGCCAAAGTGTTTGCGAGTCGTGCAGGTACAATCGAGGAACTCAAAGTCAAAATTCGTGAAGAAGTTGAAGGAATAGACGAAGGTTTGCTACGCCGTGTAATGAACCACTTTTTATCTAATATTGAAAAATGTGTTGAAGTTGGTGGAGGTCATTTAGAAGACGTGATTTTTAAAAGTTAGAATTAAATTAGCCAAATATTTATAAGTTATCATAAATCCCAAAGAGTTAGCTGTAATTTAGTATAATAAATAGTTTGTTTTGTTAACTAAAAAAATTTTAATGCAAATATTAAAATGGGTAGCCTATTATGGGGAACCCTGTATAATATTTAAAATACCGTCCGGAAACTATACGTTTTCCAGCCTAGGCCGGCAAAAATATTACTAAATTACTGTTGTATTGGTTGTAGTGACAGTACTGATAAAATATTCGACATATCGACATTTGACATAACACACGGTCTAATCACGTTACCGTGTACATGTGCACCATTGTTATGTCCGTATGAATTCTTTATGAACTACAAATTACATGTATAATTTATAAAGTCAACAAATTGGTAAGGTACCTATAAAATTCGAGTAATGAATAATTTCGCAATTGTATTTTCAGTATTGCCAACTTAATTTCAGTAGGTATGAAATTTTAAAAAGTACAACAATTTTGTTTATTGATTTTAATAACAATTGTTGACGTCGGCACAAAAAATCTTGTGTATCACTCTGCCACAAAATGGTTTACGAGTACTCATAAATTTGCAGGCCTCGACTTCATCTCGGCCTGCAAAGTTTACTCGTACTCGCAAAAGCCCATTCTCTGGCCGTATAATGCAAATAACTGTTTTGGGCCTTCGCTCTGTGAGCTTAAATTCGTCCGAAAACAATGAGTTATCCGGTCTAGGCCGGCAAAAATAATACTAAATTGCGGTTGGTATTCATTGTAGTGATAGAACTGATAGAATATTCGACATAAGCGATATTTGACATTATTTGTTGTTATCTTACATGCATTAATAATACATTTTATTTTGCTTTACATTTTATGGAACCAGAAACAATATAAAGGCGTTAAATTCTTTTAGCTTGATTTTATTTTGTTTCGTTTTAATACAGATAGTTTTACTTCTTGATTTCATAACTTTTAAGGCACATACCTATTACTGAATTACTAAACGTAAATAAATAAATTTAAACTAAAAATAATTTTGGGGCAATTTATGTATCTCTATACAAATGTCTGTTCTGAATGTCTAAAATGTATATTGTTGTATTTAAATTATTCTTACTATTTCTTAACTCTTTTCACCTCAGATAACTTTATAACTTTATTTCACCTCGCGTGTTTGCCTCAGGTCATATTATCATATTTAATACTAACTTACCTACCGAACTGGTGTGTCATAGGCAATGCGATCCGCTCAGCATTCGTGGGGGTAATAGTAATTTTTTGTTCCATTTAATATTTCTATACAAATAAGTAATTCAACTCTCACCGCAAAGTCATCTACTTTGCTCTTTTTAAATTATTTGATCTCACCCTGTAGCCTTCCCTCAGTTGACTTTAGCGTACCTAATGTTATCTTATTCGCTTTCGTTTTTCCGTACCAATCTGTTGCCATGACATTATATAGCCTTTTTCCATAAGTTGTATGCAACTTAATTAATTTCGCATGTTTTTCCTCATATACATTTAGCGGAATGATCACGACTATTTAGGCGAATGCTGGGGTAGTATCTTCCCCTCAGAATCCCAACTCCACTTCTTCTGATCCTATCCTGATCGCACCGGCCCCTGATCCCATCATGCATATATCGGATGACAACGGAACTACTACCCAGGCTCACATTTTAGATAGGCGTTAGAAAAAAATTTGAAATTTTGGTGGACGATTGGTTTGCGTAGTATGCGTATTTTAAGCAAAAAAAAACAAATGACAGTTACTTCCAGTTTCACCAGAAACGATTAAAGTTTTGTTTTTTTTGAATGGCAATCATAGTATATTTTTCATATTTAAATTCTATAAGAAACTCCGAACATTCTTTATGAAGAATGTCCGGTACCTAAACTTATACAGCTCTCAAGTTTAACCTATTTTGACCTTTATTTGAATTAAAAAAAAAAACGAAGTGCGCTACGACCAAAACAAATGGTGCAATTTGTACTTCAATCAAGGCACTCTAGGATGGCAAAATAAAAAAAACTGAAGTTAACATTTATCAAAAATCGATATTTTCGATATGACGATTTTAAAATATTCATCGATTTTTGTGTGAAAATGATATAATTTAGAGCAACACAATTTTCATATTAAGCAAAACCTAAACGCAATCTCCCGTGGTGCACTCGGCATTTTTCTTACAGTAATCTTATTTTTACTGCACTACGATAAAATATTAATGATAATTATTCAAAACGCTGGGTTCGCTATACTCAATACGTCAATTTCCTTTTGGGTGGAGCTGAACAGACCGGCAAATGCCAAAAGCGGACGCTCCGTAACACCACTTCAAACTAGAAGTCCAATAGCTATATGTATATATATATATATATATATATATATATATATATATATATATCATATACTTACAAATAATACACTAACATGCAATCCTAACACCCCACCTGCGCATACCGGTGCGGCCTGTTTTAATCGTCACGGTACTGTATATTACATCTTTGCGCCATGAATTCTGGACATTAACTAACTCAGAAATTCAACTAACTTACTCTCCTGTAATATTTCCTAGTACGCTACTTAAAAAGAAAACTACACTGACTGCCAATTTAGCACAGTTGCACTGTATCATACTGTAACTATATACTACCGTAATTAGATTAAACTCCAGGCAGTTTCATTACAGTAAGCCGCATACACTTTTACTATCGTTCAATAAACTTTAATAGTCAATTATAATACCCTATAACATGGTAAACATTACCACAACCATTTTAATATAGCAAAGCGCCGTTGGAGCGGAGCGGACTCTATAAAATTGTACACATCCAGAGAAGGGAAACGCAATATTCGATAACAATTCATCTTATATTATTTTATCTTACCTTGCGTTACCTTAACAGAATGTTATTTTCCGTATTCAGACTAACCGATAGAATGATAATTTGTAGGTATTCTTTGTTTTGAGGCGAAATAAAAGCTAAGCTGTAAACTAATAAACTCTATTGCTTTTTTTTGCTTTGTTACATTTTAAAAGTTATCTACTATTATTTACTAAGGGGATACTATTTCTAATCCTTAAGACAAATTCATGTACTAACAATTTGATACTTGTGTAGGTATCTCAATTAAGAAAACGTGTCTTATTATACATAAATTACCTAGTTGTGTCTCTCCTCAACCTACGCCAGTTCAGTTCTCTTCAGGTACAGACCATCACCTCGTTTGCCTACATTAATTTGCTCACATTACACTACCACTAAATTTTTTATTATTGGACCAACTTACTATAATAACGTTTAACTTGGTGTTACCCTACCTTAATACCATGTCGCCTCAAATGCTTTCATTTTATTTTAATTTTTCTTATATAGAACCAAAATAATTTAATTTTCTTTACCTTTAACAATTTACAACCAGAATTTGAAAAATTGTTAGTTTTAAGTAATGGATAAAAACTTACTCTTTTTCTAATTTAATTTAATCTGAATATCATTAAATTAGGTAGGTTAACCAGTCTTTGTTTTAGGTTATTTAATTTTTATTTCCTACTAAAATAAAATGCGTTTGATTATTCTGCACTTTATCCCTGCCATAATCTTAATTAGCAAGTAGAGTTCATTTTACTAATTTATTGTACCATACCTCAGCTCAAGGCATTACCTTACTAACTAGTTCTAGCCCTACCTTATTTTACATTATGTCACTTAATCGTACCTTACCTAGCGGGTTTTGCCAAATCTCGTTGTATTTAGCTTACCCTCGCCTCGTTTCCCTGTATATCACCTCAACTCTTCAGTCTTTAATTAATTAATTTCCGAACAGGATTTCAAAGTTTAAATTAAAATTTATAGAATTATAAGATAAGTAGTCGTAATAATGAAAGGGCTAGTAGAAAGGTGTCACAATAAATTCACAAAAATAGGTTATCGTATCGCGCTTCGTGTTGAGATTTCTGCAAAGGTGGAAAACTTTAATAAGAAACGGCAATGTCTAATCATATTAGAAACGACAGAAATGCTAGTTATTAAACAAGTTTCGTCATAGTAATTGGCAACTGCGCTTTAAATTAGCACCCTGGGTTACTAATAGTCCGTTCTGTGCAATTTGGTTATAGCTATTTAGTTGAATGTTATCAACAGACACCTCACACTTGTGTATAGATTTTTAATCTACGCTTAACCACCTACTTACGTACGAATATATCATTTTTTCAAATTTAGGTGGTTTGTTACTGAACATATAAAGGGGTTAATGCACGCATATTAAATACAAGGCGATGGTGATTAGTTACCGATATGTTTGTTTACCCGAATTTATTATTAAACAGAACAATTTTAAGCTCTTATTTTACTAAACCAAAAATAATAATTTAGTTATTACCATAAACGGTTTCAAATTATTAGCATGAACCTGACCTAACTATGATTTTGCCGTATGCTTAACATAGTTACCGTTTTAAACGCCGTGATATTTCAACCAATTCCGTGAGTATAACAATTCCAACCAATTCGTTACGGTTTATCCGAATAAATCAATTTTGAGCGGTGTGGTACTACTTCTTCGTTTTCACTTTTATTGCAGAGTTCTACGGCTTGTCACATAAAATATATGAAAGAAAGTATACAAGGAAAATTATTAAATAATACGACTTATTAACGTATCATTAACACCCTTTATCTTCCCTTTTTTTTGAAATTCCAGCTTCAATTTCATGTTGATATTCTAATTTTATTATAACAAAAGTTTTAATTAACTTCACTATTTAAATCAACCATGACTAACGATGAAATGCAATCTATTGAAACTCAAATTACGTGACAACTATCACTAGATAAGTCAAAATTTACGTTAAGTAAATTATATGCTTTTTGTTCTTAAAGAATTAGGTCTTGCAACAATAAATTTGTAAGAAAATAGTTGTTAAGCTGTTTCACATAACCTGTCTAGTAAAACGTACAGACTTGGCTAGAAACTAGAAATAAATTTAGGTTTCTCTGTCATTACCACATTGCAAACTTAAAAACTTGTATTATTTAAATTATCTAATCGTACACCTTAACTCATCCCGTTTAGTCTTGAATTTACTAGCTTTCACATTTTTTATTGCACTATACCTTACTTCATTTTTTACGGATTTCACCAAATCTCACCAGTTCTCTTTGCTTCACAACTCTGTGATTAGTTTATCTTATCACAATTCATTTGTCTCACCTCGTCATTTTTCATATTTTCGTCAATTTTATTGAGTTTTAAAAATTATAACTAATTTTATTAAATACATAAATAAAAAGTCTACCTCGAGTAGGATTTGAACCTACGACCTGTACTTTGCTGGAGTATCGTGCTAACCAACTGCGCTATCGAGATACAAGCCCCAATCGATGCAAACTTTGTGTTTATGTATAGAAACTTATAATAATTTATTGAGTTTTATTCTATTCTTGATTAAACTATATTTATTCTTAACGTTCTGTGTAATAAATACAATAGAAAACTAAAATAACTTAAATTCAGTGCTACTGTCAATATTTAGTAATATAAAATAGTTAATCTAAACAAAAAAAAGGTATGGATAGTTTTAATTTATTGCAATTTGCAATTTAAAATTAATTAAAGTCTCATGTTTGCATGTAAATTTTACTAATGATGTACTTTAATGAATGTTCGTTTTTATTTTATATTCCATAAACCTTTTTTTTATAAGTAACACAATTAGTATTTCTCAAATTAAATCTTTTTCGGGTTCAATCAGCTCATTTAAATTTCATAATTTTTTGCAACTTTTTATTTCGTTTTTTATGTCATTGTTTAATTTGACGTGCGTAATTTTCAAATATGAATTAATTAACACAACACAATACACAATAAACGTAATTCAGGTAACATGACTAGGTTGGATGTATTATTAAATACAATTAATTGTTTTTATTTAATAGTATTTAGATAACATTTAGAAAATGTTTTTCTATTAATTGAATTAAAACTCTCAAGAACTTGTATTTATATAAACAATTTGAATAATTAACACAAATTTATAGAAGTGTTTGGTTAACGTTCTCCTAAAAGATATAATTAACTCACCAAACTCTTCCATACATTTCAGCATAAAATGATTGATTATATCAGAGATTTGACTATAGCTTATTAATCTTACTACATGATTATTTTCTAATTAATCCTAATTATCACTTAGTAAAATAAACTAGTGCCTAATTACATTTCACAGTTTTGTCTTTTTTTGGTATAAAGAAGAAACTTTAGCAATACTTGTAATAAAATTTGAATTAAAAGTAAAAGGTAGATACAAATTGCTAAGCAAAGCATCCTTGGCTTTTTGTTAATTGTTAAAAAAAATTTGGCAACGCTTCAATAATAAACTAATTTACTTTAATATTTAATGTTGTGTATGTATGTAGTAATAAATTTTGTTATGGCCTTGCTTGTTTGTAACACCTTTTTTCTTTGAATTTAAATGTATGATTTGTAAAATCATATAATATTTTTATATTAAGCACGAATTTTAGTACTTAGTAATGACAATTACAAAATACAATAAATAATTAAATTATGCTTAAATTACACTTTCTCAAAACCAAACATTGTAAACATACCTGACAGATTGCTTAGCGAGCAGTTTAAAAAAAATATTCTAGGACTGAGATTAGAACGACGGATTCTGGCCACTTTCATAAACATACGCGTGCATGTTAGCTCCATTCCTGAATAACTATTATTAAAAATTAATCAAGAGTTAATGAATGCTTTGAAATATAAGCATACACAATGTGTGCTAATTTATTACAGAAGTCTGCGTTATTGCGTAAAATATTGCACTATTATTAGAATTAATTTAATCCTTAAAAATTATCTCACTGGACAAAAAGACCAATTGCCGCCCCTTAAAAATATATATTTTTTTAAATAAAGCTGCATATTTTTTTATTTTTAATAAAAATTAATTTTAAGAGAATTTTAATAAAAGCAAACATACAGAAAAAAAAACATTGTATTGGCAATTAAATAGTACAAAACGTAGAAGTTAATAAATCTGTATTTTACCAAAAATTGTTAGCGATCTAGTTTCTTATATTTAAAATGCTACTAAAAATGTGCATTATTGTACAAAGTGTCCAATTTTGGTTGAAGTTGTATGGTATCTCGTTTTTCGAGCAAAGATAGAAAGATGCGGTTTTCGCGACCCTTTTCTACGTTTTCGTGAAACGAAAGATGCCATAAACAGAATTGTCATAGTCCTATTAGCATTGAAGATACAGGGCGAAATTCAAAATTTGAACATTTTAAGTACCCCTTGTAACTGGTTTGCCTTGTATTTTATCGAAATGTTGAGAATGGTGAGAAGTGGGTTTTATACAACATTTTCTGTAGAATGTAGTGGTGTGTATAGTTTTCTCCATAAAATGTCAGTTTCTTCACTTCGTTTTGTTTTTGTAAATGGAACACCCTGTACATATTAAAATACTTATCTTTTTTGGGATTTTTTTAATGGTGTACTTTAAATTATACAATCTAAACGTTTCGATAACACTTACAGTTATCTTCGTCAGTAGTAATGTTTGTTAAAAATTGTTAAAGATGTAGTAAACAATTTTGTCAAATTTGAAAAATTAAAACATAAACATAAGCCTGCTATTAGTATAACAGATTGAGAAACATAAAGCCAACTATAAAATTTTTAGTAAAGAATAACTAGGTCATAAAATTAAATATTATTAAACTGCCTCAAAGATGACAAACCAGAACACTCTCTACGACGAAAGCTAACAATGAAATTTGCCAGCCAAAAACACATTTAACAAAATTTAATCGAGTTATGATGTAAGTGTAAAGTTGTGAAAACTTCAATTTTAAAATGATAGAAGCATTCACAAATCCAAACATTACATCAAATAAAATAACCCAGTTAAATCTAACAAAGAGATATCTTTATCAATAATTGGAAGTGTTATTAACAATGAAAAGCACAATGCAGAACGTTCTTTGTAATTTTTAATTTCAATTTAATTTCAACTACTTATGTTAAATTATAGTGCTGTGGTAATTTAACATATAATTGGTAAAGCATTTGCTTCAAGGTCTAGGAAAAACACAGCAAAAACCTAGACATACCAAAAGTTGAAAAGAAATTAAAATCAAGGCGTATCATTATGCTCTTTTTAATTATAAGATGCCAAAACCTATTTAAACGGAGATTTTCTTCTTGTCTATTAAAATTATTCGGTGTTTATATATTTCAATAGCTTCACGTTGCAAACGAACATAATAATGGGTTTGTCTTGACAATATTTCCATATTGTCAAATTGAATGTCATGATTTAGATTATTCAGGGCATGGTCAGCCACGCAGACCTCTCTGGTTACCCAATCTACAAAATCTCATATGTTCTTTGCGTCTTGTATCAAAGCTACGTTTGTGGTCCCGATGTATACTTTTCCACATGAACAAGATAACTTATACACTCCGGAAGATGATAAAGGGTTTGACACATCTTTAGGTGATCTTAAATGTTCTTTAATTTTCTTGTAGGTTTAAAAATAGTCCTAATGCCATATTTGATTAGGATTTTTCAATTCTATTTGTAACATTAGCTATAAAAGGAAGAAAAGCAGTACCAACATTAAGAACTGGTTTTCTTTAAGGTTACGCCTAGAAGGTGTAATAACATTAATATCTGTAAGTGAATATCCATTATCTTGTAAGGATTTTCTTAAATATTTATATTCATCATTCAAAAATTCAGGGTCACAAATTCGTTTTGCTCGATCTACTAAAGATTTAATTACACTAATTTTTGACGTGGATGGTGGTTGGATAATTTATGAAGGTATCTATCAGTGTGTGTCGGCTTTCTGTAAACCTTAAAAGATAGTGAATTATTATTTTTAGATATTAATATGTCAAGAAATGGTAAACTTCCAATAGTTTCTTTTTCCATGGTAAACTGAATATTAGGATGTATACCATTTATAAAAACCAAAAACTCATGCAGTGCTTCTTCTCCATGTCTCCAAATAACAAATGTGTCATCTACATATCTATACCAAACTGAAGGTTTTTTAGGTGTATTTTGTAACGTTAATGTTTCAAATTTTTCCATATAAAAATTAGCTATAACAGGACTAAGGGGACTACCCATTGCTACAGTTTTTATAAATGGTATACATTCTAGTATTCAGTTTACCATGGAAAAAGAAACTAATGCAAGTTTACCATTTCTTGACATATTAATATCTAAAAATAATAATTTACTATCTTTTAAGGTTTACAGAAAGCCGACACACACTGATAGATACCATCATAAATTATCCAACCACCATCCACGTCAAAAAATTAGTGTAATTAAATCTTTAGTAGATCGAGCAAAACGAATTTGTGACCCTGAATTTTTGAATGATGAATATAAATATTTAAGAAAATCCTTACAAGGTAATGCATATTCACTTACAGAAACTAATAATGTTATTACACCTTCTAGGCGTAACCTTAAAGAAAAACCGGTTCTTAATGTTGGTACTGCTTTTCTTCCTTTTATAGCTAATGTTACAAATAGAATTGAAAAAATCCTAATCAAATATGGCATTAGGACTATTTTTAAACCTACAAGAAAAATTAAAGAACATTTAAGATCACCTAAAGATGTGTCAAACCCTTTATCATCTTCCGGAGTGTATAAGTTATCTTGTTCATGTGGAAAAGTATACATCGGGACCACAAAACGTAGCTTTGATACAAGACGCAAAGAACATATGAGATTTTGTAGATTGGGTCAACCAGAGAGGTCTGCTGTGGCTGCCCATGCCCTGAATAATCTAAATCATGACATTCTATTTGACAATATGGAAATATTGTCAAGACAAACCCATTATTATGTTCGTTTGCAACGTGAAGCTATTGAAATATATAAACACCCGAATAATTTTAATAGACAAGAAGAAAATCTCCGTTTAAATAGGTTTTGGCATCTTATAATTAAAAAGAGCATAATGATACGCCTTGATTTTAATTTCTTTTCAACTTTTGGTATGTCTAGGTTTTTTGCTGTGTTTTTCCTAGACCTTGAAGCAAATGCTTTACCAATTATATGTTAAATTACCACAGCACTATAATTTAATATAAGTAGTTGAAATTAAATTGAAATTAAAAATTACAAAGAACGTTCTGCATTGTGCTTTTCATTGTTAATAACACTTCCAATTATTGATAAAGATATCTCTTTGTTAGATTTAACTGGGTTATTTTATTTGATGTAATGTTTGGATTTGTGAATGCTTCTATCATTTTAAAATTGAAGTTTTTCACAACTTTACACTTACATCATAACTCGATTAAATTTTGTTAAATGTGTTTTTTGGCTGGCAAATTTCATTGTTAGCTTTCGTCGTAGAGGTTCTGGTTTGTCATCTTTGAGGCAGTTTAATAATATTTAATTTTATGACCTAGTTATTCTTTACTAAAAATTTTATAGTTGGCTTTATGTTTCCCAAACTGTTATACTAATAGCAGGCTTAAGTTTATGTTTTA
Source organism: Vesta saturnalis (assembly GCA_036346205.1). Taxonomy (NCBI): domain Eukaryota; kingdom Metazoa; phylum Arthropoda; class Insecta; order Coleoptera; family Lampyridae; genus Vesta; species Vesta saturnalis. The sequence continues at coordinate 472,570 of JARFJB010002141.1, forward strand.
ATTTTTCAAATTTGACAAAATTGTTTACTACATCTTTAACAATTTTTAACAAACATTACTACTGACGAAGATAACTGTAAGTGTCATCGAAACGTTTAGATTGTATAATTTAAAGTACACCATTAAAAAATCCCAAAAAAGATAAGTATTTTATTATGAGTGTTAATGGTGAAGGTTTACATTTTCATATAACCCTGTACATATTGTTTGTTATATAATAGGGCTTACACTCAGATTTCAGAAAATATATATTATGTGCACTTCTTTTGCATTATTAACCTCAACAATGAATGTCACGTTAATTTAACATTTTGATGATATGGTCGGCCATGAAAGCTATAAACTCAGTATAAACGCGTATTTTCTTGAACGTCCAAGATATATATGAGTATTAAAAAAGGGCTACTACATTCTTACTACGCTATTATAGTTATAAATATGTAAATACGTGATTATAATAAATCTAAGGACTGTTACGCATAAATGCAAAAATAATAACAAAAAATTATGCAAATTAGGTACAATAGTTTTTAAAAACAAAAGTAGAAGGGGTTTATAATAGGACGTGACGTCATCTGTGGTGGGGGAGGTCACGCCCACGTGGCTGTGCCCATTTCCTACCCTTAAGGCTTCTTTTCGGGTGCGATTTTTAACCCCTAGTCTGAATGTTCACCCCTTTGAAGGTATTTTCACCCCCTTGAAGACATTTAGAGACATTAGTGCCCCTTTGGATGGGGTCGATTTTCAACTTCTTCATGGAATTTCCAGCCCCTTGACGGCATCTTTACCCCCAAATAGGGTCCTTTTGGCTGTATTAAGAGCCCCTGGAGGGTAGGCAAATGCGCGCTCAGGTGGTCGGGTGAGGTTTCCACTAGGACTAGATAAGGCCCTTATGGCTTCATTAATGCGGAGCTAAGACTAGACCACAACCATCCTTTCACCTGATTGGTCCTTAGCCTCACTATTCAGCAGCTGTGCTCTGATTGGAGGATTAATTATCTGCTTTGGTTATGGCGGGAAATTTGAATTTGTGTCCTACTAAGGGTGCCCTAATGCTGACTTATAAGACAGGTCTTCTGAACTTGTTTTATGGACTGCGCCTCCTGGCCCCTTGGTAGCAAATATGTTCGTGGGCCTTCGCACATTGTCGTGGCCCTTGGAGGGAAATTTGAGATTGTATTCTAATAAGTGATCCTAACTCTAACTTGTAAGACAGGTATAGGGATTCGTAACTTGCTCTAGGGGTTTCGCCCCACTTGTCGTGATCGGAACTCGTTCGGAGGTTTTCACCCATTCATTGTCGTGAACCTGTTGGCGGTAAATTTGAATTTGTAGTCTAATAAGTGCTGAATGCTAACTTGCAAGGTGGGTGTAGGTCTTCGTAGTTTACCCTCAGGGCTTCGCCCCCCTGTCCTTGTCTCTAGTTCTGAAATCTGAATTTGTATTTAAGTCTCTGCATTCTGCTCGGTTATGGTGGGACATTTGAATTTGTATTCTAATAAGCGGCCCTAATTGTAACTTGGAAATCATTTGTAGGTCTTCGCCCCCTTGCCATAAAATTTGAATTTGTTTGTGGCGTCATCTAGTTGTGTATAAACTAATTGAATATTTTCTGTAATAGAAGTGGCTTCAACTACCGGTATATTTTAAAAATACATACATAGCACTGTAATAGTTATCGTGGAAATTTTAAACTGGAGGTCCTAGTTCTAACTTGTGAGGTCTGTATAAGAGTCTACACCAGCTTTCGGAAAACCAAAGCAATCAACTTCGATTAAATCAAACAACAGGGCTTCGCTACTTGTCCTAGCCCCTTGACGGTAAATTTGAATCTGTATTCCAGGCCATCGCCCCCTTGTCATGGCCCCGGAGTTTAAAATTTGAATTTGATAGTGTAGATGAAAAAATAAAACAGTCAGATCAATCACAATCAATCAAAGCAACCAAATCAGTCAAATCTATCAACCTCAATCAAATCAAACAAGAAGCTGAGCTAACAATTCTTCATAACCTTCAGATAAAGACTCTCCCACTATATACCTAGCCTCTATGAGCGACCGCTTACTTTGTAAATAAGGCCAGCCAACACTCAGAGTTGGTACTCTCCCTAAACGTTAGGGTACTGGTGTAGCAAATCAATCTCAATTAATCAAATCATAACCTTCAACTTGTAAAAACCAGCTTACAATTCAAAAATACTGGTTTGGCTTAACTTACAGCTTGCTAAGGCCAACCACCTTTCGGATAGTGTAGGATACGTCTTTTCGGACGAGCGAGAGATAAAGAGAGAGAGGAGAGAGAGAGAGAGAGAGAGAGAGAGAGCTGAGAAGCGTGAGAGGCGAGAGGGGAGAGATAAACGGTAGATACGAGAGATATATGAAAAACGAGCGAGGTGAGGTACAAGAGAGAAACGATAGAGACGAGTGAAACGAGAGAGGCGAGGGTGACGAGAGAGACGAGAGACTTCTATTACAAAAAACATTCGGTAGTTTAAAAATACATCACTAGACAGCGTCGCAAATCTGATTTAAAAATACAGTACTAGGTAGAGCTACGATCAACTTCCATTGCAGAAAACGTGCGCTAGTTTAAAAACAGACCACTAGATGACCTCACAAGCAAGTCTGCTTTAAAAATAAGTGTAATCGCAAAGAACACCATATTTCCATTTTTATGGGTAGGTGTGAATAGTGAAAAGCTGTTACTGTAGTTACATAATTAGTGAGTTAAGAAAATAATTGCTTTTTATTAATGATGGCTGGAAGGCTCTAAGTACTTTATATCATTCTGTTATAAGCAAGACGCCTAAAGTGAATTGTGTTGTGATTGTAAGTAGCTGTTTACCTTGTCAAGGCGTTCGTTCAATACGTTTATCGCCTACAATCCTGGTAAGTGCTCTTTTTTTATTTTAAGCCTTACCCCTCATTTTATTTACTTTATTTAATTTCTAGATGCTTGATTTCAGGTTTGGTTATACTTGATGTTGTACAGGTATTTTTGCCGATTCAACTGTAAAACGTATTTTTATCACTGTATGAAAAACGCTCCAATAGTGTACACGTTAATTTGGGGGATATTATTGTTATTATAGTTGCCTAATGATAATGATGAGCGTGGCTAAAATAAAACAGCGTCCTAAATGTAAGCTTCTGGTCGGGCCTACTCGTTAAGTAACATTGAACTTCGAGATGTGGTTGAAGCAAATCCATCGACAAGTACCCTTATGTTGTCAGCAGAACCTGGGTATTCCAAAGGAACCGTAAGGCGCCATATGCATCAACTTAAAAAAGCCAATAGACGCTGCAGAGAAGTTCCTCACGACTTAAGGCGAGTTCAGGTTTGTAATCAACTGCGTTCCAATCCTTGGCATGAACGTTTCTTTAAACGGATTGTTACTTGCGATGAAAGGTGGATTTACTTCAATATTCCTACCACAGAATGGATTACTGTTGGGCAATCTGCATTGCCGGTTCCCAAACGAGAAAAGTTCCAAAGGAAGGTTATGCTTTCTGTATGGTAGAATTTTTAAGGGGTAATTCACTTTGAGTTGGTTCCTGATGGAAATATGCTAACCATTACTGTAACAGTTGGATAGAATGTCATAAATCGGCGTTGCCCTGGATTGGTGAACAGAAGATGGTCAATTCTGCAACAAGACAACGCCAGACCTCAAACTGCACTTGAAGGTCAACAAAAAAATTACGGAATTGAATTTGGAGCTTTTCCCTCATCCAGTTTATAGCCCGGACCTTGCGCCTTCCGATTATCACTTATTCGGATCGATGGTGCACTTCCTTCGTGGACAACATTTTACAAGTTTTGAGGAAGCGGCATGCCGAGAATTCTTTAATTCCAAACATGCTACATGGTACCGTCGTGACGTTGACGATTTTGCAGAAAGATGGCGAAAGATATTACTTTACAATGGTTTATACTTTTGTGAATAATAGTTTTCATTTGTTATTTTATGATTAAATAGTTTTTCATAAAAAGGCGTCATTTTTTATAGGCCATCCTAATAGTACTGTGAAGAATTTATCTACTTTTCAGTTAACGACATTAGCAATTCTTTGCGACTTTTTTAATGGAATCCTTATTATATAATTTTTTAGGTAACTTGTTAATAATTTTGCTACACATAAGCATAAAATTTTACAAAATTGAATGCCCCTAGTCGCTGGATCAATATCAAGGTCATAAGCAACTCTAAATATAGTCAAAATTTGAAACACATAATTAGTAGACGAGCACCATCCCCTCCAATTTTTTTGTAACATCTTAGGCCACGCCCACTTTCAGTTTGATACTGAAACCCACGTGGAGGGCGTATTTTGACCTTGAGACTGACCTCGGGTTCGACCTAGTCCGTGGCCTTGGAGCCGAAAAAAGGACCTCCTCGGGAAATTTGATATTGAATATGGGTCACAATGCTGGCTTGTAACTTGCTCTTGGCCTAAGTATCCTGATCTGAATTTGTATTCTCATAGGAGGCCCTAGCCTCGTAAGACACGTATGGATAGCATAACGTAAATCTAAAAATCAAATATGAACGAAAATGGTTAAACTGTATTATTGATATCTTATCGAAGCAGATGGTCTTGGTATTCTTTTTAAAGTTAACAAGTATTTATGTCTATTTCTAGCTATCAAACATAAAGTTTAAACGTCATTTTGATATGGGTAACCGTTTTTGGTTTACAGCGTGATTTTATTTTCCGTAATGAGTTTATTATAAGAGAGACAGCATAATTATCCTAAAAAATGTTATTAAAATTATTACATTTCTTTAATAACGGAAATTCTGCTACTGTTTCACCTTGAGATATTTTCTATTGTTACTTATTTAGCGAACCGCTAATATTAGCACATATATACCTTTTCAAGGTTCAATCAATCAAATCATAACCTACAGCTTGCGAAAATCAGCTTACAATTCAAAAATACCAAATTCATTTAAGTTACATCATGCAAAACCAGCAAAAACAGCATGACTTAACTTACAGCGTGCAGCTCAGCGCGTAACAATATTGTCACGTTTTGCATACAATGCTAAAATTATGTTTTACATATAAACTAGTAAAATATGCCTATACAGTAATAAACAAACAAATATAATCAATCTCAGGGTCAGACCATTATATTATTTTACATGCAGGCACTGTCTTAACGGAAACAACCTGTCACATTAATGGCTCTAGGTTAATAAACAAGACTCGTCCTAAGTCGTTATTGAAATTATTCAACTACCTAAATACTCAAAACAATAACAAATATGACTAAACTTGTAATTAGATCCGAATAGCAAAAACCTAATTAACTCGTTCACACTTATTGCAACTTCCCCTCTAACCGCCCTTTCGCATTAACTGAAGCATTGTTAGTGCGACCTTGCTTGCTTGCCTATATGAATTTTTATTTATTTACACGGACTTCAAAAAATGATTTCTCCTTGAGATTATAAAAGTCAACATTCATTCAACAGTTTTTTATATCGTGTATACACACACACACACACACACACACACACACACACAAAAGATATATATATATATATATATATATATATATATATATCAGCTATCGCTGATGTTTTCGGCACGAACTATTATAGAACTCAAGGCGTTAACGGGAGCTACAATAAAAGTGAAGTGTCTAAGATGTGACAACGCACGAGATAGATAACACAACCTTTATGGTTGCTATAAAAAAACAGTAATTTTTCAAATGTTTTAAACTCTTATACATAAATTATAGTGTTTATTAGTTTATATAACCATGATTGCTTATGTATCTAGAATACGAATGCAGAATGTATAACAAAAATGGACGTGGTTTTAACGTAATTAAAAATAGCGGACGATATGTACATTTTTGGAATATTAAGATTTAAATTTCCTCCTTTGACACATCAAAATTTCCATATTTATTGGAGACATTAGACGTTAATAATTAATTATTAATGCAATATACCGTGCATAAATACCTAAAAACGTATTAATTGTGTTGGAAGTGTTATTTAATTGTATAATTTTTAAATATTTCGAATAATCTTAATAAACCGGTATTGAAATCATCAAAATGCATATTTTAACCCGGATCTACTGGAAAGAAATCATAGTTTTTTCTGAATAGGATAAAGAGACGCTGGTTTCCCATCAGTAAATAGTACGGGGTAATATTGAATAAAATTCATTTTTTGCACCTGCTTATAATAACCAATAGCTAATAATAATGTACTTAGCTCGGGGTTCCCGTGTGAGGTTGCTAGTCCCTCGTGGCGGATAGGGAAATATCCAACAGATATGGTGGATATCGGGGAGATTAAATACGAAGGGCGGAACAAAACTGACACTCAGGCGAGCACCGGAATTTGTGATCACCCTGAAACTTGTCACCAGCTACGGGTGGTAGAACAGGTACAGTAAGAGCATCCTTTAGCCCAAGGCCTAAGAGGGATGCGGATATTCAAAGGAAGGGTACCGTATAAAAGATCAATAAGGCAATATCTAGCATAACCAATGTGGTAGCCAATTAAAAAGATATTAAAATTACTACTCATGAACTTCGGAATCCAAGAGTCGGCATATACACATACACACATACACACATACACACATACACACATACACACATACACACATACACACATACACACATACACACATACACATACACACATAACACATACACACATACACACTACACATACACACATACACACATACACACATACACATACACACATACACACATACACACTACACACATACACACATACACACATACACACAACACACATACACACATACACACACATACACACACACACATACACACATACACACATACACACATACACACACACACATACACACAACACACATACACACATACACACACTACACATCACACTACACACATACACACTACACACATACACACACTACACACAACACACACTACACTACACACATACACACATACACACATACACACAACACACATACACACATACACACACACTACACACGACACACACAGTACACACGTACACACAGTCACACATACACACGTACACACGTACACACACGTACACACGTACACACTACACACACTACACAACATACACTACACACACGTACACACGTCACACACTACACACACACACAGTACACACATACACACGTACACACACACACATACGACACACACGTACACACAACGACACTACACACCGACACACGTCACACACACGTGCACACACGTACACACGTGCACACGTCACACTACACACGTCACACACTCACACACGTCACACACGTACACACGTCACACACGTCACACACGCTACCACACACGTACACACACTACACCACACACGACACACACAGTACACACGACACACACAGTACACACACTACACACGTCACACAGCACAACACGCACACACGTACACACGTACACCACACACGTCACACACGTACACACGTCACACGCACAGTCACACACGTACACACGTACACACGTACACGACACACGTCACACACGTACACACACGTACACACGTCACACACACACACGTACACACACGTACACACACGTACACACGTACACACGTACACACACGTACAACACACCGTACACACGTACACACACGTACACACGTACACACGTACACGTACACACGTACACACACGTACACACGTACCACACACGTACACACGTACACACGTACACACCGTACACACGACACACGTCACACACGTACACAGTACACACGTACACACACGTACACACGTCACACACGTACACACACGTCACACGTACACACGTACACACGTCACACACACGTCACCGTACACACGTACACACGTACACACACGTCACACCACACGTACACGCACACGTACACACGTCACACACGTACACACACACGTACACACACGTCACACGTACACCACGACACCACGTACACACACGTACACACGTACACACACGTACACACGTACACACACGTACACACGTACACACGTACACGTACACCGTACACACACGTACACACGTACACACACGTAACACACACGTACACACACACGTACACACGTACACACGTACACGACACGTACACACACGTACACACGTCACACACGTACACACGTACACACACGTACACACGTACACACACGTACACACGTACACACGTACACACGTACACGTACACACGTACACACGTACACACACGTACACACGTACACACGTACACACGTACACACGTACACACGTACACACACGTACACACACGTACACACACGTACCGTACACACACACGTACACACACGTACGTACACACGTACGTACACACGTACACACACGTACAGTACACGTACACACACCACACGTACACACACGTACACACACGTACACAGTACACACGTACACACGTACACACACGTACACCACGTACACACACGTACACACACGTACACACGTACACGTACACACGTACACACACGTACACACACGTACACACGTACACGTCACACACACGTACACAGCACGTACACACGTACACACGTACACACGTACACACACGTCACACACGTACACACGTACACACGTACACACACACGTACACACACGTACACGACACACGTACACGTACACACGTACACACGTACACACGTACACGCGACGCACGTACACGACACGACCGTACACACACGTACTCGCGCACTTACGCGCGCACGCCCACGCGCACGCTTACGCCCACGCCCACGCTTACGCCCCCGCCCACGTCCACGCCCACGCCCACGCCCACGTTCACACCCACGTTCACGCCCACACCCACGCCCACGCCCACGCCCACGCCCACGCCCACGCCCACGCCCACACCGACACCCACACCCACACCCACACCCACACCCACACAAGATTGGACACAAGCACTATCGATTGTACTGTTGGATATACAAACTATATAAGAAGAGAACGTTAAAGGAACAGCTGCAGAAATGGTATAATACTGTGTCCAAGAAAGAAGGTGACATTTGGATTTAAACGTCGCCCGCAAAATGAATCGGTAAAATTATTTTGTTTTGATGTTGGTACGACTGTCCTTGACATCTGTGCGATATCTCTCGTCAAAATATTCATTAGTGTGTTCGTTACACTTGGTTGTACAAATCAAAATAAGTGCATTCGGCGATTTTAACAATGTCAGAATTTGTTGAGCAGAGAATTTTGTTTGCGGAACGACTGTTCCACTTCTGATTCATTGAGAATAGTGCAGAAGCCTTTTGGTGACAAGGCTATATCGAAAAAAATGTTTACAAGTAGTACAAAGAGTTTCATGAAGACCGAGAACGTCTCGAAGACGAAGAGCGGCCAGGACGACCATCAACGTCTTCCCATGAAGCTCACGTGTATAAAATCAGGGATTTGGTGCTCAATAACCGTCGATTGTAGAGACCTTGCTGATATGACAAACAGCTCGAAAAGTTCGGTTTATACTACTGTAAAAGATGTTTGGAGTCTCAAACGCGTCAAATCTTGACTGGAACCAAAAACACTCAATTTGTTCGAAAAAGAACGTCGTGTTAGCATCTGTGAAACAATACTTTCTGACTATCAGGACGTAATGAAACGCATCATAACTGGAAGTGAGACTTGGATTTATGCATACGGCCCGGAAACAACCGACCAATCAACCAAATATCGTGCGAAAGGTAAAGCAAGAACAAACAGACCGTGCAAAGTCGATTGAATATCAAGGTCATGTGCGAAAGGTAGGCCAAGAATAAAAAAACCGTGCCAAATTCGATTGAAAATCAAGGTCATGTTTACTGTTTTCTTCGATTATCGGGGTGTTGTGCATTATGAGTTCCTTCCGACGGGTCAAACTGTCAACAATTAATATTATTTGAGTATTATGCGTCGTTTGCGTAAAGTTATTCGCAAAAAGAGGTGTGATTTATGGAAAGACAACTCTTGATTTTTGCACCACGATAATGCACCACCTCAATTCTTCATGATTTTTTCATCAAAAACTTTACCGATATCGTTCCAAAACCACTGTATTTTCCTAATTTGACACCGTGTGACTTCTGGCTATTCGATAAATTAAAAAGTCCACTCCGGGGACACCGTTTCGAGTCGTTGAATTGGATTTGGAAGGATAAATAAATTTTTTTTTAAATAAATCCAATGTCACCTTATTCTTTGTACTGGATTGTATGTAACCAACCTACGACTCGCTGGAGAATTTCTCACAGAAAACAGAAAACTATAGAATATAGAGACCAAATTTATGTTACGGAATTGCAAAGATACATCAAGGAGCCCATGCCAAAGAATACAGTAAGCAGTAAGATCAACGATATTACAGCGACATCTCATGTTTTGATTAAAAAAAAACATATGGAGTACAACACCGCAAAAATCGTAGACAAGCAAGCAAAAATCGTCATTTGTCAGAGTCAAACTAGCAAGTATAAACGATGGTTTAGAGACAAAAATGACCAAAAGCAAAGTAAAATGTGTTGAATGACGCATTTAGTGACGGAACATAAGAAAGGCTTTCTAAACACATATATCCCCGAGTCACTAAGACATGACTCTGTCAGCTGTATAAATTGAATCCTTTAAAATAAAATATAGGTTTTAAAAGTAAGACTAGATGGCGCTGAATTAAATTTAAAAGCCGATTATCTTCATTATTTTTCACAATCGCTTTATAAGTTGATGGGAAAATAACGTTTTTGTGCCTTCGTTCTGTAATAGGACATATGCAGACCGCGAATGCGTCCCGAAACTATGCGTTTTCCGGTTTAGGCTGGCAAAATTAATACTAAATTATAATAGGTGTTCCTTGTAGTGGCAGAACTGATAGAATATTCGTCATAATCGACATTTAACATAACGTAAAGCCTAATCGCGTTACCGTATATGTGTACGCATCCGTTATGTCCGTATTACAAATTACATCCATAAATTATTATAAAGTCAACAAACTGGCAAGGTACCCAAAAAATTCGAGTAATGAATAATTTCGCAATTATATTTTTTAGGTTATATTGGTTACTGTAAGTTTTCAGTATTGCCAACTTAATTTCAACAGGTATGGAATTTTAAAAAGTACAATTTCGTTTATTGAATTTAATAACAATCGTTCACGTCAGCACAAAAAATCTTGTATATCACTCTGCCATAAAATGGTTTGCGAGTACGAGTAAACTTTGGTCGAGGTCTTATAATACAAATAACTATTTTTAAATAAAAAAAATAATTAGAATTGTTTTATTTGTGCAGTTTTTTTCAAATTTTCTCATTTAAACTGCTTCTCATTTGTTTTGTGTATCAAGATTATGGATAAAATGGTAATGAATATATTACATTTCCAGAGACTAAATAGGAAATTACAATTTTAAATACAAATTTGTTTCGATCTAAGTATAGAACACGAACATTTGTTTATGTTAATTCGTACAATACCGTGGAATTTACGTTATAATACATAATTATGCTTTACCAATGCTTAAGTATGCATTAAGTGTTAAGTGGGCACAAAAAAACAAACAAACGCGGTTTCGTGCAGAATTTAAAAACATTTCCTTCAACTGAATCGTACGATTGGCACTTTAAGTGTACAGGGTACTTCATAATTGAATGTATATGTTAAAGGAACTTAACCAGTGCTTAATTTTAAGACAAGATCTCATATATGCCTGTTTTCGCTCTATTTTTGACTTACTGAGTAATAATCAACTTTTTGAAAAATTGTTTTCTAGCAATTTCGGAATTACATTAAAAATTTTAATAAAACTTGATGGGTGTAAACTAGGAAACTGTTTTTCAGCAAAAAATTTGTGCTACCGCGTTCAAAAATTCTGGTACAGTTTGTTACTGTAGACACTCCCAAATTTCAAATTTTGGTGTAGACACATTTGTTGTATGTAAATCGGACATCTCACGATTTTCAAGTAGAGGTTAAGAATTTGTCAAACTGGCAAATTTGATAAATTAAACTCTTATAATCTGTCACTTTGATATTTCATGGTCATAGTCTGCTAACGCAATTGATTATATGCCGTCAAACCAAATGCACATAGACAAAATTTTGTTGTATTTTTTGAGCGCGATGGTACCATCGCGCTAAAAAAATACTGGTATAGCTTGTTACTGTAGACACTTCCTAATTTTGATGTAGACACATTTTTTTGTGTGTAAATCGGACATCTCACGATTTTCAAGTTTGTCAAACTGTCAGGTTTCATAGATTACTGTCACTTTGAAATTTGATGGTCATAACCTGCTGACGCAATTGATTATGTGTCGTCAAATCTAATGCACACGGCCAAAACTTTGCTGCCAAAGTATTTTTTGAGCGCGATGTCACATGAAAATAAAATATTTTTAGGTACACTTTTATTGAAATAAGTTTTAAATAAGTAGATAGCTAATATTGCTAACAATTGTGATAAACGGAATAAAAATTATGAAAATGTAAACTTTCACTATTATTATACAAAATTAAAATACTTAGCTTTTGGCTTTTTGAAGAACGTCGTCGGTATTTTCACGAAGCTCTTACGCAATCCTTCGATTATGATACACTTCTATCCGGAGTACTGTGAACCAGAATTTTAAGATTCTACTATAATAAAGTTTACTATTTAAATATGGGGACTTCGGGGGCCATGGTTGGATCTACTAGGACTAATCCATCGTTTATAAAATATGCGACCTAAATATACTGTTGGTTCCAAGTTGAGCTTTTGAAAAGCTTCTGATCATTATTTCCTAGTCAAACTAGGGATCTTACGCAATGTTCTCTTAAAACCATTAAGAAAAGTTGGTTGGCAAAAGGAAAATCTCAGGGAAATAGGGTTTGGTCCTTTAAATGTGGTACGAGTATAACTAAAATCCGTGAAGAACTTTCCAAACTAAAATATACAACGCAGTCAATTTTTCTACTGTTACGTTTACCAATTGAGTTTAAAACTCCTTCGTCCACTTATGGAGTTCTTGTAGTACGATGGATACCATTCAATCGATTACTTGTCTTAAAAGTCAACCATCTATATATGTTTGAAAAGGTACATTTAGCTGATGTAACTGTATTTGGAAAGAGCTTCTAACACAATCAGTAATTTCCAGTGCGCAGCCATCAGCCGAATTATATTAGTAATGAATGTCTACCACCTTTTGATTAGTAAAATTATACATCCTTTTTTCAAATATCACTGTGTAGCGTCCCAAGGTACCCTATCTTTAAATGTGTAATTTGAAGTTACTCTTAATAATTGGAAGATAAAATCTTTAAGAGCACAATATTGAACATATTGGCATTGATGCAAATTTAAAAAAAATAGCTAATTGATCTACGTTGACTTTACGGAAAATAACGCAACCCTTACTCAACGTATTGTCGTGCATCAAATTCACTTCCTCGCCATAATTAAAACCTTAAAATTTATTTACAAGTTTAATATTGAATTACTCGCAAAACTTAAATGTGATAAAAGAAGTGGCTGTGTACTGGTAGGCCCCGCTGTGTGATTTGAATGAGATAGGAATGCATGAGGTTAAGTGTTATATCCAAGAGGAACAGGTAAACGATAAAATTACCCAAATTAGAATTAAGGAGCTTTGTGCAATGATGGTTCAACCTGTTAGTTTGCACACTAGGAAAGAACCACCAAGAAAATCCAGTTTATGAGTCAATAAGCAATTTGACAAGTACATTAATAAATCAAAGAACAAAGAAAAGAAAAGGTTTAATATGAGGTTGAAAAATCTGGAACTGTGGCAGGATCTGTAACAAACAACATACATCCACGTACCACACAAAATTAAAAAACACCGAACGCGTTTCGATAGCTACGCTATCATCATCAGCGGTCGACCGCTGATGATGATAGCGTGGGTATGTTTTGTTTGTCTCAATATGCAGATATAACAAAATATCATTAAATCAGGTTAATATGCACATAATTCAGTAACAGAAAATGAAAACCTTAATTTAATATAAACAGTACAAAAAACAAACAGTAAAGTCACACCCACAATTGTGTCATAAATAAATCAAAATTAAAATTTACATCAAGCATGTGGCCCTTAACCATGACCATGAAAGCATGACGTGGTGGAATTACAAGAGACATGGATGAGGCAAAAAGAATGGGAGTGTTGGAAAATGGAGATGCCAGGAAAATTGTCATGGTTGGTGCAGCACGCGGAAAGATAGAAGAAGAAGAAGAAACAGAAAGTGCAACAGAGAGGAAGAATTGTAAAAGGGATTCTACAGCGGGGAAAACAAAAATAAAAGTAATGACGATGTATAGTAAAAGGATAAAAGAGACAAGGAAAAACGTACAAGGGATGATAAAATACAGAGAGGAAGACGTGATAGTAATAAGAGGGGAGCTTAACACGAGGATAGGGGAAGAGGGGGAATACAAGAAAAGAAAGAGACAGGGGAAGATTCACAAGGGACAAAGTGTTAAACGAGGAACGAGAAGAATTCCTAGAAGTGTGCAATCAAAGGGGTGGGAAATAAAGAATGGGAATAGGGAAGAAAGAGAAATTGTGAAGTACACGTACATAGGAGGTAGAGGAGAATCAACAACAGATTGAGTTATAATGAACGCAGAGACTAGTGAAAAAGTGAAGGCATTTAGGGTAGGTGGGCGGATCGATTAGGACCACCAACCTCTGGCAATTGAAGGGGGAGAAAGAGAAGCGAGGGAAAAGAAAGAGGAGTACATAACAAAAAGGTATGGTCAGAGGAGAGCATAAAGAAATACAAAGAGAAAATGTAAAAACAATATGGGAAGGTGTGGAAGTACAAGAAACGGAGAAAATCAATTTTAAAAGGTGGAGGGGGGAGAAAACGGGATAAAAGAAGTGGTGTGATAGGGAATGCAAATAGGTCAAGAGGAAGACAAGAAGAGTACTAAGACAATGGAAAAAAGGGAAGGCAGACAAAGAAGAATATAAACTAGCAGTAAGAAAATTCAAGAAAACGTGCGAGAGTAAAAAGAAGGAAAACAAAAATAAACAGGAAGAACAGATTAAGGAAATAAAAACAGAAGATGTATGGAAGTATTTAAAAAAGAACGGAAGAGAAGAGGGACACGAACAAGAATACAAATAAACGAATGGGAGAAATACTCAGGAATTTTCTGGAGGGGGGACAGAGGCCAAAAGGAGAAGAAAAGAAAGGAAAAGGAGTATACCAAGTAGACGTGCAAGAAGGAATACAAAAAGAGGAAGTAAGACAGGCAATACAAAAAGTGAAAAGAGGTAAAGCGGAGGGAGAAGACGGGCTGACGAAAATAATTAGCCAAATATGGAGAGTAGAATGCTTCTCGTGGAGATGGAGAGAAGGAGTAATATGTCCGATATTTAAAAAAGGGGACAGAAAAATTACAGCGTAGTACATTATTAAACACGGCATACAAAATATATGACAACAGTGCT
Organism: Vesta saturnalis; assembly: GCA_036346205.1. Classification (NCBI taxonomy): domain Eukaryota; kingdom Metazoa; phylum Arthropoda; class Insecta; order Coleoptera; family Lampyridae; genus Vesta; species Vesta saturnalis. Next base: position 488,050 of record JARFJB010002141.1, read on the forward strand.
AGAAGAAAGGCTACCAAAGGAAATAGAAAGAAATAAACTGCTGCTAGATGGTCAGGCTGGGTACAAGAAGGGAAGAAGAGGGATAGATAACACACTCACACACACAATATATTATATATATATATATATATATATATATATATACAAAGAATTACATAATAAAAGTGGGAAAATGGTGGCGTTATTCGTCGACATAAAGGCGGCGTTGGACAAAGTGAACAGGGAAGAGCTATGGGAATAACTGAGGAAAAAAAGATAAATGAAAAACTGATAGAAAGGATGAAGAAAATCTATCAGGAAACTCGGAGTAGGGTGAGAGTGAACGGTGAGATGAACGGCAAAATCGTCACAAGGAAGTCTCTGAGGCAGGGATGCCCATTAAACCCAAGCGAGATAGGAGGTTGGTGGTAGGGGAATTGAAGAATTGAAGATGTGGTCGCTGACGTACGCAGACGATATGGTGTTGGTGACTAAGGAGAAAAAACAAATAAAGGAGATGATGAAGACGTTGGAAAGATACATGAAAAGAAACTGGAAGTAAACACAAAGAAACCAAAGATACTGGTATTCAGAGCGGGAGGGGGGGAGGGAAGGGAAGGAGTGGAAATTGAGAGAGGAGGAAGTGTAGCAGGTGAAGGAATTCACATATCTGGGATATCCGGTAAGATAGGACAATAAGGTAAGCGTCAGGAAAGGAAATAAATTGATAGGACAAGTGTGGGGGAACGTTGTATGGAATGGACTTAAGGAAACGGAAGCTGTTATTTGATAAATTAATAAAAAGTGTGGTGGTATATGGGGCAGAAGTGTGGGGTGGAATGGGGGAGAAAGAGGTGGTAGGGCTACAAGGAAATTTTTGGAAATGGGTATTGGGACTTAATAAGGAAACACCGAGGTGTATTATAAGAGATGAAGTGCAAAAAATAAGGGTGTAGGCGGGAAGCAGGGCATTAAAGTATGAGGAAGAAATGAGATAAAGAACGGAGTGTAAAATGTTACAGGCATGTTGGAAAGAGATAAAGGAAGGGAGAGTGAAATACGGACAAGATAGTAGAGAGGAATATTATAAAAGAAACGGGTGCGCGAAGCAAGAGGTAAAGATATTAAGAAAAAAGGGAAAAAAGGTAAGAAAGGGTATAATAAGAAGAGACAGGGACGTATAAAACCAATAAAGATGGACAAAAAAAATTGAACAAAATACAATGTAAATTATAAAAAGATTTAAGGGGTCCCAGAATATCTGAAAGAAGAAAGGAAAAAAGGAAAGAAACAAATGGTAGCGAGGTTCAGATGCGGTAATGAAAAGAGGAGGAAATGAATTGTTGATTATGCGGGAAAGGGATGGAGAATATAAGGCGTACGAGAAAATAGTGTAGGGCGTTATGGAAAGATGACAGGAGTCTAGAGGAAATACGAGAGGAAACGTAAAGGGGAGCGAAGTAGATGGAGGAAACTTGTAAAAGGGGAAAACAGGTAATGGGAGATGGAAAAGAGAGGTAAAAACGTAAAAATGTAAATAGTAGAGTAATTGGAAATTGGAAAACTAGAAAACTTTGCAACACTATAAAGAATTATCATATAAAGATAAACGTTTATACAGGGTGTTCGCTTTTCGAGTGCTTGCATCGGAATCTCGGTTATCTTTAGAGATAATCATTCGGTTAGTTAGGCCAAGTTGCGCATTTTTATGTTGAACGATAATTTGAAAGAAAATTAGAGCTGTCATCTTTTGTTTTTGAATTATTGCAAAAAAAAATTAAAAGACCATTAAAGCTATATGTTTTTAACTCAAACATTCTGAAAGCACTTTTTCACAAGGAATCTAAATATGTCTTCGTAATTTCCATGGCACCCTAAAAGCGCACCCTACATAAAATTTACAATAGAATTGGAGTCGGGACAAAAACTAACATTTTTGGATGTACTTGTACACAGAAATGATAACACTTTCACAACAAACGTTTGCAGGTACCTACACTACAACTCCAATCACCACCAAGGTGGTCTGAAAACAAGGGGATCTGAAAAAGGAAAAAGAAAGTATCGATAAGACACTTAAAGAAAATGGCTACACCGATTTACCACCTAGCCTAAACAGGCAAAGCCAAAATAAACGAGACACGTACTTTATCAGTTGAGTCGATCAGCCTATTTCCTGTGTAAATCGGCCGATCAACTCGACTAATATGAAACCACAGTTACAAAACACTTATAATACAGAAAAAGATACGCACTGCCTTCAAATTCACAAGAACGCTCAAGAAACCACTCACCAAAACAAAACAAACCACTCAATGAAGACCAGAATCCCAAGAATTGTGTATAGAACCAGACCATGCGAATGCGGTATATCATACATAGGAAAGCTAGAACATAGGAACATAAAAGCAACATCCGAAAAGAGAAACAGAAGGAACCAGAATCGCTGAACATGTCTGGAACGATGACCTCAGTGGTCATCCATTAGGATAGTACACAGATAGTGCCAAAGAACGAGAATACAGCTCGGCGAAAACTCAAAGTAGCCACTTACATATCACTGGCAACAAATACGTTAAGCCAGGATAGTTTATGAATGAAACCATTATGGATGTGTGACCACGAAAAGCTTATATATGTATATATAGTAGTCAAATGCTTGAGAAAAAATCACAGATAAATGAATTCGACTCAAGTACAAAAACAGTTCTTCTCGGGACTATGTCCCGATGACTGAAGCAGAGTCCACTTGCGAAACGTGTCGCGCTATAAAACAAAAACTGTGGAAATCGACCAATCAACTCAACTAATATGAGACCACAGCACTCGTAATACAAACTTGACGTTCTGCGGTACCACCAGCAAGCTAACAACAAAAATTGGTTACTCCTGCTTACTATACTAGTGCTGTAAGCAGAAGCCTGGTACGTGAGTGCACTTTGTTACAAAATATATAAGCAAAATATTTAATGGTTGTGTCTACCTTGAAGCGAATGTTTTACCATCTGCGTACGTTGTCTCTTACAACGTTGCATTGTTTATGATTAAATTTTGTTAAATACGTTGCAGTGTATGCTGCATTTTGGATACAATTTGAAACATTGTGTGTAAACATTTAATTTGTTAGAGATATAGTAACTAATTGGTGCTAAATGTTATAATTTTTGAAACTGAAAGATATTCAATACCGAAACCGGTGGAACCATAATATAAATTTTCATTTTTTTAGAATTCCTTAAATTTATTAAATATATAAATTAGTTCTATTCACTATATTAACTTCCTTCTCCAACTAGTCGGAGTCAATAAACTCGACTTCGATCTACTCAATTTAATTTTATAAATCCGTCAGTTTCGTAATTTTAGGGATGACCAACTATAGAATATGATATAACGGCCACAACTAATAGTGATGTATACGTAAATGAACTTTTTACGTTATTTAATACGCGCTTTTCCGCATACCATTTATGCACTGTAATACACACCGGAACGAGTAATTATAAATTTATGTATTTAATCCAAATTATTTTTTTGAAACCGTTTGAAAAGTATATATTAATTAATTAATCAATGCAAGATATGCAAAATTATTCATTATTCAAATAATCCGCATTTCTCATAAAATATTATTTCTTGATAGCTGGATATCACTTCAGATTGCAGGAATCCTTCAAGGAAAGAAACGGAAACGAAAGATTAAGGAAAAATGCGAAAGGATACACAACAAATGAGTGGTAAATAAGTCAAAGGGTTGCAAATGTTTTCTGTAGACTAAGCGGATTTTTTCGTAATATAAAAATATTTGACAATGCGGCTTCTGTAATTATAACCCTTTTCGTGGTTCCCCAACTGTGTGACCATTTGTAATTCACACCTCTAATTATTATTTTGTAGCCGGCTTCTTAATTACCATATAATAATTAGTTCCTTCGAAAGCTCCACTGCAAATGTACCCTGTATAATTGTTCTGTATAAATTATAAATTATTTAATTAAACTATATTCTCATAAAACCCTTTTTTATTTGTGTATAATGTAAACACGTCGGATCACGAAAGTTCCCAATCATAAAATTCCCAAAAATAATTGTATAATCAATTATACGTTACACTGAAGTACCCACATTTATTACTTTTAAATAAAATAATTTACTATAGATCAATTTATTAAATACCTCGGCTAGCAATATATTAATGAACAATTATTTTTCTTTACGATAACATATTGTCTTTACACTGATAATTTAAAATACCAAGAACACTTCTCCGATAAGATGACACTCCATGAAAGAGTTGAACCTATAAACTGAATGACTTTGATCACAGCATACTATTGATTTAGGAACTGGTAAAACCAAGAATAATTTAATTATATTAAAGAGAGGAAATTTTCTTTGAATCAAATATAGACAACAACCTAGAACACTCATAAAACAGAAAAGCGATATGTAATAAAAGGAATAAGTCGTAT
>JARFJB010002141.1:495000-532500 GCA_036346205.1 Vesta saturnalis
TTGAATCGGTCCTAATTTTTTTGCCTTACACTGTATGTCATTTTCGACTGGAAAAATTTGTTTTCCCATCTTTTCTGCTTCAGAAAGGTATACCTTATTGAAGTCGCTAAGACCAACGGTTTACGAGAAAAATGCATCCGATGCATGCAAATTATCCAAAAGCGCCAAAGTAACTTATTGGCAAAAACAATGACATAACACTTCAACAATTAAATTTTAATAACAACAATGAAGGGCAGTGATATAAAAAAAACATTAAATTTTTAGAAGATGTTCACTTTTCTTGAGTAGTAAGGAAATTTTTTGAAAGGAGGTTTGAAAATAGGTGGGGGGCTTGTAATATGATCACTGCTCTTCAGTAATAAAAGAACTAAGGTCATATTTGAATTCTGCGCGATAAAAAGCCCCTGTATTCAAAATTTTCACCGCTTATTACATCATTGTAAGAAGATATTAAGAAAAAAACAAAAAAATAATTAAACTTCAACACCCTACATCTTTTAAACGAAAGCGTTGCGGACTTAAGTTCATAGGAACTTTTTTTCTTAGTTTAGTGTTCTCTATCGCGTGGCACTATGCTTGGCACTTTTTCTATGTCACCCTGTATATATATATATATATATATATATATATATATATATATATATATATATACAGGGTATGTATCAGCCAAATGGAATAAATTCGCTAATAAATAAATGGGGCTCGGACACTATTGCTGGTATTTTTAGTTACGCATTCTTTTCGACAAAAACTTTTTGTACAGGGTGTGTCATGTAACAGTTGCGAATACCAACTTTCTTATTTTAAATGCAACACCCTGTATATTATTAAATTTTTGGATTCTTCAGAAAATTCTAGACATATTGCATGTACACAGTCCTATATCCATCTTCAACTGTTTCGGAAATGTTAAGTGTTTTCAGATTCATTGCAAAAATTAACATTAACAAAAGAAAATTATTTGATTACAGAAATTCGCTACAGCGCACTGAGAAACTAATAAGTAATACTGTTTATTTCTTGATCATGTAAAAAACAAAAAAAAATATTAATGTCAATGTTGGAGTTGTTCAAAATGCTCGCCGTGAACGTCTTGGGAACCTCCTAATATGATATAGAAATTTATTCTCACGTTGCCCAACATCTGAGGCGTGACCGATCTAATCGCAAGCGTTATTCGTTTTCCTGGGTTTAGTTTTTTATACAATTAGACAGTTTTTGTACAATACTTTTACATGAAGAAGTTCTATGATGTCAGGTCAGGGGATCGTGCTGACGATTCCGTCCATCCTCGCCTCCCTATCCACCAATTTGGTAATATTCGGTTGAGGTACTGCCGGACATTGAGTTAGTAATGGGGCGGTGCTCCACCTTGCTGAAACCTTGCTGGAACTTGTGGGTTTGCTGGATCAAGATATTAGTTTGTCAAAGTTTGTACGACATTATTTTGGAGCAGTGCTGAAAAATTATCGCCATCCAAATTGCCATCAATGAAAAAGCAACCTATGATATGATCTCTAACAATTCGTAGCCATACATTAACTCTTTCAGGGTATTGCGTATGTTCTTCTCTCGTCCAGTGAGGATTTTCCCTAGACTGATAGTGTCAATTTTGACGATTAGTATGACCGTGAAGTGTAAAGTTGCACTCATCAATAAACAAAACATGTTCTAATTCCATCACATTGCTAAGATTGCCGTTATTTGTTCATAAAAATAAGTTCTCCATTCAAAATTGTCTTCAATGAGCTCCTGAGTTGATATAATTTTACAGGTTCGAATGTTCGAATAATGTATGAATGGCTAACATTGAACAGTAGGGAAGCTTTTCGACTAGAAGTATGTGGGTTTTCATCAAACAAAACCATAATATCCAATTTGGTATCATCACTTATTGCGCTGGCAGCTGCTCTCATTGTCCCTTGGGAACTAGGCGGTAAAATGCGGAAAATGTTTCATGAAATAAGCGAACAACTTTCATTTGTGTTCGTGTGTTATCTCTATAACCAATCATCTGTAGACTTGTTATTTTGTGCACTTCTGTAAAGTGATCAATTTTGTTTGATACGCAGTTAACCAAATTCAAACCTCTACAGCACTGACACCTTCTGTCATGCTGACAAACAACAATTTACTAAGGTACTCTAGCAAAGTAGATGTCGTAGATTCAAATTCTACTCGGGGTAAACTTTTTATTTATGTATTTAATAAAACTATTAATAATTTTTGTCTTAATATATAGTTTCTGAGGTGAAAGGAAGTACTGGAAAATCGTAAAACACTTATTTCTTGCGAACAGTAAGGATGAGTTAGGGTTAATAAACATAAAAATGTAAAAAAGTACCTCACTATAAATACGTCTAACGTCTTTTTGAAAAGCATAAAAATATCTTCTCTGTGTATACTGGTTAATGTTACATCGATCAAGAGGATAGGAGTAAGGGGAATTATTAATAGTGATTATCTAGCATAGAGCTATAAGAAAACAAGCGCCATACTTCACGCCTTTTAGACCTCTTTCTCACATCAAACTCACCTGCTTATAAAACTCAAGTTTTTTCCCAATAGGAATATGTGACTATTGTCTAGTAGAAATATCTTCCACTGTCGCAAATTCCTCTGTTGTTCACAACATTGATAGAACCTTGAAGTGCCATAAGTGAGCTAAATAGATTTACGGGATTTTTAGCAACCTTCCCATGGCGTAGTCCTACTTGACGTCTGGCATTGCTCTTTTTGCATCTGAAGTCATATTAATGGGATGTAATTATACGTTACCAAAAAAAAAAAAACAAACCGTGCAGGTCATTCTCGTTATCAACCCTAGTTTAAGAGGGCTTGTGTTGATGCAGTATCTCTGAGAAATAAATCTTATACCAAATGAAAGTCTAAGAAATAGGGCTAGAATTATGCGAACTACGTTGGTACTGAACATTCCTACAAAGGTGTCACTAAAGGAAAAAGTTTTTCGAACAACGAATATACAATGGACTGGCTAAATGGTTTTTGGGCAGTCAACCTTGCTGCATATTCACTTCCTCCCATTTGCTCAAGTCTTAACAATCTGGAAAAGATGTGTCAATCTTCTTGATACGCTCTGAAACCAATTCGTTTTGAATATAAGCTCTTAGAATGGATCATAAGCAGGCTTGAGTTCAATAAGGAGACTTGCCCAAACGGCATCCCAGCTATTGTCTTAAAAAATGTCTCCCAAAGCTAGTACTAGTCATATCTAGGCTCTATTCGACCTTAATTAAAGAAGTTAGAAAAGGTTTAACCTATTCCTAAAAAAAAAAACAAGTCCGATTGCTCTAATTACCAACCAGTTGTCATTACTTCTATTTTATCTAAAGTCGTGGAAAAAGCCACCAATTAGAAGCTACATTCTTTCCTTGAATCTAGCAATTTCCTTTGTGATGACCACTCTGGTTTTTAGTAGAGTCGTTTAACAGGTGATCTTTTTTCATGTGTGAGTCAAGTTTGGAACAATACATTGGATGATCCGGTGAAACAATAGCGGATTTAGATATTTCAAAAGCATTTGACAAATTTTTGTCACAAGTGTTTATTTGTTAAATTCACCACGATTGGGTTAACTAGTATTCTCATCAATTGGGTTTCTAGTTTGCTTGATTAAAAACGAATATGTGCCTTAACGCAGGGATGCCATAGATATCAGTTATATACCTTATACTGTAACAGCCTTTGCAAAATAAGTACGTAAACTCAACATACGCTAAAATACATCATAACTAAAAATAAACAGGACACTAAAAAACAACCAGTGAGTAAATTCCTGAAAATTCATAAACGACCCAATTCTGAACACCTGAAGGAAATGTTTGTATCATCACAAAACATAATACTGATATTTAGTTCACCATTAGTTTTTGTAAATGAAATTCATGTACCAGGAAACTATCTTTCGAAAAAAATATTTATGGTCAGTAGCATTAAAAAATGGTAAATTATTTTATACATGCAAAACGTAAACGCAAATGGAGATGTAGGCGCAGACGCAGACGCAGGCACAGACGCAGAGCAAGCGCAGTCGCACACGTAGGCGTAGATTCATATTAAACGTAGACGAAGACGCAAACGCAGGCACACATGCAGACACACATACACACTTACAAGCGGCCGCAGGCGCAAACGCATACGGTTATATATATACCGGTTGTCCAAAAGGTCTGGAGACGGCTTAATAAATTTTTTCAGGCCAAAAAAAATGAAGATTTGAAACTACTTTTAGTAATTTTCCTCGAGGAATCGAATGGCAATATCATATTTTTGGCCTTATAACCTTAAAAGGACCCTGCAAGGTCCAACCTAGAAATTTTAAATTGGAATTATTGTGTATTTTATATTTGAATTCAAAAGGAAAATCTAATGCGTCTGTACTTTTTCTTAAGGCTCTCTTATAGGGCCCAAAATGGTTCTAAGAGAGTCTTCAACAACAAAAAGCTAAATTTGTACTAAATACCTTGTCTTTATCTTGAATTTGATCAAATGAAAAATTTTACAATTTAGCCCCTCATAGGGACCCTAGCGCTCCTAATAAAGGGCCTTTTGTAAAATTGTTTAAAAGGTTCCTGCATAGCAAAAATCAAATTTTAAGGTTTGTAATTTATTTTTACCTTGAGTATTCCATCCAATAAAGAAATTTACATTTTAGTTGCTTATAGGGTTTTAGGGCCCTTAAAGTTTTCTAAAATGGTCATAAATAACGGAGCTTTTTTCAAATTTTCATTTTCCTTTGCCTCAAAAAGGTTATTGAGCCGTTTTCAGGCTTTTTGGACACCCTATATATATATATATATATATATATATATATATATATATATATATATATATATATATATATATATATATATATATATATATATATATATATATATATATATATATATATACATGTTTTCCGGGTCCTCCATCTCGTCTGTTGATGAGGTTCTTTTAAGGACCTCCTGTATCGATGCAGATATGGTGGTGTATTTAAAGAAACTGTTAAACATCATGTAAGAACATATTGTTGCCTTCCACTTTTAGAGAAGTGAAGTACATAACTAAGTATCATCGAAAATACTTTTTGTCAATGGTGTTTGACATTTCTGGATACACTTCTGCGTTTATTGAATTAATGGCGGTATGTATAATTTGCCAATACTATTTTAAATAGAAAACAGAAACTTATGAAGCATCGCATTTGATTGGTTTTAAAATATGTAAGTTTTAGATGAAACATTATGTTTGATAATAAAATGCGTTAGGTCATTCTTTATGCTCTGTAATAGAATCTTAAACCTGATGTTAAACAATATATTTTTGCTTATTACCTTGGTTATTTTTAAAACAATGTAAATAAGTACATTTACATGCTTTTGTTGTATTATTTATGTTTGCATGAAGCATCATTTCTTGTTTTGTATTAATTGAAATAAAATTATCTTTAAATGTTTATAATTTCATAAATGAGGTAAGTTCGACATTCACAGTATTTAATAAAGGAGGTATATTAAACATTTCTTTTTTTTTAGTGTAACAAGATATTTGTTAGAATTAAATTATTTTAACTTGTGGTATTATTTCCTGCACCACAGTTTTTAATCAATTTAAGTGGTAATCTGCTGACGCTTAAAGCACAATAAGGTCATAAAGCGTACTAAACGTTGTATTGACAATTCTGTACTTAATAAAGCCTGGAGTGCCAACACAACTTAGTATATAGTATAAATTGAAAGCAGTGAATTTAAACCTACCATTTTTGGTTAAGGTTCTTCGCCAATGACATTAAAATTCTATGGTATTCAGGTCAGTGTTAAAAAGCATAGTTCATTATCCGTACACTGCAAAAAATTGACAATAATTTTAATTGCCTGAAACACAAAACGATATCAAAATCAACTCTAACTCACATTTTCTAGTACGTTTAAGTTTATTATTACCTTAGAACAATGACTATTTCTATTAAAAGAAAATTTCATACCATCATTATCCATACATAAAGTGGGGTTAATTTGTATAATTTCAAGGTAACTAACAAAACAAGTGGCGTTACTAGTTCCATTTATTGTAGTTCGAATTTTAGCCCTAACCTTTAATGATGGAATTAAAATAAACCATAAAGCTCTAATACATTTATACGGTAATTTTTTATGGGATCGTTCATTACATTAGGTGTGTGTGTGTGTCTATATATATATATATATATATATATATATATATATATATATATATATATATATATATATATATATAATTAAAAATTCTAAGTTTGTTTCACTGACCTAACCTCAATATTTTGTTTGGTATAAAATTCAATGTAAAAAAATGGTGATGATTATCATGTCGTAAAATTGATACACTTCATTAAATTGTCATTTTTATTTTAGAAGAACAAAAAATTTAATAACATAACATCGCAAATACCAGTTACGGCTGTATGCGATTTACTGGATACACAATTTGCCAGTCGTGTTTTAAAGCTATGTAAATTATAGATGGAATGCTATATTTAACAGTGCATTATGTGCTGAAATTGATTTAGTAATTAGAAAGTAGGTAGTTAGATAATAAGTTTGGATATGATTTAATCTAGCAATATGTTACATGAAGCTTATGACTAGTTATTTTGAAAAGATGTAAATAAGTAAATCTACATACTCTCTTGTGCATTAATTATTTATGTTATTCATTATTGTATAATTGTATTAATTGAAATAAAACTAACTAATATTTAACAGATTTGGATTTTAATGTAACAAGATATTCATAACATGTAGGTTATTTAACTTGTGGTGTTAGTTCTACTACCATGCAAGTAGTAATTAGCTAACTTCCAAAGCACATCAATATCACCTTTAACACACAATTTTAGTACTTTTAAGTTTGACATTACTATAGAACAACTCTGTTAATGAAATAAGGTTTCATATCATCATAGCCATAAAGAAAGTGGGGTTATTTTGTTCAGTTTTCATGCAACTAACAAAACTAGTGGCGTACTAGTTCCAATTGTTTAGTTTGAATTTTTGCTCTAACTTTTAATGTGGGAATTAAAATGAGTCATAAAATCCTGTAATAAATTTTGCAGTAATTTATTTTCTATGAGACCATTCATTACAAAATTGGGTATGCGTATAAAACAACAAACACAACTCTTGAGTAATAAGCTACTTACCATACTGATTATGTAATATAATATTTAACGATTGTTGTAACAGTTTTGTCATCATTTTGTAAAATCTTCTAAAATCCATCATGTCAATCAAATTACAGATCTTTCAACCAAATACGAGAAAATCCTTATAACATTTATTTTTGTACGTCACCAATGGGATAATTAATTAATTAATTACATTTTGGCATTTCAAAACGATTTTTTCAGATTCAGCCCTGCTTCATGGGAAATGAATTTTCATCATATTTTTAATTTTTTAAATTCAAAGCCGCCTTGGTAGTGGAGCTAAAACTATTTTCTTTGCAGGTAAAATGTCCTTTTTGTGTATTATAGAGCAAAATGAAGAAAAGCTCTTCAGAATCGAACAATAACAATAATTGCAAAATTTGAAAATAATCGGCACAATTTCATGAAACCGTTATTTTTATTTATAAAGACAATTAACATCGATTAGATCAAGGAATCTATGCATACAACATTTCAAACAATACATTTTCATTTGTTTACAAACAATACTGATTGTCATTATTGTGAAATAGTTGATTTTTGTTCTTCTTATCCAAATTGTTTATTATTGTAATTATCCAATCATTTCAATATTTGTCATGTAACAGTAACGTTTAATTGTAATCAATAACAAAAATAATAAAAAAAAAAATTAAACGTACATTAAATAGTAAAAAGAACAACTATTCGATGTAGCCTTCAGCAACTTCAAAACATCTCTCCACTCTAATTCGAAATTCTTTGTATACCTTTCTTAGCATGTTCGGGGTGATTTCATTTACGGCATTAATTATTGCTAGTTTAAGATATTAAATATTGTGGTTCACATCTGTTTTGTACACTTTCTGTTTTAGGCCGCCCCATAGAAAAGAATCCAAAGTTGTTAAGGCGCGATAACGGGGCGGAAAGAATATCGGTCCATATCGTCCTATCCATCGTTCCGGAAAATATTCATGGAGCCATCCTCTTATTAGCAAAGTTGAATGTGACGAACAGCCATCATGCTGAAAGTACATTTTATGCTTTTGCTCCAAGGGAAAGTTCTCTAATTCTGGTAATAGAAGGTTGTCTAGCAAACCCGAATGTACTTCCTGATTTAATGGCTCATCCAGAAAATACGGTCCAATTATTCTGTCTGGTAAAACAGTACACCAAACGTTTACCTTTTTAAAGAATTGGCTTTTACGTTGAATCCTGAAATGAGCCACTACCCAGTATCGAGTTTTGGGATGAAACTGCATTTGTCGTAAATGTTGCTTCATCGAAAAATAAAACATTATAGTGAAAAAAACGGCCATCCATAATTTTTTCATCAATGTTTGCACAAAAATCAAGCCTTATGTCATAATCACAAGCTTTTAAGAGGTGAATAAATGTTGGTTTAAAGGAAATAATATTGTTCTCTTTGAATATATTATTTAAGTGACTTTTGCTAAGATCAACCTTCGCTGCTCTTCTTCGTAAACTCAACCTGGGATTTTCGAATGATGAATGCATGGATAAGGCAGTCTTCACGGTATGCCTTTTTCGCTTTTTTTTTGGTCTTCAACAGATCCCGTCTCGTCGAATTTCTTGATTAATTTTTTTATTCCATTAAACGTAAAGTGTACATCTGGATATATTTCATTGAATAGTTGAATTGCGCACTTGCACGAAATAACACCAACACCATAGCACTTTACAAGATACATTTATTTCTTGAAGAGTTATCATTGTAACAGAATATATATATATATATATATATATATAATTTTGCAGCAATTTTATTTAGAAAAACACATTGTACATACGTTCATACATAGATATTTAGTGACCCGAAAATATAGCAAATTTATTACAAAGCATCCGGTCTGAATCTGAACTTTGAATATTCATTTGACACATAATACATTCGTGCTTTTAGTATACATTTCACATATTGATGGAATAATTGCATTAGATAAATGAGTAGAAGAGTATTACAATGCTAATCGACAAACTTAATGATTTTAGTACGACAGGTAATAAATACTTTTGGGGGACATACAATTAAATGATGTGAAATTTTATTTTCGTAAATTTAGAGAAAGGGGTAATGACTTTGAAATGACTTTAAAGTAATGAATTTTACTCAATGTACGCTTTAATTATTAATACTAATGTGAATTAGAAGTAATGGAAATAAATCAACCAAATTTATTTAAAATAGTACTAAATACCGAGTAAAATATTTAATTTAATTTCTTTTAATTTTATGCTGAAATATATTAAATTAATTTTTGAATGTTAAGTCGAAGCCTAGAACGCATTTCTCTACGCTAACCGGTATTTATTATAATTAATCAGATAAAAGTAAACCAATACTATACTGTACTTACGTGTGGAACAAAATGTTTTTTCCCGCTTCCGTGCTTCGTTAATCTAAATTTTTTTGTGCGGATCGATTAGCACAACCCGCAGCACAACTATTTTCAATCGCTTCCGATCACTAAGTTAAAAAATGCGTTTATAAATACATATAGGCTCTTTGCTAATTCCAACGGTTATGGTCAACACGTGACACAAGTTGCCTACCCATCAATTTCCCCTTTAGTTTCCAGTTAAAGTTGCTTATATTTCCTCTCGTCTTACACTATGGTTTTATTTAATAATGTAAATGGTGAACAAATTTCAAAATCACAGAATTCTATATTTAAATATTTAAATTTCTTCAAATCTACACATTTTGCACTGTTTTATGTTGAACAAGTGCAACCGGACATTGTGTTTCTACCAGAAACACAAGTATCCCCTGGAAGCACTGATTCGACTGACCTGCAATTTCCCAGATTCAACCACCACTCTAACTTTCGCCTTAAAGGCGGAGTATGTGCGTATACCAAGGACAATGTAGGATGTAAGAGGATGTCCACTTTGGAAAACAACAAATTTGACGCGATTGAATTCAAACATTCTGGACCCCGATTTGTAAAATTCTACTGTTGTTAGTATAGGTCTCCTAATGATAACTACTTCCAAGATTTTTGTGATTACCTTAGTTTGAAAATAGACTACCTCTTATCACAGTTTCCATCTTGCGATATTTCAATTTTGGGAGATTTTAATGCCCACAATTCCAATTGGCTTCATTTTTCAACTACTACTAATCCCGCAGGTCATAGTGCAGAAGCATTTGCTGGATCCTGTGATCTCACGCAAATCATTTCCAACCAACCAGAATTCCTGATAACCTTAACCATACTTCACACCTCCTGGACCAATTCCTTACAACTAACCCACTTGTCTATAACACAAGAGCCCTTTCCCCACTTGGTCATTCAGACCACTGCCTAATCGAAATAACTTCCTCTGTATCCAATCCCACTGTTACTCGAAAAACCGATAGAACTATGTGGTGTTTTAAATCAGCTAACTGGAGCGAACTGCGAGATTTTTTTTGCAACATTCCCCTGACGTGAGTATTGGTTTAAATGGTCCTCCTCTTCAAAAATTGCTCTTTCAATAACTGAAGTTATACTGATGGGTATGGAGTTATACATTCCCAAAAAACAAAATCTCGAAAAACTTAAATGTGACAAAAAGAATTGGCTGTGTACTGGTAGGCCCCGCTGTGTTAATTGAATGAGATAGGAATGTTTGAGGTGAAGTGTTGAATCCAAGAGGGACAAGTAAACGATAAAATTAATAAAATTAGAATTAAGGAGCTTTGTGCAATAATGGTTCAACCTGTTAGTTTGCACACTAGGAAAGAAGCACCAAGAAAATCCAGTTTATGAGTCAATAAGCAATTTGACAGGTACATTAATAAATCAAAGAACAAAGAAAAGAAAAGGTTTAATATGAGGTTGAAAAACTGTGGCAGGATCTGTAACAAACAAAATACATCCACGTACCACACAAAATTAAAAAGCACCGAACGCGTTTCGATAGCTATGCTATCATCATCAGCGGTCGACCGCTGAACATGACAGCGTGGGCGTATTTTGTTTGTCTCAATATGCAGATATAACAAAATATCATTAAATCAGGTTAATGTGCGTATAAAACTATAAAACCAGAATCCCTGACAACCCTAACCATACTCCACATCTCCTGGACTTATTCCTTACAACTAACCCACTTGTCTATAAAACAAGGGTCCTTTCCCCACTTGGTCATTCAGACCACTGTATAATCGAAATAACTTCCTCTGTATCCAATCCCACTGTTACTCGAGAAACAGATAGAACTATGTGGTATTTTAAATAAGCTAACTGGAGCGAACTCCGAGATTTTTTTACAACCTTCCTCTGGCGTGAGTATTGCTTTAAATGGTGCTCCTCTTCATAAATTGCTCTTTCAATAACTGAAGTTATCCTGATGGGTATGGAGTTATACATTACCAAAACACATAATCGTGTAGGTCATGCGCGTTCCCAACCCTGGTTTAATAGGGCTTGCACTGATGCATTATCGCAAAAGCATAAACTCTATATCAAATGGAAATCAAATAAATCTATCGAAAATCACACCAACTATATTTCCGCAAGGAACAGTAGCAAAAGCATCATCACCAAGACCAAAAAGATGTTTGAAGAACGTAAATGCAAAGAATTAGTCTCATGTCCTTTGGGTGGTCGTATATTTTGGTGATTAGCTAAAGCCATCAGTAAAAACTTTAGTACATCTTCGTTTCCTCCCATGAAGTCTCGCGACGGAGCTGTAGTAGTTGATCCTGTTGAAAAAGCTAACCTCTTCGTCGGTTGCTTTCCATGAAATTCACGTCTCAATGATTCTGGTTAAACCGTACCGTCGCACAAATGTACCTCAAACGCTATTAAACCAATCCACTTTCATTACAAGTTCCTGGAATCAATCAATAAACTTGACCCAAACAAGGCGACTAGCCCTGACGGTATTCCAGCTGTCGTCCTTAAAAAATGCTACCCCGAGTTAGTACCTGTATTGTCCATACTCCTTTCGATCTCCATGTCATCTGGAGAGTTTCCCTCATCGTGGAGGTTGTCAAATGTCCAGCCTATTCCGACACAACCGATCCCTCAAAGTATCGACCAATAGCTATCACTTCCATTCTGTCAAAAATCATGGAAAAAGCCATCAACCACCAACTACTTTCCGTCCTCAAGTCCAATAAACTCTTAAACGACCACCAGTATGGGTTCAGACAGTGTTGTTCAACGGGTGATCTTCTTTCATATGTCACCTAACTTTGGAATAACACATTAGAGAGGTCCGGTGAAACAGTTGTAGTAGCTTTAGATATTCCAAAAGCTTTTGACCAGGTTTGGCACAAGTGCTTACTTGCCAAACTCACTTCGTTCGGCTTATTCGATTCGCTCATCAATTGGATATCCAGCTTTCTTGACAAAAAACGTATACGCGCTGTCGTCGATGGCTTCTTTTGGAAAGGAACTACTATTAACGTGGGAGTACCCCAATGATCAGTGATAGTTCCCACATTTTTCCTGCTGTACCTAAATGACCTCATTTCCTCAACAACTAAACCGATCCGTTGCATTGCGGATGACAGCACTCTACATTGTAGTTCTTCTCAGTTTTCCCACAACAATAAGTTTAGACAGGGCGTTAAGGTGAAAATAGCAGCCTCAATCAACAGTGACTTAGAACGTGTCCTTGAATGGGGAAGGAATAATCTACTCACGTTCAACACCGACAAAACGCAGTGTTGCCTTGTGCCCGCCAACGAAGACCGATCATTTCCTGCTGTAAATATGAATGGCTTAGAACTCAAGTTTTCAAATTCTATTTCTATGTTAGGGATGTCCGTATCAGCAAGCCTTTCATGGGTTGACCACCTTTTGTCAGCCAGCAAAACAGCTGCCCGTATACTAGGGTTTCTGTACAGATCTAAACAGTACTTCACATCGCAACAGCTCCTTTTACTGTATAAGGCTCAAATTCGACCTCATCTGGAATACAATTCTCACATCTGGTTCAGTGCTCCCTAACACGCCCTTGATATGGTAAACGGCATCCAAAAAAGAGCTATTAGGCTTATAAATGACCCGTCTCTGACTGCCAACCTACACCCTCTTGTATTCTTGTATTATTTCCTTGTTCGGTCGCTATTACCATGGCAAGTGTACCTCCGAAATACACTCCTTAATAACTTCGCAGGCCATCTTCGCCAGGAACACTCGGTTTGCCCATTCACACCATAATTACGCACTCAAAATTCCATCGTGTCACACTAAACGGGCTCAATCTACATTTTTCTACACGGTGACCAAATTGTGGAATGCACTACCCAGTTCCTGTTTTCCTTCAAACTTTGACTTAAGTCAATTTAAGTTAGCCGTTCATAAAAATTTCTCGGTAGCCAAACAACATCCCTAAACCCTCCCAGTGTGCCTGAGTATTTTAGCACGTTAGGCAAATCTTAGCCTGTTCGGGAATACTACCTTCTAGACTACATAAAATCATAAGTGTTACATGTGGTTGAACTCGTATTGAAGAGGAGATGACTGCATATACAGGGTGATGTATTTAAAAAACCAAAGTAACTAATAATATCAGAGAAACGGCAAATTTGGCAACATTGCAAATATCATATCTGGAATCTCCGTATACCAAAACAGGCTTATCCCAAATTTTGTTCAATTCGGACTAGCGATTTACGAGATAATTGGGCGTTTCTAGACTTTTGGTCCATTCTGTATAATAATCGTATGATGTGTAACGCATAATTTGAATAAATTCGAATAGTCTTTCTGACCAGATGGTAGTATAATTATTAAGCACAATAATAGCTATGTCGTCATTAAGCCATGACGGATAATAAACAAAAATAGCATCATTGAGCTACTTAAAAAAGAAGGAAGAGACGGAAAACCACAAAAATACATAACTCGAGAGAAATTTCGATGCTCGCATACTTTATTTAATTATATAATATAAGAATGAAAGTAAAAAAAAGCATATTATTATTATTAATATATACCTTTAATTCAACTTTCCATAAAATGATTTATAGGTTATGTGTACCTCATACATAATTAATGTAAACATTCTATTGTTTTTTTACGCATTTTGATTTTATACATGTCTTTAATGCGATTAACAAAAATCATTTAGAATTATTTAATATGGAGTAGGTAACGCGCGAGTGACCACAGAATGTATGCGCATTCTGTTTGGAAATAATTAAATTAATTTAATATTCAGAAAAATATTTCCATATTATATACGAAAACAATTGGAATTATAGCATAAATTGCACTAAATTACATGTTATATTGTGTATAATTTAACAGTCGATTGTTTTATTAGTGTTTTTGTAAATTGTGAGGCAAACAATTTTTTTCTATTTTAAATATACGATAATTCAAGGAATTGAAATTACGTAAAAAAGCATTTTCTCGACAAACTGAAAAAATAATCTGTTTCAAGGCAATATTTCTTTTAACGTTAACATTCATACTTAATTAATTATAACAATTGCGTGGAATTTGATATAAATCTTGTTACCAAATTAACTACCGCATTACAAATTATGGATTAAAGCATAATCGAAGTGGAAACAAATAAATTAATAGATATTTGTGGTTTCCTCTCCAGCGAACTACAAATTGCTTTATTTGTTGGTAAAAAAAAACTAATTTAGCATAAATAATTTGTATACACTTCAACAATTGCTAATCTATTGAAAAGCTCGTAAAGCGTAAATTATTTTAATTCAGTGGATAATAGACACAATGGATTAAATTTTATAACCGAAAGTATAAACATTTATTATTAACAGATTATAAAAAACTCAATGGTGTATAGAGGTTGTTTACCATGTCACGTAATAAATTGGCATTAGATTGTTGTGGGTGGTAAAATACTGTTAGCAACCTATTTTTAATCGTGTAAATCGTACATGTATGCACAGCGTAATCAATGATAGAAATAAGTAAAAGTAAGTGAACCTATCTTGTACCAACCTTTCTGATTGTCTGCCTAACTCCTTGGTGTATCTGAAATTTGTGCTCCAAATACCAAAACTAATTTTTATACTCAAAACTCAATAATTTATGTTGCCTAAATAACATATTCTGGCCGCCATAAATAAATGAACACCCAGTAAACGCTGATGTATTTTAATGAAATTTTTAGTAAACGAGTATTGTATTCCTATTAAGAAACGATGAAAATTTCAGCAAGATACAATGAAGATTAATCAAGTAATCATCGACTATGAAACAAAAACTCTTTTCATTTGACATTAGTTACTTAAGTGTCAATGTTAAGTATATTTGTAAGCTTAATAAGTAAACACATTAAAGTTGAAATAATGCCTCCTGTACGACATCGTGCATCGGTGATGTTGCCACTCGCGTGAGGCGTAGTTTCGTCACAATTTCTTTATGTTGGCGAAGTTGATCAGAAAATAATGAAGAACGACGACATTTGCGTGTCGGACGTGGTACAAGAACCACTGATCGTGAAGATCGTGCTCTTCGGCTTGTAGGTCTTCGGGATCGTTTTTCATCAACACGGAAAGTTGGTGATAGATGGAGAGGATTCACTGATCATCAAATCTCCGTACGATCAACGTATCGAAGAATTCGATCTTTTGGTCTCAGATAATGCAGACTTGTTTACCTTGTTTACCTTCACGCCATCGTACTGCACGGCGGCAATGGTGTAACGAGATGTTGCACTGGAATGTGCAATAGAATCAAGCCATCTTTAGTGACGAATCTCGATTTTGTTTATGAGCTCATGATGGCCACAGATTGGTCCTGGAGAAAGACACAATTTGCAGTTTTCTGTACAACGACATACTGCTCTCACTAAAGGTGTGATGGTGTGGGGGGCTATCTGCGACGGAAGGAGATTTCCTTTAGTAGTTATTGAGGGAACATAAAATGCAAATCGGTACGTTAACAACGTTCTTGAACCAGTATTACTGCCATATCTGCAAGAAATAGAAGATATAATTTTTCATCAAGATAGTGCGCTGCCGCATACCGCAAGGGTTGCTATGGAGATTCTAAATACTGTTAATCTTGATCTGTTTACATGGCCTTCCCGTTCGCCAGTCTTACAGCCAATCGAACATTTGTGGGATATAGCAGCACGGAGAATAAATGATCTATAGCCACTCCCAAACAATGTAGATGCCCTTCAGCAGCGGATTTTAGAAGTGTGGGATAGTATACCTCAGATTAGCATAGATTCACTCATTTCAACTATGCCTAATCGGCTAGCTGAATGTGTGAGTAACAGAGGAGGACCGACGCACTATTAGTGGTAACAATATTTGTATCTTGCTAAAATTTTCATCGTTTATTAATAGGAATAAAATGCACATTTTATGAAAATTTTATTAAAATACTGTGTGTTCACTTATTTATGGCGGCCAGTATGTACGTATTCCGAATAAAAACTTAATCGGGCCATAAATATAAATTTTTTAAGTATTTGGCCACCGATTCCTCCTATTGGGATGGTTAATATTCATAAACCCTATGGCGACCAAGACCAACACAAATGCAAATATGAAGTCGATTGGTCTAACGGTGTGTTCGGTTAGTAGTTATAAACGAACACACATTCATTTTTATGTACCGGGAGGCCAACTAAGCATGGACGCCGGTTATTTCTCGGAAACTGTATCTGACAACATTGGAAAAAATAATAATAGGTAAACCGGCCAAGAGAAATACCGCTGGAAATTATTTTCAAGTTCCTGCGATGGCCAAAACAAATTAGAAAATCGGCTTTTTCTCCTGAATCCGCATTATCATGATATGTCCAAAATAGTTCTATTATAAACTACGTAAGCTTAGAAACATTTCCTATTTAAGCATTTTTCTCTATTTTGTTAAATGAGGGGGGAGGGGGGAGAGGCGAATGTTCACTTGAAAAAAATGCTATAACTACTTTTTAACTCACCCGATTTTTATAAACTGAGTCCCGTTTGAGAAGGGCTTCTCGGGTGCTTCTAATAAACTATTAATATTGTCCGTTTAGTTTTTTTTCTAGTCGGTAGATGCTGTTTTGTAACAGAGCATCAAATTTTTGCAATGGTCTCGAAAGTTTTAAACATAAGGGTATAATAATTTTTAACTGACGAAAAAGAGCGTGAAAAATATAGAAATTGGTGAAAACCGCAAATCGATTTCTTTTTTGATTACACAGATATGAAAAAAATAGATGGAAGTATATATATATATATATATATATATATATATATATATATATATATATACAGGGTGGTCCTTTTAAAGTGTTACAAAGCGATATTGAGAAACGGCTGATTGAAAATAAATGAAATTTCTAGAGATACAATTGGTCGTTGAGGGACACTTTTTGACAGAGTAAGTAATGTTTTAACCCTTTCCACTGTTTATGGATGGAGGGTAACTTTTAAATGTTAAATGGAAAGGTGCAGTTTTCTTTCCAGATTCGTAATCTCCAGAAAAAACTACGTTATAATCAATGAATAATTTAATGCCAATGTCAATGTCACTACGCTAAATTCAACAAAATTAAAAATAAAATCAACTAAAGAAAAAAACTGATATTAGGTACATTATTTTATTATAATACATAGATTTTCGAAAGGACGACCATTTTGTCAGAAGCATTGTCGTTTTTTCTACATCCTCCGAGAATTAACATGTCAACTGGGTAAAAAAATACGGTATTTTGGTTAGATTATGTAGTTAATAATTATTTTCTTAGAAAGTTCAGGATTTTTTTTGAAGCTATGTGGCACTGCAGCGATGATTCACCAGCCGCCACTGTTGCAGTTATCATGACAACGAACGACTTGACATGTTATGACATTGCTAGTAATTTCCTTAAATTATCTTCGAGTTTAAAGTCTTTAGTTTAAGCGACTTGTTAAAATTAGTGTTCATTTTGTTCGTTTATTGTTAGTTAGTGTTAGTTCTGTTCGTTTGTTAATCATCTCTGTTGTTCCTGTTCGTATTTAATAATCTTAGTTGAGATTTTAACTACGTATCCTTAAAATGAATGAATTCAACTGCCAAGTTCACATGTTGTTAATTCTCGGAGAATATAGAAAAAACTACCGCAATGCTTCTGAACTTTGGTCGGTAAGATTTCCCCATTTAGCACCAAAACCTCGCATGGCGTTCAAAAGATTAGAGACTAGGAATCGACCTACATCGAAACATGCAGTAATTTCAAACAAGAATGGTGATCTTCGAAGTTTAACAGTCATTGTTAGTTTCAAAGCGCGTTGTTAAAAATTAGTGTTCAATTTTGTTCAGTTTAATTGTTAGTTACGTGTTAGTTCTAGATTCGTTTGTTAGATTACGTCATGTTGTTCCTGGTTTCGATGATTATAATAATCTATGGAAAGAATTTTAACTACGTATCACTTAAACATGAATGAATTCAACTGCCAAGTTCACAATTTGTTAATTGCTCAAGAAAATCATGAGAAAAAAACTACCTTGGCAAATGCTGTCTGGAACTTTGGGTCGTGTTAGGGCATTTTCGAATTTAAGGCACAAATCCTCGCATGTGACGTTTCAAAGATTCAGAGCAACTAGGAATCGTCCAGACGGCCAACCCATTCATCCAGAAAACGCAGCAGGATGAAAATACCAAAACGATGACGGGACGACATGGCGGTAGGAGTTTTGGGAACAGTAGCTCTCAACCATCATATTGGTTCCCGAGATCTATCCAAAGACGCCGGGATGTGTAAAACATCCGTTCTCAGGATTTTGCACAATTTTAAATTTCATCCTTACCATATTACCTTACATCAAGAATTGTATGAACAGGACTTCGAGAGACGGGTGCAATTTTGTCGGTGGTTTCGACAATGGATTAATGAAAACAACTCACTGGAAAACGTAACATTTTCTGACGAAACAACATTCACTAACCATGGTCAAGTCAATCGTCACAATATGCTTTATTGAGCTCAAGAAAATCCACACTGGATGCGAACAGTCGCTAATCAACACCCTTGGTCGATAAATACCTGGTGTGGGATATTTGGCGATGTTGTTATTGGGCCTCATTTTTTCGATGGTAACCTTAATGGACAGCGATACTGCGATTTCCTTCGAAATGACTTGTAAAGATTGATCCAAATATTCCAGAGCAACAACGTGAAGCAATTTGGTTCCAGCAAGACGGCGCACCACCACATTTCTGTCGACAAGCACGTGCTATATTGAATGACACTTACCCTAACAGATGGATTGGACGTGGGGGACCAGTAAATTGGCCTGGAAGATCGCCAGACTTAACCCCTCTTGATTTTTTCTTGTGGGGTTTCGTCAAAGAGAAAGTCATGGTGACTGCTCCAACTACAGCCGAAGACATGAGAGAAAGGATTACGCGTGCAGTTCGTGAAATCACCCCAGATATGTTATTCAGAGTGCGGAATTCTTTTCGAAAGAGGGTTGATAAATGTTTACAAAATGGTCGTCATTTTGAACACCTACTATAATAAAATAATGTACCTAATATCAGTTTTTTCCTGTTGATTTTCTTTTTAATTTTGTTGAATTTAGCGTAGAGACATTAAATTATTCATTGATTATAACGTAGTTTTTTCTGGAGATTACGAATCTGTAAAGAATACTACACCTTTCCATTTAACATCTAAAAGTAACCCCCCACCCCTAAAAAGTGGAAAGGGTTAAAACATTACTTACTCTGTCAAAAAGTGTCCCCCAACGACCCATATACATTACATAGAAAAAAGTGCCATGCATAGTGCCACGCGATAGAGGACACTAAAATAAGAAAAAAAGTTCCTATGAACTTAGGTCCGCAACGCCTTCGTTTAAAAGATAGGGTGTTGAAGTTAACTATTTTTTTACAATGATGTAATAAGCCGACGAAATTGTGTATACAGGGGATTTTTATCAAGCAGAATTCAAATATGACCTTAGTTCTTTTATTACTGATAGAGGGCGCCACATACAGGTTTCCATCTTGTTTGAATCGGTCCTAACTTTTTTGCCTTACACTGTATGTCATAGAAAAAATTGTTTTCCCACCTTTTCTGCTTCAGGAAGGTATACCTTATTGAAGTCGCTAGGACCAACGGTTTACGAGAAAAATGCATCCGATGCTTGCAAATTATCCAAAAGCGCCAAAGTAACTTATTTGCAAAAACAATGACATAACACTTCAACAATTAAATTTTAATAGCAACAATGAAAGGCTGTGATTAAAAAAAAACATTAAATTTTTAGAAGATGTTCAAATTGTAGTCCTTGTACTTGAATACATTTTTCAATTATTCTTCCTAAGGATTGACGGCATCTTTGAAATATTCCTGAGTTATTACGGAATCTATCTGCGGATTCCATAACTCTTATCCATAGTTGCTCTTCATTATGTATTTCTACAGAATAAACGTCATTTTTTATGAATCCCCAAAAAGAAAAATCGAGGGAATTAAGGTCGGGGCTACGAGCTGGCCAGGGTACAGGTCCCCCTCGACCAATCCACGTATTTCCAAATCTCCTATCCAAAAATTGAGCTCGCGCACCATCATGCATGTAACGCATTCTACCAATAATAGCCAATGGAACATCCTCTAATAACGTATTTAGTTCATTCTCCAAAGAATTTCGATACAGTTCACCTGTCAATCGATTGGGCAATTGAAATGGGCCAATTAAGTAATTGTCAATTACATCTGCCCACACATTAATATAAATCCCATATTGGTGACTTCTTATTACGGTTTTGAAAATAAGTTACTTTGGCGCTTTTGGATAATTTGCATGCATCGGATGCATTTTCTCGTAAACCGTATATATATATATATATATATATATATATATATATATATATATATATATATATATATATATTAATAGAAATAGAGAGTTGGTTTAAAGTCATTAGTTATTAAAAATTATTAATTATTAAGCTATTCAAACAAATGAATAAAATTTAATATACCAAATGTCCCCTGGAAGGCGCATTTTTAAAATAGAACGGATAAAAAAGGACCAATGTTATAGAAGAATGGTGTGCAACTGTCCTAATCCTGAAGAACTAATGACGCTTCAAGTGTTCCAGTTGTCACCCGTAGTGTTCAATGTAATGCTGCAATCTCTCACGCATGGACAGAATAGCCGTCTAGTAAAAACAAGTATACCGGCTATATCTCGAGAACTGTAAATCTGAAAACATTGGAAAAAAATATTAATTGGTAAATCGACCAGAATAAGTGGATAGAAATTATTTTCAAGTTCGAAAGATGGTTGCTAGGGGGCGCAACTGTTATAGCCAATCATAAAACGGGCGCTTCCTCAGATATATTTTAAATATTACCATAGTTAACACAGGAAAATTTTTGAATTTTTTCGCTTAGCGTACTATGTCTTATAAGGTGTAGTGGTGGGGGAACCTCAAACATGTTTTTATTTAATTGGCAATAACTCTGGTATGAGTTAACGGAATTGAACAAAACTAAGAGTCGTTTAAAAGAGCTCTTCTTACTTAATAATCTGCTGCATAATCATTGTCCGTGGTAGCCAGAGGGAGCTGTTTTACAACAATTATTGCGCATTACCATAAACTTTTTAAATAGTGCTCTATATCTCTTTTTACATCGTTAAATAGAAGACAAGATTCCTTAGAAGTCAACGCAAACCGCAACTTCCTATCTTTTCTCCAGCCGAAGATTACAATAAAACAAATATTAGAATTTTACTTCGAAGGTAATTTAAACTGATTGTCACAATTTAATCAATGCCACCCTAAATGTTCACCCTGCCGTCTATCGTTTTTGATACAATTAAGTATCTTTCCCGGCGTAGACCAAACTGCACTCTCCAGTTCAGTCACTGAAATAGTTTGCCCCAAATCATGTTTTCCCGTGTAGTGGTCCTGTAGCAAAAACCATATCTTTTACGCGACCCTATACATAAAAATCCAGGCATGTTAAATATGGTGAATTAGCCGCCCTCGAAAGGATGCTACCCCATCCTATCGATCTACCATCTGGCTGCGAAGTCAGCTGGATAGCTATCGTGCTGGAACAACATTCTTTGTTGGATTTCAAAGGGCACTTTCTCTAACAATTAGTTGGTTATTATAAAAAAATGGGCCGATAAGTCACCCTCCTAGAATTCGTGCCCAACAATTTTCAGACCAACAACCTTGATGCTGGACTTCTCGCATTCAGTGCGAATTCGTTCTTGACCAATAGTGTGTATTATGGAGATTCACACCTACGTTGCTATGAAAGGTGGCCTCACCTGTGCACAATATACGTGAATATACTTGCCCATCTTCTACCATCATATCAGTTAATATCTAGTGCAGGATTAAATGATATGGATGTAACCTGAAACAAGATCTTGACCACCGATTCGACAGGATGTTACTGGTTTTTGTTGGAAAAGCATTAAGCAAACCTTTGTCAGTTTACAGTAGAGGTTCAAAATCGAGACCTCGCTTACCTGGGAATGTTTTGAACGGTAGTTAGAGTTACTCTCAGATCCTGCGCAATAGTTCTTGTACTTAGGTGGACATAAGCTAAAACATTAATGATGTCCTTTTCGTTGGCTACGGTATACGAGAACAAGGACCTTTCCAGTTGTTCGCAAACGTTGGATAACTCGAAGAAAAACTTCTTCACTCGGGTGGTGTCTATAAGGATATTGCTGCGCATGTACCCTTGCAGCAACCAATCATTTCTCATACATTCAAAATAAACACCTATCATGTCCAATAACTCTTCGTTAATATAAAGCATTTTGTAACACTAAAAGACAACGCTACACGAACAACAACAAGAAAAACTCGAACAATAACACGGAATGGTACCAATGCGATTTGGAAAATCAAGAACAAGCTTTAAAAAATAGCAACTAAATGACTGGAATGAAACTAAAATGTTTTAATATTTTGACGAATTCCTTCCAATTTTGTTTTTACAGCATACTAAGCGTTATGACGGATGCCTTCGCTAAGAAATGATTATTATTTACCTTGGTTACATTTTATTCTCTTCTTGTGCGTACATTTTGGGTTTTGAGAAAGATGATGGTTTTCATCACTTTCATTTATATTTATTACCTTAGAAGCCAATAATACCTACTAAATGGTAAATACAAAGCATTCATCCCGGGATAAAAATGGCCTCTGCTATCAAAAAATGATAGTCAAATTCAAACGAAATATAGAGTACTAACAATGGCTAATAATCACAACATTAATAATCGAAGACTATTTGGTATTCTTACGTCAATTTTCGGATTGTCTTAGAAATACATCACAAAAATTTTAAGTGTTTAACAATAAATGCTTATTTCGACTGTACAGCAGATATCAACAATAATTTAGAGGACAGCTTCACCCACCTACTTTTTTAATTATGCTCCTTAAAAAATCCTGCCACTGGTTGGATTTTATTCATTAACGAACTTGACCTAGATTATATGGCAAAGAATCTATGTACAGCATGAGTCTGTGATTGGAACTATAGGTCCCCTGATAATGTTCTAGAATCGTCGCCTCAACCTCCAGACCCCGTGCTCTGATCAATCAATCAAATCAATAGCAATCAAATCAATCACAATCAAATTAATTAATCAAATCAATCTCAATCGAATTAATTTCGATCAAATCAATCTCAAGCAAATCAATCTGAATCAAATACGTAAAGAGATTTTTAATTACGGTGTAATTTCAAATCGCAAAGTAATATAGAAATAAATTCAAGATAAAGTACTTAACGTTTTTACCTAAATCATTAACAAAAAGTAAATATTAGTAGAGTTGATCGGCTTATTTCCACTTATTTCGAACTTGGTATCTTTCATTTACTAGTCTGACACCTTCACCGCTGAGCCACTGGGTAATCCAATATATATTTTTTTAAATTTACTTTAAACTTATATTAAAGTTAATAAAATACTTATCTTTTTTGGGGTTTTTTTAATGGTGTATTTTAAAGTTATACAATCTAAACGTTTCGATAACACTTAGTTATCTTCGTCAGTAGTAATTCTGCTAAAAATTGTTAAAGATATTGTAAACAATTTTGTCAAAGTTGAAAAATTAAAACATAAACATCAGCCTGCTATTAATATAACAGTTTGAGAAACGTATAAAGCCAACTATAAAATTAAATTTTAGTAAAGAATAACTATGTCATTAAAAATGAAATATTGTTAAACTGCCTTAAAGATGACAAATCAGAACACTCTCTACGGCGAAAGCTAACAATGAAAAGTGTCAACCAAAAAACATTTAACGAAATTTAATCAAGTTATGATGTAAGTGTAAAGTTGCGAAAAACTTCAATTTCAAAACGATCGAAGCATTCACAAATATAAACATGACATCGAATAAAATAAACCAGTTAAATCTAACAAAGAGATATCTTTATCAGTAAGTGCAAGTGTTATTAACAATGAAAAGGATAATGCAGAACGTTTTTTGTAATTTTTAACTTTAATCTTAATTTCAACTACAAATGTCAAATTATAGTGATGAGGCAATTTAACATATAATTAGTAAAACATTTGCTTCAAGGTATAGGAAAAACACAGCAAATAACCTAGACATACCAAAAGTTAAAATTAAAATCAAAATTAAGACGTATTATTATGCTTTTTTTTAAATTATAAGATGCCAAAACCTATTTAAACGGAGATTTTCTTCTTGTCTATTAAAATTATTAGAGTGTTTATATATTTGAATAGCTTCACGTTGTAAACGAACATAATAATGAATTTGTCTTGACAATATTTCCATATTGTCAAATTGAATGTCATGATTTATTTATTCAGGGCATGGTCAGCCACAGCAGACCTGTGGTTGACCTAATCTGCAAAATCTCATATGTTCTTTACGCCTTGTATCAAAGCTACGTTTTGAGGTTCCGATGTATACTTTTCCACATGAACAAGATAACTTATACACTCCGGAAGATGATAATGGGTTTGACACTTTAGTTATGATGTAAGTGTAAAGTTGTGAAAAACTTCAATTTAAAACGATCGAAGCATTCACAAATATAAACATGTCATGTTTATATTTGTGAATGCTTCGATCGTTTTGAAATTGAAGTTTTTTCACAACTTTACACTTACATCATAATTTGATTAAATTTTGTTAAATGTGTTTTTTGGCTGACATTTTTCATTGTTAGCTTTCGCCGTAGAGAGTGTTCTGATTTCTCATCTTTAAGGCAGTTATTCCTTACTAAAATTTTATTTTGGCTTTATACGTTTCTCAAACTGTTTATTAATAGCAGGCTGATGTTTACAACATCTTTAACAATTTTTAACAGAATTACTACTGACGAAGATAACTGTGAGTGTTATCGAAACGTTTAGATTGTATAATTTAAAATACACCATTAAAAAACCCAAAAAAGATAAGTATTTTATTATGGATGATAGTGGTGAAAGTTTACACTTCCATATTTTCATATTATATTAAAGTTTTTCGTGGTGGCGCAGAAATTTATTGCTCATGTTGCGCCGTAACTTATTGCGCAGGTGTATTGCTCTTAAGATCTTCGCACATTATTGGAATCCACAAGGGTTCCATTTCCACACTAGCTTGGCTTATTGAAGTTTCTGCTAGTGCGATGTTATGTGGCTTCTTTGAGTTTTCGATGAGTTGTATTCTCGTCCTTTGCCACTATCTTTATGTTATCCCATTGGATGCGGTGGTCTCCGTTCCAGACGTGCTCTTCGGCGATTCTAGATTTTTCTGTTTCGCCCTTGCGGACGTTGTTCTCAAGTTACTGTGTTCTCACTTTGAGTGGTCTACTGCTTTTTCCTATGTATGCTCTGCCGCATTCGCATCATAGGTTGTATAAACAATTCCTGGAATTTTGATTTTCATTGTGTGGTTTGGTTTTGGTTAGTATTCTCCTGAGCGTTCTGGTCGATTTGAAGGCAGTGCGTATCTTGTATTTGCTGCATATTCTTTTTTGAGGCCCTTTTCTTTGTGTGTTCCAGCGATATTTCCTTTTTCTTTGTTGAGGTCCTTTAGTCCTGAGCATATTGCTTAGCTATCATACAAGCATTTTGCCACTCCTAACTTCACGTTTTTGTGGTGATTGGAGTTGTAGAGTAGGTACCTCCCCGTGTGGGTAGGTTTCCTGTACACACTTGTCGTGAAAGTATTGTCATTCCTGTGTCCAAGTACATCCAGGAATGACAGTCTTTGTTCCGACTACAATTCCAATGTGAATTTTATGGAAAGTGCGTGGCTATTTAGATGATCGAGGAATTCTTCTAGCTTATGCTTGCGTGTTTCCAAACTAAGAAAGCATCGTCCACGTATCTAAGCCACATCCTTGGTTTCTCCGTGAATTCGGATATCGCTTGGTCTAGTTTTCTGGTAGTCGGAGAACTCTCCCTTATGTTTTACCTGACGCTTGCAAAACATAAGGGGGATTCTCTGATTACCAGGGAACGAGATTTACCCCACACTACAGCAAACCTCGGCATCGGTCGGTCTACCAAAGATTCATAAGCAAGGAATTCCCCTGAGCTCGAGAAATTCACCTTGTCACCCATTAGCATACCATCTACTAGGTATGATCACATCTTTACCGGCAAAAACCGAGTCTATGGTCAAGAATACGTAGCACTTTGTGGAAACCAACAGAAACTTCCAACCAAACCACGAAGAAATACTGGTAAAATTCGACATTGTGACCCTATACACAAATGCTCCTACTGATAAGGCACTAATTATCATGAGGGACAAGCTGGAAACGGATGATACGTTAGACGAACGCACGCAACTCTCGGTAAACACAATAATGGATCTTCCGACAATATGCATTAGAATTACATATTTCCAGCAGGTAGAAGACAAATTCTACTTCTAATATATATATATATATATATATATATATATATATATATATATATATATATATATATATGGAAGACTTTCAAGACCAAGTGATATCCGAATTCACGGAGAAACCAAGGATGTGGCTTAATTTTGGCAACACGGCAAGCATAATCTATATGAATTCCTAGATAGCCGCGACCCTCCATAAAATTCACAATGGAATTGGATTCGGAACAAAAACTGCCATTCCTAGATGTACTTGTACACAGGAATGACAACACTGTCACAAGTGTATACAGGAAACGTACCCACACCGGTGCCTACTCTACAACTCCAATCACCACAAAAACGTAAAGTTAGGCGTGGCAAATGCTTGTACGATATAGCGAAAACAAGATGCTCAGAACAAGAAGACCTCAACAAAGAAAGAAAAAATATCGCTGAAACACTAAAAAAAGTGCCTACGCCAATCTAACACCTAACCTAAACAGGAAAAGGTAACCGAAAAGGAAGAACCTAAAAATACAGCTATAATACTATATACACAAGGTGCCTCAGACAAAGTACGAAGAATAGGTAGCAAATACAAGGTACGCACTGCTTTCAAATCGACCAGAACGCTCAGAGGAATAGTAACCAAAACCAAACCACATAATTAAGATCAGAATTCCATAAACTGTGTATGTTACTTTGCGATTTGAAATTGGACTGTAACTAAGAATTTGTTTATGTATTTGATCAAGATTGATTTGGTTGCGATTGATTTTGATTGGTTGATTTGAATGCGATTGATTTTATTTCTATTGATTTGGTTGATTGATTGGTCTGTGGATCTCGACAAAGTGGCCGCCAAAACGGACCAATCAGAAACCAGGGACACGCCACTGCCTTTCAATCACAGCCTGAGGCCGTACAAAAATTCTTTCCCCATAAAAGTTAGGTCATGTTCGTTAATGAGCAGAATCCAACTAGTGGTGGGGCATTTTAGGCGGTCCTAATTAAAAAGGCAAAACGGACCAATCAGAAACCAGGCATCCGCCACTGTCCTGCAATCACAACCTGAGGCTGCACAAAAATTCTTTGCCATAAAAACTAACTCAAGATCGATAACGAACAAAGGCCAACCAGTGGCGTGGCATTATTTACGGGCCGTAATTAAAAAAGTGCGGGAGGGGGTGAAGCTACCCTCATTCATTGTACTTATAAAATATAGAAAAAGGATTACAGATGTCAAAAAATTAAAAAGTGCTGATAGCACTGTACAGTAACGCAAGATCCTTAATCGATATGTTTAATGCCTATACATATATCAGTATTTTTATACCTTTGAAATACACAGACGTTTCAGAAATATTTGATAAAAACAAAAGATTGCGCCTAATAAACTCTTCGCAGCTGAATTTCTCCTAATATCTAATGAACTGAAGAAGAAATGATAACAAGCTTAAATACGAAATTTGAGGTACGTACGGTTTGTCTTAATAGAGTTATCTTATATACTATCATACATCCACACACACATGCACATACACACACACACACACACACACACACACACACACACACACACACACACACTCACACGCATGCATACACACACGCACGCATCGACACGCACACGCACACGCGCACGCGCACTCACGCGCACACGCACACGCACACCCACACGCACACGCACACGCACACGCACACGCACACGCACACGCACACGCACACGAACACGCACACTCACACGCACACGCAAAGGCACACGCACACCCACACGCACACGCCCACGCACACGCACACGCCGACGCACCAGCACACGCACACGCACACGCACACGCACACGCACACACACACGCACACGTACACGCACACGTACACGCACACGCACACGCACACTATACCTACACAAGTTTACAAGGTGTCAATTTGAAAACTTGCCAGACATGTAACAGGTAAATAAAATTTCTCGAAAATGTTTCTAGAACATTCAGCGGGAACCAATATGGCCCATATAGGCATCTTCAGTAACTCCTCTCTTAGGCTCCAGCCACTTCACCCGTATTTTTTTTAATTCCATTACTCCATGTGTAAAACATCATTGGAATGCTCTTTAAAAATGCTATTCATCAGGGCTAAGCAAAATGTTAATTAGTCGATTATTTTTTAAACAATTCTAAAAATAGTATTTAAATAAATGTTTTGCTGAAAATATCAAATTAGGTATTATTACAAATAGGCAATCAAAATAACAGAAAACTCAACAATAACCCAAAGAGAATCATACATTCATATTAAAAATCACAGAATCTAATCTAGATTACTTGCTCAAAATGACTTTCATTCTTCTCAAGGCAATAATAAAGTCTATCATTAAATTCATGTCATACATTTTCAAAGGTTTGTAGCGCAAATAGCTCGCCGCGTTTCAATTATTCGTTGCCGCAGATCTGCAATATACTGGGGTTGAGGTTTATAGACAACAGATTTTAAGTGAAATATAAGGAATGAATGAAAATAACAAACAAGCTTTATCAACTTCGACAAACTGTCACTAATTGTAAGGGCCTTAGCTCAACAATATCTCGTCCACGAAGAAGTTCACTTTAAATAAAACACTATCCACTCTTTAAAAAATACTGTGAACAACAATATTGAGATTGATAATAATGGATCTCCTCTTACCACCTGTGAAACTGCTGATTTGTTTAATGTTCATTTTTCCAGATTTTAAAATATCTGTCTGTCCCTCAGTCCATGTTCTTCAATCGTTTGGTCAACATTGATATAATTTCGATTATAAATTCTTTAAAATGTGTTTGATAAATGAATTGTAGAATACTTATCCGAATTTGATATTTTAAATAAGTCACAATATGGTTTTATAAAGAAATATATTAACCAATACAACGTTGTTAGAATTTACATATTAAGTGTAACTACACTTCTTTGACAGGCGTTTACTATCTTTAGAATCATTCATTCACTTTACATCAGCCTCTGATGTAGTTAACAACCAGCGCGTACTAAAAAACTTTATAGATACGAACCCAATTTGTTGAAATGCCACAAGGTGAATGTGGTAGTGTCTCCTCTGTACTGTCAGGTGTTCCACAAGGTTTCATTTTAGGACATTATTTATAATACTCACCACCGACCTGAGCTTACGTTTCAAGCCTATCTGGTTCTGGACTTTCGTACGCCTATACAAAGTAACAGTGTTTTGGAGGAAAAAAAGGAGTAAATCAAAATCTGACTACTAGAAGCTTAATATAAAACAATTCAGTGTGCCCATAGGGCGGCTAATTTTGGCCAGTCTTAAAGGGCGCCACTTTGGTGTTCCACTCAGAATTCAAGTGGCTTCTTATCTTAAAAGTTACCTCTCGAATATAACCACAGGAAGTAGCTTTTTGCATTTTAAAAGTTTTAATTAAGATAATCTATAAAATGAGTATGTGCTAACTATGAAATTTGTACATTTGCATCACATTAATCTAAACGTTCTTTAAGATATGGCTTAGTAAGGATATTTAGGAAAATGTTTTTTTCTTTTTTAAAATGCTGTAAACCGATTTAAAAAATTCCGAAATTACTTTACGCGTTTTATTGAAATTTGCATTAAAACTAACGTTCTCTTTTTAGAATTTTAATCAATTCTCAACGAAGCGTAAACAGTGTAAACAATTGCGTAATTTGTAATATTCCACAAAAATAATGCTGTGATTAAATATAAACATGTCAAAAATATTACATTAGATAACAAGGGATTGAAGTGACTCATTTAATCCCGCGAATAGAGTTTGTTGGTCGAGGGCTTTAGCCCGAGATCAACAACTATTCAAGGGACTAAGCAACTTCAATTCCGTGGTATCTACACTATTTTTTGCACTTCGTGGAGTAATAATAGCAATAATTACATTATTTTCTGAAAATTAAAATATTACTTCTATGGTAAATTTAAATTATTATAAAAGCTACTTTGACAAAGAAACTACACCATTCAAGGCTAATTAAATTTATGAATTATTTTTAAGATCCCAGATGTTTCAATGTCATAATAACGAGTAAATAAATAATAAACAACATTCGCCATTGTGAAAATTTAGTCTGTTGACGACGCGTAGTTGCGAAAATGGATGACTTTGTTATTGAAGCAGCGGCTGAAGAGGCTGTTAACCAACTATTGCCCTCAAAACCCAAAAAAGTGTATGAACAATCTTATGAAGATTTTATAACATGGTGCCGTCAAAAGAAGATACAAAATCACACCAACGAAAATGTCTTTTTAGCATATTTCAATGAAAAAAGCAAAACTGTACGTGCTTCCACCTTGTGGGCGATATCGATGGTAATGGTGAAAAGTAATATTAACATATCCCAATATCCGAAATTAAAAGCTTTTCTGAAAAGAAAAAATGACGGCTATAAGCCAAAGAAGTCAAAAGTTCTTATTGATGAACAAGTCGATCAATTCCTAATTCAAGCTCCAGACGACCATTTTTTAATGGTTAAGGTGTGTAACATAACGTCTATAAATTTTTTGATAGGATATTTTGACGCTGTGTTCAATTTTTAGGTTGCACTGATCATGGGTGTAGCAGGAGCGTGTAGAGGAAACGAATTAGTTGAATTATCAATCCACAATGTTACAGATTTGGGTTACTCTATCTTAGTTAATATAAAAAATACAAAGAACAATATTGACCGACTATTCGTTGTTCAGAATTCAGTGAATAACCCAGTCGATTTTATAAAACTATGCAAAAATTACATTGCTTTAAGAAAACCTAACACAAACCATTCACGATTTTTTGCCCAATATAAAGACCGGAGATGTTCGACTCAACGCATTAGAAAAAATACTTTTGGAAAACTACCCCAAAGAATTGCAACTTTTTTTAAGCTTCTTGAACCCTCTTTATACACCGGTCATTGTTTTCGACGCACGTCTTTATCAGCCAATTCTGGGGCAAATGTCGACGTTCTCAAAAGACACGGAGGTTGGAAGACCAAATAAATACTATCAATGCATCTATCGTTTCAACATCATTAAATAATGTTCTTAATTCCAAGGACAACGATTTTGGTAAATTATTTAACTTTAATAACTGTACAAATGTAAATATATCCGTAAATGTTAATCAAAAGTAGATGTTATCTTAAATGCTAATTGCTGATTTTTATTAATAAAATTATTATTTAGGAGAGTGAATTATTTATTTTTTAATCCTCGGAGGATTAAATTATTTTTTAATCCCTAAAGATTAAAAGTAACACTTCAGTCCCCGAAATGGGGGAACCAAATAGCACTTTTAATCCACGAAGAGCAAAAAATAAGTTATTTCGCGATTTTTCCAACATTTCAAAATAATAATTATTCCAACAATTGATTAAAACAACTGTTTTACAATTTTTGTAGGTATAGATATGTGGTTCTTCGTGATCTTTAGAGGGCTTAACTTTTATAATTTCAGATTAATTAGTAAATCAACCATTTGATTTGATGTGTATCGGCATGGTTACTACAAATTTATGCAATTTTACGATTTATTATTACATGAATATTATTGTTCACCTTGTGGCATTTCAACAAATTGGGTTCGATTAGATAAGTAGGATTCAATCAGCTTTAGTGAATTTTCACGAAAATCCTATCTATAAAGTTCTTTAGTACGCGCTGGTGGTTAACTATATCAGAGGCTGATGAATAATTCTAAAGACAAGAAGTGTAACTGTTTGATATGTAAATTTTAACAACGTAGTATTAGTAGATCTATTTTTTATAAAACCATATTGTAATTTATTTAAAATATCGAATTCGAATAAGTATTTTACAATTCATTTATTAAACAGATTCATATACTTTGGAGAGGTGGAAGGTAGACATGTAAAAAAAGTGTAATCGAAATTATTTATTTTATATCTAAATTATGCAAATTATTTTCTTTATGGCAGCTTTTTATGAAATTAAGCTTTAAAATGATCATAGTCTATAATTTTGATATTTATATGTATTATATGTATCATTAGTTTATTAGGAAGAAATGGCGCGTATCGTGCAATTTTTTTTTTCATTAGAGAAGTAGAATGTAGGTATTAAAAATTGTGATTAAACAAAATTAGAAATTAGTAAATGGTTACATTCACAATTCAACTATTGAAGAATTTTAATTAAGCAATTGGAAATAGAATCATTGGTTCCGGTTTAAATTTATACACATTTGACTAATCGACAAACTGATTATTATTCAATATTTGTTCTATTAATTTGATAATATTCAGCCCTAAGATTACCAACAGTTGTTATTAATCATTAGAACCTAAAAAACGTAGCAGATAGATTGATGAGTTCACAAATGTCGGTAATTATGCTAATTTCGCAAATTACGAAAGAAGAAAAACGTTATAGGATGTGTTATATTTATATAACATTAATTAACATGGAACAAGTATAAAGTAATGTTTAAAAAAATATAAATGTTTATTATTAAATTAAGTGCGTTAAAAATTACCTAAATATTAACATTTTTTGTTCCGTATTTAAATTAATATTATACAATAACTTAAATTTTGATGTATGAAAGTTTTGATACATTAAACACAGGTAGTTCGGTGGGGAAAGTTTTGTGTAATTTGGTACTAATTATCATTGGTTTTATGAAACTTGTTTAACTTACGTTTCTTACAACTAGTTTCGTAATTACTCTCTGTCTATGATATCAAACATTTTTTCTGTAATTATTTGCTAAAATAAATATGGAAGATAATTTCATATATTTAGATTCCAAAATTTTTGCAATTATTTATTAATACCCTAGCGTGTAATTACTTATTGCTTCACTTATAAATTACAAAATTAATTTATAATTTAAGCATATTTAATTTAAAATTGCCAAAGATATCTGTATATATATATATATATATATATATATATATATATATATATATATATGCATTATTCTTAATTACGCGTTACTTTGAGTTTTATTGTACTTGGAAAACGTGTAAAATTAGCATTAATAATCACTGTAAACTCCCATTCCTAATTTTATTTGAAAATGATCAATGACCTTGTTATTGTTGTTACGCAGCTAAGATAGTTTCATTCACTTAATGAGTAAATACATATTTTTTTTTTAATTTAAAGTATTTATTTACTTTTAATAAGTTATACATAACACTATTACTTAATTTAAACATGGACTGTTTCATACTGTTAACTACAACGTTACCAAGTAATACAAGTACATTACGAAACTGCACATGAGTCATACCCAACTTAGTTTGAATATAAATATATATATATATATATATATATATATATATATATATATATATATATATATATATATATATATATATATATATACAGGGTGGCGCATTAGTGTGACAAAGTCCCATATCTCCTTTATTTAAAGAGATACAAAAAAAATTAAATACAAAAGTTGTAAGATATGTTCTGGTGCATATTCCAAAAATATTTTTATTTATACAGGGTAGATCATAAAAGCTTAGAAGTAATTTTAATTTTTTTTTAAATAGAAAACCCTATATATTGAACTAATATTTTTATATTTAGTTTTATTATTTATATTTATAATTGGTTTTAATATTATTATTATGCCAATATGATGCCTAACTAACTTAACAGTCGCATGTAAAGACTCTTCAAAGGGGATAGGGTTCAAATTTAGAAGACACTTTGAAACTATATGATAAAGTAAATTATTAGTTTGTCGATTTATATTATGATTTTGAATATTTATAATTATAAGTAATGTGATTAATTCACATTGAGTTGTCGCCCATTTATATTTTATTATAACCAATTTATTCAAAGAA
Organism: Vesta saturnalis; assembly: GCA_036346205.1. NCBI lineage: Eukaryota > Metazoa > Arthropoda > Insecta > Coleoptera > Lampyridae > Vesta > Vesta saturnalis. Next base: position 529,793 of record JARFJB010002141.1, read on the forward strand.
ATAGAATTATAATTTTTAAATTGCATCGATATATGTGCAACTCCCTGTACATAAAAAAATCTTCAAATGTATATCTGAGCATGCGCTATGAATACGCATTCATGACCTTTCATTGAAAGCAAAAAGAAAATACGCCATGTACATGTAAGTATAGATATGTTTGAATTTAGTAAATATTATAATAACCATTTAATTTTTAGCTCAATTAATGTTCCCTTTGGACATGCATACAAGTTGTCGCACATCATGTTTATTACAAAATATGGACATCATTAACACACCAATGAAAATATCAATGTCAACAATAACATACACTCACATGAAAATGGCCTCTTTATTTTCTTCACGCTGATGTAGTTGACCGTAGAAAACAGCTCCTTCGAAATCCAAATCTGCTTCTTTGACATCCAAATTTGCTTCTCTCTTATGGTTATTCGTTTAAGTAAGTTTCACTAATATTTCTACATATTGATAATTCTTTATTTTCAGGATCATCACACTTTATTAGTTTTATTTCAAAATCATTTTTGAAATGCATCATTAATTTGAAGGTTATTTAAATTAAACACGCTTCCAATAATTAAAATATATAATAATAGAAACACGGAGAAAACACAATTAACAAAATCCATATCAAACGTAAACAAAAACTTAAAAACAATGTCAAATCTCCGGAAAATATTTTCACTCGCAGCTGTCGATAACAACCGAATTTTATTTAAAGGTAAACTAACCTTAATTTAATAATTACCGACAAATGAATATCACTTGTTTTTAAAAACACTGCCGATACTAAAACCGCACTTTACTTTTATTAAAAGTGACGTTATTTTGTTTAAAATATTTATGAGAAAAAATTTGGCAACATCTTGCTTTAGCAATTTGTTGGAACAGAGAAAAACTGAGAGAGCTACTAATCCTTCAGCACTTTTATTTATATGCAAATCGTTAGAAACCACATTCATCAATTGTTATCAACAACTATTTCAAATTTTTCCTCAATTCTGATTGGCTAATGCTTTTCTTAAATTACAATTTAATTTCAAAAGCTCATAACTTTTGAACCCCTTAATCTATCTTAAAACTAACAACATTTTCGGAATCTACATAATTTTTTTAATAAAATGAGTCCTTACACGAACTAATTCTTCCAATTATTAAACATGTTGATTTTTACATTGATTTATTGTTTTTATACTAATTTTATGCACTTTTCAGGCCTGGAATTGATTTCCACATGAATATGGGATGCTACTACATATAAATACACATCCTTTAAATGCCTACGGCCAATTTGAAAGGAAAATTATCTGAAATTTTCATATACCCTTAAAAACTAAATTTGGTAAAATAGTCACTAATATAGTGAATTGTGACTTGAAATTGAGGCTACTTTACTATTTTTACCTCTTATAATTTATTTAGGCCAAGTTGTCCCAATCTATAACAAATTTTACATAATTTTTATGTGAGGAATTAACATAACCTCAAATCAATATAATAATCTTTAAATGTATAATTTTACACTCTTGAGCACTTTAAATGTTTGTGAAAGAGTATATTCTTAATGTTTATGTCTTATTTTGATTTATTCTCAAATTTTTTAAGTTTGTAAGTTCTAAGAATTGTATAGAATTGTTGCATATTACTAATTTAATGTCTGTAAATGTTAATTAATCACAATTATTCCAGAACTGCTGGACTATTTATGTTTTATTGTTAATAACCAATGTATTTATTCTGTTTTTATATAATTTTAGCACTCAAATTTCGTTTTTCGCACTAACACGAACGTTTTCATAAATCTTGGCTGCGTACAATGAAATTGTGACATTGATATATGCCTAATACTAGTTTTAACATCACGTTTGTTATCTACAGCCTGTACTTCATGTCTTTAGGGAATATTATGCTCAAATAAACCTACTAACTAATAATGAAATTGATTTAATGCATTGCGATAACTAACATACCTTATACTTATGTGTAATGTGTTGTCGATTATAATTATCTTAACATTTTATTATGAATCATAAAAATTTATATCCATCTCAATGTGAATCAATCGTCCCTACCTAATATTATATATATCGAAATGTACCATATGTACAAATTAATGAAATTTCTTGTTATGTGAATTACATAGCCATACTAATGTAATTTATAATCATCTCAATATTATTACACATTTAGATTCTACATACAATTTTAGACACATTTTATGTATAATGTCCTATACCTAAGTCTAACCGTTTTTGACAAATTTCAAATTTTTTGTCAAAAATGACGTTTGCAGGCTAAAACATAGGTGGAAATCTTTTCTAAACGAAGCCTTTATCAATTAGTTATGGTTGGTTTCCTTGGAAATGGGGACCTACTCTAATGGGCTGTATTGATATTTTTGTAATACATTCATACAGGGTGATCAAAAATGGACAATAAAAAGTAGATTAAAAAAAACCTATAAAGTCATTTTTTTAATGGAAACCCCCTATTTTTTTTATTCTATCTTATTTAACATTAAAAATAAGGGTGACTTTGTATAAGAGTGTATATTCCAAAAATTTTAGTTTTTGAAATAATGACAATTTAACATTTTTTTATTGTAAAAGGGCAATACGGCGTTCAAGTTTCGTTGTTAGTTGGCCGTGACGGCGGGGCGCGGCGAAACAAAAAAAATCGAGCACTTCAGATTGAAATATTACAAT
>JARFJB010002141.1:537500-552500 GCA_036346205.1 Vesta saturnalis
CTTTTTTACGGTTATCGAGAGTAAAGAAAAGTGTATAAATAATCTTTTGCGATTTTTAGTTTAATCTGCATAGAGTAGAAATAACTTTATAAACATTTAAATTAAAGTTGCTATAATTTGGATTTGAAAATGTGTTAAATTAGCCAAAAATCATTAAAAGTAGGAATCTTGGGAGTTGAGGTATAGGAATTTGAAAGATAATTAAGTAAGCTAAACGACAAGCGTATAAACTACAGGGCGTTCCATTTAAAATAAGCCGAATGTTGCAGTATGAATGTTTTACTAATTTAACTGAAAAAAATGAACACCCTGTAAAGAGGTGTTTACTATTCAGTCAATAAATAGACTAAGGTAACAGTATTTTACTTAAACCTAATAGTAAATTTGTTGGAGTTAATTTTATTAGGACGTATTTAATGTTTCCTAAAACTCTACATTTTCAGAAAAATTGAAACACTCTGTATGTAGGTATAGGGAATTCTTATGAAAGTGCTACTTATTTTTTATGTAAAATTTGAAAATGCAACAATATACGGAGTGTGTCATTTAAGAAAATATAACTTTGATGTGCCACTTTGTTTTGAAACACCCTGTATACTTAAAAATATTTTTAAAGCGTTGCTCATATTGACTTACATAATATCATTGTATTAGAAATTAACAATTATATGCCACTTCGCCGTAGAACTCCGTCTCGCCAGTCGTGATGATTCACCCTGCATATATATATATATATATATATATATATATATATATATATATATATATATATATATATATAAAACAACACATTAAATAGTGATTTAAACTTCTGATACGTAATAAATTTAAATATTTGCTACCCTACCCCACCTAATAACTTTTTGTTGTCTTGATAACCTTCCAACGTCACTTTATAAGGGGACTATTTCGGCACAAAACTTGGTTTATCAATTACTATGTTACTTATATCATAAGGAGTGATATTGGCATTCTTGCGAAATTGTCATTTCGTTATGAACAAAGATTTACAGTACGCTTTTCCTCAAGTGGTATATATGTGATTGCTGGATAAATAATAATGGATAATGGATAATTATTTCGTTTTATCTTCGCAATCCAAGGTCGTAATTAATTTGGTTGTGCGAAAAGTACATTATCATGTAAAGAAAGTAATGATGATCTTCACTTAACACTGATCGTTTGTCCTTCCAAGATTACATTAAGTATTGCGTAACTTGCCAATATTTTCAGATTTTTATACATTTTTGTAATATGATTCATTATGGTTACTAAGCGTTGTTAATAACTGTGCATTATCACTTCTTTAGTGGTTTGGGTTTTTTACGCCTCGGCTGACAAAATCTAAGGCCTCACGTAAAAAATATGTAAATCAGCGCACTAGTTACATTAGTTTTATATCCCAATATATAAATTTAGTAATTCCGAAAGTTAGTTAGTCTCCTAAATAAATATTGACAAATATGTTTATTCACCTATATGAGGCGACTTTATCTCTATTTTGGGGAACTATAGTACGACACTTAACATGAGGAGGAAAATTAACCATGCAGACGAAACGAAATACAATGAAATCGTCTTGACATTAAGTAATCCAGATTGCAGGGTAAGGTCATTTTAAAAAACGCTAATTTATTTCTTGTTTTCCTAACTGCATCACTTATGCAACAAATTTATTTCGTAAGATGTCATCCGGAGTAACAAAGAGGTTCCTCACGGTAAGTAATTCAAGTATGCTGAAGATGTAGTTCTTTCCTTATTTTCTAATAAATTACTATTACCGTGTGTTTATTTACCCGCATGCTATCATCCCCAATGTGTTTACCCCTATCCATCGATGCGAACGCAACCATCTCCACTCAATCATCCCCAATGTGCTGCTGTGTAGAAATATACTAAACTGGGTATTCTTTAGATATTTTAATAATTTATATTGGTTACATTTTTTTATTTTGCATCGAGTATTAAATTATAAACATGATGGTTTACATATTTTACATAAATTTCGAATAACGATGATAATAATATATACTATTTTAAATCCGGATGTTCTGAGGTTTCTATAGTTATCGCACATCTATTTGCTTCTTTTAATGTAATAAAATTTATTTCTATGGACATTCATATTTATTATCAAATTCGTTATTTTTAACTAGTAAATGCATTTTTTAATATTGATTTTTGAAATACAATTATTTAGCATCAGAATGTATAGAATCTTCTTTACTGCTTGATTGCACGACTTAATTGTTTATCTCAAATACAATTATTTATCAGCAGAATGCATAACTACGAATATTTTTTAGCTAGTAAATCTAATTACAGAGGGGGAATGGGGAGAGTGTGTAAGAAAGGGGGAGAGAGAGAGGGAGGGAGTGAGAGTGGGAGGGTGGGAGGGAGGGAGAAAGAGAGAGAGAGAGCGACTCCCCCCTTTTCTATCTTAAAGGGATTGGAGATATCGAAACGAAATTTTGGGAATATAGTAAGCTTTTTATTTATGTAATTAATAACATAATTTTTATTTATGTATTTAATAAAACAAATAATAATTTTTAATCACATATTTACGAGTTGTTGAAGCTGTTTCGACAACGTCAACTGTCCAGGTGTCACCGCGACGACAAGTGACGCTACTTTTGTAAATGAAACGGGCGGTTCAAATTAGGCTCACTCGAAAGCTATTTCAGCGCAGTATACTTGCCTAGAATATTTTATACTACGATACCAAATGCATTAAAAATTAATTAAATAAGATTGAAAATGCTAAAACTGTTTTATCGATATTTTTATGGAGCGGGTGGATTTGGAATTATTTTAAGTTAGCATCTATGTAAAAAGTTACTATTAAGATTATTTTATTTCTTTCAATAACGACTTTGTATAATGGAAGGTCGTGTGTTGGTCCACACCAGATATTTTAGTGTTAAAATTATAAAATGTCACAAAATATGGAAGAAACAATACAGTCTCATTATTCTTTGATTATAGTAGAAATTACCATGCAACGGAACGTATTTTCAATGATTCATAAGGAAATTGGTAACAAAGTTTTTGAGAACTGGATGAGCGCCGCTCAGGTAGGCCCCCAATTTCTGAAAATAAAAAAATTTACATTAATAAAATTGTTGAAAATCCTAATTTGCCAATGCGCGTTATCGCATCAAGAGTTTAGTCGTAAAATACAGCTGACAAAGTTCTTAAGCAGACTAAGTACTACCTTCACACATTGGAAATTGGTCCATGAACTAAATGAAGTAGTGCTGATCAAAGAAATGAATACCGCAAAAAAATCCGAATTCACATTAACCAGGCATTTATTCTAGAATTTTACATTGAACAAAATTTGGACGGTCTACTGTATTTAGAACCAACAATTTAGAAAAATTAAGCAAAGAAGAACTTTAGAGTGCCAAACTATTCAAATATAGATATTTAGAAATGTGCCAAATGGAATGATGCGAAGGATTGTAAGCGAAAGGTTTCTAGTTCGAATCCGAGTGTAGTCAAGTAACTAAGGAAGAATCAGTGAGAAATAAGTCAGATTCAAGTGCAGAACTAATCCCGACGACGACGCAGAGTGTGCTTCTGAAATGTCGCGCTATAAAGGCTAAACTAATATATAAGACTAGACATCTTACGATATATACAGCCACATAGACATTTAGCGAAACTTCCACAAATTTAATAGGAATAGTGACATTCTACTTAAATCAAATGAAACTGGTGAAAATTTGCGGTATAACCGGAAGTTGCAATTTTTCAGAATTACTTGTTGACTAACCTTGTGGTGAATATAAACAAATAAACATCTTTTAATACACATTATCTTTTTCATTTATTATTTCATATGACTAGATTCAATTTCAAAGTAACCCATCTACTGTGAGAAATCAAAATATTAAGCCTACTAACGTTATGACGTTTAATTTACATTTGCTGTTGAATGTGAATAACTTTAAGAATAGTAAAAAATAATAACTCCTACCGGTTAAAAACACATGAAGCTTACCATAATAAAATTGTCATATTACGAAATTGGAAGTATGTGATTTAAATCTTTTTCTGATTACAATGTATACTTTTCAACAAGAATGAGACAACTGATATACTAGGGAAGCTAAACGTAGATTTGAAGAATCCTCAGATGCTGTTTAACATTTGTTCCAGGTACATAAATAGCATTAATACCATAATTAATTCAGATTTTTTTATTTCTGCCCGTACCGTTACTTGTGAAAGGAAGAAAGACAGTACCAACGTTAAACATTAATCTTGTTTCCGGATACATTCAACAAATTTAGTTACACTATTAATTTATTTAAGAGAATAATCATTAAAGGAATTAATAAAATACATTATTAAAAACCATAAAGAAAGATTAATGTATAATCCGTCATAACACAGTGTACCGTATCTAAGTAGCAACAAACACATAATTCTTATTGCACATTCTATTTTATAGAATGTAGTAGATAGTATTTTCACCTTTTTTAGTTTTAATGATTTTTTTAATTTATACAATTGTTACTAATTTTATTTCCTATTCGGGTAAGAACTTATTAGTAATATGCAATGGTGGACATTCACTTAAAAGTAATTCTGTCAGAAAGCTATATATATATATATATATATATATATATATATATATATATATATATATATATATATATAAAATTCCTAACCGTCCCGAAGTTATGCGACAAAAAACGAATTTTCACGATTTCGTTTTTGATTCATTGTTACTTTGTGATTGATGTTAAACCAAAAGCAATAGAACCTTCTACAGGTACTTTTTAACGTTGTTTAACGTAACGTCCAGCAAATTGGAATATGACGTTTCGCTTTCGAGTAACCATCATCAACATTGTTTTTTTAAATACGGCCCTGATTTTTTTATACGTAGTATTAGAAGAGATTTTTATTCTGCATTCAAGCATGTATCACACTTTATGATTTCATTGCGATTTTTAAACTTATTTACGATTATCGAAGAAAATCTAAGTATTATCCGGTATCCCTCCCAATAACATTTAAACTGAATTTTGTTCATAAAGGGTTTTCCTCATCAAATTAATGAAATGACAAATAATTTTTCAATATTAAATTCAAATTTTATAAGTAATTAATTACAATCAATCAACAACTCGTAAATGACCAGATAACATTTGATGAGAAGAAAATATAAACATAACACATAACAATAATTAAACAAAAAATTATGCTAAATGCTGGAAAATCCCTCCTTCGTTCTCCAAATATAAATAGCATGTTCTAACTGTACATACCAAAGCGTTCTTTAACATTGTAGGCGTTACAGTTTGGAATATGTTAAGTTCGGAGTTCTTCTGTTCCAAAGATATGTTTATAAACGTAATTTTGTTTGTACCCCAAAGTAAAAATTCCAGCGGGGGTATATCGGGAGAACGAGCTGGCCAGGGTGTTTCAGAATTGGTGCTTAAAACTCTTTGGGCAACCCTATTTGAAATGTAATCCTTAACAATGCGTGAATTGTGTGCGGGTGCACCTATCTGCTGAAACCAACAATCACGTACTTCGGCTAATGGTAAAATGTCAAGAGCGTCTTCCAAAGTAGTTTCTAGTAAATTTAAGTAACGTTGCGATGTTAAATTTTGATTATAAAAAGAGGTCCTATTATCCTTCTTCCTAAAATCCCAACCCACATATTGAAGGTAAAACGGTGTTAATGTCCTGATTTTTTGCATAATTTTGGATTTTGTAGAGACCAATGGTGAATGTTTTTTCTATTAAATACCCCATTATTGGAAACCACACATTCATCAGACCATAATATGTGGAAAGGAAAATTATTGTTCTGATGGCATTTACTTGTATACCACTCACAGAATAATCTCCATCTTTCTGCGCCACCCGGTTTAAGTCCTTGTTTAATACTGTATTTGTATAGATGAAATTTTGGTGTCTGTAGAATAAAGTTTTGCTGTTAATTTGGATATGCCCACAGTATTCTGAATTGACCGAGTGAATATTTCGGGATTTTCAGTAACGTATAACAATACATTATTTACATATTCCTCATTACCCGTTTTTTTTTCGAGATGTCATGGGTTTTTTAAAGCACCCTATTCTTTAACGTTAGCTACTAACTTGCTGAATATTCTTTTATTTAGTTGCATCTAATTTAGTCTACGTATCTACATACTCATACGGATACACCCCATTTTAGTTAATAACTGCAGATGCCCATCATTCAAATGACAGCGTGCTGCGTAAAACTTTGAAATCGTTAAATGATAGATGGGGGATAATTTATCTAGGCACTCGTTAATGAAGCGGTATAAATTCACAAATCAAACTATGGAATAAATGTCTTTGGTGAATGATATGTAGCGTTCTTTAGTTTTAAGTAATAATGGAATGTGACCGGGGATGGCTTGGGAAGTATCTTTTAACAGGAAGTGTAACTCATAGCCGAAAAAATCATGGAAGAAAACTAGTATTATTCGAAGGGCCTTATACCGGATGTTGCTTGATAAGCACTACTTCTAAATTGACCAGTGAAATGACAATGATCTCTTACTTTAATATCGTGATCTAAAAAAGGATGTTCGCAAATAGGACAGTGGGTGGATGTATTATATTCCAGAATTTGCATGTCGCTTAACGTTTCCATAGGTATAGGATTTTCAAAATACTGCTGCAGACTACTGGAAATTTCTAGCAGCTCGTTGCTAAACCAATTAATAGGTACCGTTAAACGTGCAGTGGAGATAATATGCGATGCTGCATAGTTGTTTCTTATACTTCGCGTTCCGTCATCTTTAAAATCCTGCACTAAACATTCCAAGTCGCAATATAAAATAAATGGCGCAGTCTGATTGAACTCATAATTCTTAAAATACACATTCGTACCTGGCTTTGGCATCTCTATCCTACATTTATTAACTAGCTTACAATTTAGTTCGTGATTACTTAGCTTAATTTGGGAACTATAATGGTGGAGGCATCTATCGCATAGATATAATTTCATCTTTAGTGGTTCCAAGTCTCTAAATGTCATCTTCTACTTCACTTTCAATTTCATAATTCTGATGGATCATTAATAAATTAACATGTTGTTGTTTCTTATCTTCACATAAATACACAGGTACTGTGTTATATATGTAGTTAAGTCTTCTAATAACGGCATACACGTTTATCGATAAATTAAGATTTTGTTTTAAAAATTTAGGGATTTAGTTTAATATCATGGGAAACTGTATATCTTCAAAATTTAGAATTTCGGCATAGTAGGAATAGGATGATGCACGATCAGAGTCGCGAGGAGCGGGAAAGAGAGCTGACACTAAAGCTCGCCCGAAACAGGCTTCATCATTGTTTTTTAAATTAATGGCGCACTTCTTATTTTTTATTTGAGGGGGTACAGGAATAAAGGGCGACGCTCTTATTAGAGTTATGCTGTTCGCGTTTACAGTTAACGAGATAATTATTGATAGAGGCCAACCACTATCTTGTTTTTCAAATTGAAGCAATCGCTCCATCAAGTAATGGATGGCATGACTATTGAATAAATTTTTTAGATTTTCATATTCTAGATTAGATCTTAAGATATTAAAATTTTTTGTCGTAAAACTAAATTCCCTATACATTAAATTATCATCATTATTTAAAGCTGATTTTACGAATTCCGCACAGAATTCCATAAAGTTCTGTGGCCTAAATTAATTATGTGGCCAGTGCTAACCCTAGATTTGAAGGCTGTAGCCAAATCCCCCCACTCTACCGTTCCCTTGATTGCGACGGACCCTCCTACTGCCGGTTTCCTCAACTGCTTGACTAATACCCTGTACCGCTCCAATTTCCCTGTAACTCAATGATGAGTCACCAATGCATGTTTTGATAAGTTTTAAATTAGCATCGATGACGTTGATGATTTTGATGATTTTATTCTCATCTTGAGTATTGGGATGTTTGTAGAATTGTTCAATCATATATATATATATATATATATATATATATATATATATATATATATATATATATATATATATATATATATATGTATATAAATTACCTGGAGCGATACAAGTAATTATAGCAGCGGTCAAGCGTTAAGCATTTTTGTAGGCAATTTAAATCTAAAAAATTCATTTATATAATTAATTCTTTAAGTAAAATGAATAAAACTTACCTGAATATATCCCTCGAACGAACTACAGCAGATACACAATAAGTAAAAGTATAATAATAGTTAGGAAATTTATTAATACTCGTAATTAATTATTATTTTTATATGTAAACTCACCTGATGAAGGCGTGATAACGTCTGATAAAGAATCGTCTGTTACATTGTTCTTATATTATAACCGAAATGTGCATCTGGATATAAAAATGTTATCTGCTGGAATTGTTTATTGCGTATAGATCATTAAATTAGTAATATAAATTTTGAATAGCTCTGATAAGAAATTACACTAAAACCGGATATGTCTGCGGCCTATATAGCATGCAATAGCTGCTTGCTTCTTTGTTCATGCATTATCACGCAGGATGTTATTTCTAGATAATCTTTATATAAATTATATTGATATTGCAAATATACAAATATAAATATTCAATTTAATGTTTATTTGAAAACGCAAATTCCCTTTTTTAGTTTATTACCTTAAAACAAAAAATAAATATATATATATATATATTTTAATTATAAAATGTAATTATATTTATGTAGTATATTCATTATACTATAAGCAACGCTTTAAGTGAATAATCATATTATTATTTGAGCGTAGACTACTTCCCCGTTCCTCCTAACGCTTTCTCTCTCTTTCATCGACCTATAACTTTCGCGATGGATTTTAATTTAGTTGGTGTGAGAGAGAGAGAGAGAACTTGTTAGAGTCGGTGCTAGAGAGAGAGAGAGATTTTGTTTTTATGTATTATCACATTGAGCAATTATATAATGTTTTAGTATTAATTGTTTTACAATATAATGCAGTTACAGCATTGTATTCAATTTTGTTATTATTATTAACAATTAGTTTTAGAATGCGCTCTGGAAGTTGTTTCCATCTCAACTTCTCGAATACGTTCTCTTTCTAACTGCCAGCACCGACCAAAATTGAAAAGCTACTCTTTATTCACTGACGTCAGCTTAAATATTTACGATTAATGTATAAATCACTCAGGCTGTTATTTCTAGGCAAACCTTACACTGAAATTTTGAAATGCAAATTTAATTTTTATCTGAAAATACAAATTCCTTTTGTATTTTCTTGCTTTAAAAGTTATGTTTTAGAATTAGTAATTACATATTTATTATTATTATCAAATGCAGTAATTACATATTTATCGACATTACATGCTACTATTTTACACTGTAACCAGTATTTTAATTGTCAAATGTACATATAGTATTCGCGCCGGATGTTGTTTCCATCGCAACTTCTCGAATACGTTCTCTTTCTAACGCCGACCAAAATTGAAAAGCTACTCTTCATTCATTGTGACGTTGGCTTAAATATTTATATATTGCAAACTTTCAATATAATTTTTATTATTTACAAATGCTGTAGTATTTATAGCCAATTGGTATTTGTTTTATGTAGGGTGTTGTTATTCTTTATTATTACATGTTTTAGAAAGATTATTTATTGCACAACTCTTTACTGATGTATTTAACGACAAGATCGTTTCAGTATTACTCTTACCTGTACCCATTGTATACCTCCTAGTTTTACCTAATTACCTCTATTTATAATAGTGAAAAGTGTGTTGATAAGAATGCATGACTTTACAATTCCTTTAGTACATTGGTCTATTTATATTGTAATAATTGTTATTGCATATTTGCTAGTTTAACTTTTAAATGTGTTTTACTTATTCCATTGAAATGGAAATGAAATTGAATGTGTTTCGTAATTGCATCACACCTTCCCCTTTTAGGAGAATGATCCTTTGCTCTGGCCACTTGCGAGGGCATGCTCGAATAAAGGAAAAGATTTGATTTGAATTAAGAAGATTACGTAGTTGAATACATAAAATAATTACAAGTACATGTCTAAGGTATAAAATAACTAACTAACTACAAGTATCCATTCCTTCTTAAGGAGAAAAGGACATTATTAAGGTACGTTATCTATCTCTACTCACACACTTAAAACTATACTTATATTCTAACATACTACTTTGACATATGTTTTCGTACTCGATTTTTGTGTACTGGCAACTGTCTTCCGTCTACATTTTTAATTGTACAATTCGGTTCTTGAACACTAACCACTGAATACGGACCCTGGTATCAAGGATCAAATTTGTGTCGATCATCATTGGTTAGTATAATAAGATCACCTGGTTTCAAATTTTGTCGACAAGAATTGGTATTATGAGCAGTCGCACGGTCTATTTTAGCCTTTTCTAAGTGCTCTTTCGCTCGCTTATGAGCGTACTGCAACCTATATCGTAATTCCTTATCATAAGCGTCTATATTATAAAGAGGGGTTTACACGTAATCCGTTTAGTGACTCTGGGATAATGGCATTTCTGCCAAATACCAGCTCGAATGGAGTATAATTATGGTACGTACTCGGTGTTGTGTTATAACAAAATGTATAATATTGTGTCCAAGTGGACCAATCTGATTTTGAATCATTTACATGCAAACGTAAATATTCGTTCAGAACACGGTGGTTTCTTTCACAACCCCCTATAGATTGACTATGATATGCGGTGGATAAGCAATGTTCGATCGAAAGTAGTTTAGTTACATTGTCGAATACCTGATTCTTATATTCTGTGCCCATGTCTGTTCGAACTTCTTTCATAGGTCCATAAATAAGAATGAAATTATTTACTAAATAGTTTGCTACCGTTACTGCTTCTCTATTAGGGATTGGTATTATCACTTTGTATTTTGTTAATTCACACTGTATTGTTATAGCGTATTGATTCCCATCATTTGATGTTGGTAGTTTCCCAATCGTATCAATACATACGATATCGCATGGCTTTTGAGGAGTCGGTGTTATAGTAATTGGTTCTGGTTATTTTAATTTGATTTTATTAATTTGGCATTTGTGACATTTTTTAACAAAAAGCGCTACGTCACGAGACATTTGTTTCCAAAAATAACAGGACTTCAGTTTTTTCAGTAACCGTTTTTGACCGCAATGACCTCCTAGTAGTGGATTATCATGAAATTGTTCTATAAGTTTCAATTTCTCATTTTTATTTGTTATAAGTTTCCTTTTATTACATAAAACAATAGTTGTTTTTCTAAGGCACTTTTCTCCTACATCCTTAAATATATTAATAGAGTATTTTTTAAATATATTATTGCTCTAGTGCAGAATTATTATCGTTAGTAATTGAGATTTCGTTTTGTGCGCATAATTTTCTTTTACTCATGATTGTCATTTTTAATGATGCATCATTAACTTCGAATTTTACTAATGGCAATTTAATTGTCTCGGAATTGTCTATAACTTCATAAACTTTAGGTTTTATATAAACGTCATTTTTATTATTTTTATTCGAATTACCCTTACTTTGCGTTAGTTGATTCGTTGAAGTAGTTGTGTTTGGTTTTGCATTTGACCTAGTTATAGCGAGTATTTGTGTCGCATTGTTGTGCATATTTTTTAAATCGTCTATACTAATCCTAGACAATGCGTCAGCGCAAACATTATCTTGACCTTTAACATATTGGATTTCGAAATTGTACTCTTCCAGTTCCAGACGAACTCTCGTTAATTTAGAAGTTTCATTGAAAATAAATAGATTAAAGGACGATGATCAGTTTTAATGAGAAATTTTGTTCCATAAATGTAGCAACGAAAATATTTGATTGCCCAATGTATTGCGAGTAGTTCTTTTAAAATGATGGCTTTATTAATTTCACTTTTTGTGAATGAGCGTGAAGCGTATGGTATTGGAAGTTCGTGTCCGTTAAAATTTTGAGAGAGAACAGCCCCGCAAGTAATTTATGAAGCGCCTGTTGTAATTATAAATGGTTTAGAAAAATCTGGATACTGAAGAATTGGAGGGGATAATAAGGAATTTTTAAGTGAATTGAAAGAATTTTGGCATTCTTCTGTCCATATAAATTCTGCGTGTTTACTCGTTAATTTGTTTAATTGGAATGTTATTTTTGCGAATTGTGGTATAAATCTGCGGAATTAATTTGTAAATGCAACTAGTCCTTTTACTTCCTCCGCGTTTTTCGGGATTGGATATTGTTTAATAATTTGAAATTTTGAATCATCTGGGAGAATCCCTTGAGCTATAATTTTGTGACCTAAATACGTAACTTCGTTTCTGAAAAATTTGCATTTTTCCGGATTTAATTTTAAATGAAATTTTCTACACGTTTCAAACACTTTCTGTAAATTTGATGAATGATGTTTTTCAGAGCAACCTGCAAATGCAATTGACATCATTCTTTGAAAACTATTGAGACTCACTGAAAGTCCGAAGGGTAATCTAGTAAATCGGAAGGATCCAGCATCTACACTAAAAGACGTCATATCACGTGAATTTTCTTCCAGAGGTATTTGATGAAAACCTGATATTAAGTCAATTACAGAGAACCATTTGGCTCGACCTAACTGATCTAAAATGTCATCTATACGAGGTAATGGAAATTTGTCGGCGATTAATTTTTTATTTAGTTGTCTGTAGTCGATTACCAAACGCCATTTTTTAATTCCATTTTCTGATTTTTTGGGAACTAGTAAGATTGGACTGTTGTACTGAGACCTAGAGGGTTATATTATTTCATGGTCTAGCATTTTATTTATTTGTTGCTTTATTTCCTGTTTGTGCGAATGTGGACTTCGATAATTTTTTATGTACACCGGTTTCTTATCTACTAATTTTAATTCTTGTTTATAGAAATTGTTGATTGATATTTTATCCGATTTTAATGCGAAAATATCTGCAAATTTTTGACAAATTTTAACTACTTTATCTTTAACGAGAATTGGAACCGTGTCTAGGTTTAATTGTTTAGCTAATTTATTTAACCTATCGTCTTGATCGTTGGTAATATGATATACATGGAAATCATCTAGACTGAGTGTCTCAATGTGAATATCTCTTAATGTGATTGTATCGGAATTTGTGTTAATAATTTTTACAAGAGGAGAATTACTTGATACAATTGTACGTGCTACAAAAACTCCTGGATATAATTCTTTGTTTACCACTACAGCGCCTTCTTTCAGCTCTTCGAATTTTTGGTAATATCGTATCACTTCAGAACGTGCTGGCACTATCATTACATTATTTGCCTCTGCACCACTATAAATGGGGACAACAACATGTTGATTATGTAGTATTTTCATGGTCATAGTCCAGTTTGAATAATTTAATGTGCATTTGTATTTAGAAATGAAGTATCTACCTAAAATTGCATCTGTAGGTATAGAAAAATGTTCGTCTACAATATGGAAAGTATGTGAAATTTTGTCATTGTCAACAAAAATATCTGTTTCAGTAACACCTAATGATTGGATGATGCCTTCAGTAACGCCTTTGATATTGCTAACATTAAAGGTGTTAATTATTTGATTGTTATTAATTTTTGTGCATTTAAAAATTGAAATATCCGCTCCTGTATCTAAAAGAAATGTACATTATGAACCTGTTATTTTTGTTGAAAGTGTTACGAAATTAGTGAAAGATAATTGGCAATTAAAAATATTTACGCAGCGTCCCTCAGTTGTCCCTGTTGGGGGGGCTGCTCGTTTCCCGATTCTAATGCTAATGGTCTTACGGTTCGCGTGAAATTTCGGCCGTTATGCCTATTATTTCTAAAATAATTGTTAAATCTAAAATTTCGCCACGACTTTGTTGCGTATGTGATGATCTTATATGAGGTTGGTAATTATTGTTTCTGTCTCGGTTGTTATTCCATCTGTTTAACGGCCAATGTCCGCGGTTTCAGTTATTTGGCCTACAGTAATTCGTGTTCCGGTTTGTGTAAAAAAACGTTCGGGGTATTAGTAACTGTCGACATGGACGATGTTATGTTTGCAAATTTAGTTAATGCTTCCTGTATATTTGAGAAATTTCCTGCTTCCATTATCAACCTGGTTCTATCTGAATTAGCATTTGCGAGAGTGACCTAATGACATTGTCAGTGGCGTATTTACCTGCTACTGCTATTGGTACGCCTTCTGAGATAAATGCTTGTTTTAAGTTTTCAGCTAGAGATTCTATTTCTGCTGTATATGATGTAGCATCTTTGTGATTTTGTTTGCAATTTAAAAGTTTCGCGGTTAAAGGCTGTGAACTTTCGCCCCTAATTCCATTTTTTAAAACATCTACAATTGCTTGTGTTGAATTTTCATCCGTCACTAAATCGCGTGCTTTACCTAATAAGCGTGTTTTAACGTAAGCTACGGCATTATTTCCATGATCCGCTGAATTTTCATTTAATAATATAAGTGCGTCTACGAATGCGCGTAGTTTTGTCGGATTTCCGTCAAATTCCTGCGGGAGAATCCTACTAGCTAAGTTAAAAAATTCAACGTTAGTTAAAGTGATGTTTTCAATAGTTGAACCCTCGTCACTATAATTAATGTCTTCTTCGAGTACTAATGGATTTATTTGTTTAACGCAGCTATTAGGGATTTTATAATTTATTTGTAACGCTTGAAATGACCTTATTACTTTATCTCTAATGATCCAGAATAATTATTTAACTACCACCCTTTGATTTAACTTTTCAAATTGACTTCGTACGCTTTTAGTAAAATGATTAAATAGTTGCACTAACTTCGCCTATTTCTTTTCTAATTTGTTCACTTTTGGGTACTTCTTTTTTTATAGCCGCTTTGACTGCTTAATAATTTGGTCTTTTATGCTTATAATGTCTTGCAAATATTGATCCCAAGTAATTGCCATAAAAAATTTTTTTTCATAAATTATCTAGCCTATACAATTATTATCTTAAAATTAAACACTGTCACTTACTCATGTTTCTTGCGTTGTCTATGCACCGCACTTGATCATACTGTT